>JAHRHZ010000084.1:16990305-17030879 GCA_024137785.1 Ginglymostoma cirratum | reverse complement strand
TAGACCCTTTCTGAAGAAGGGTCTAGGCCCGAAACGTCAGCCTTCCTGCTCCTCTGATGCTGCTTGACCTGCTGTGTTCATCCAGCTCTACACCTTGTTATCTCAGATTCTCCAGCATCTGCAGTTCCTACTATCTCTGAAACAAGTATAACCTACACTTCTTTACTTATATTGGATGGGGAATGTGAGAAAAAGTGTAATACAAATTTGTTGCCCTAATCTTAATGGTCAATTTTCAAAGAAGGAGAGAGGTACAAGAGCCCATGGTCACAGTTCCAGGTCAACATTTAGTGTTTACATTTAAAATGATGCCTTCTGGTTGATTTCAAGGACTTTTATATTCACAATTTTTAAAATAGAGAAAACAAAAGGTAAAGGACAAAATGACATTTGGAATTTCAACACACCAACTAACTAGCATTTCTGGTTGCTTCTTCAAACATTATCCTCTTGCATCAAAACTCTCCTACTATATCATAGAGGCAATGGATAGGATTATTAGCACCCATTTCTTTTTGTGTTATAAATGCCCTTGTAGCTCCAACATGGTTTCTTCAGTCTGCAGTCACATGTATTGAAGTGAATAACCTGGACGTTTAGATAGTGCAGGAATTAGCGTATGTGGAGTCTACACCTATCAAAGGTATGCAGAGTTGGCAGATCACAACATCAATCAACACAAAACTTGATGCCAGTGCTACCATTCTGGTGCTCAACACTCCAGCCAAAGCTCCCTTCACCTTGCACAGCTGTACATTCAACAAGGAAGGACACCACCCTCCAAATGCTATTTACAGGGATCATTAACTTTCACAGGTTACAGTGTTTGCAAATTACTTCTTCTGGTTGTTATTATAATTCTGCAAACAATGGGTGTTTTCCATCGTCACTTCAAATTGCCTGAAGTCTACAGGCATTGGGGTGATTTCTCTTGACTGTGTGTATGGAAAGTCTCTTTTCTGTCTAGAGATGATGGACATTTCTCCCACTCCTCCAGATCTTCCAGTGCAACATCCAAAAATCTTGGAGTGTACACTCAATCTACATGGATCATTCCTGCCCCTTTCCCAGCCCTTCAACCAAAATACCTAGCATATGTTCCAGCCACAATTGACCACCTCTCAAACAGGTACAATTTAGTTCTACATGTTGTAGGAGGCTAGCACCATCAGACTCCTTCTGATGAATTCAGCTGTACAGTTAACACTGGCTGACACAGAGAATCATTCAAACAAGGTGTCCATGAGTTGCTTCTGGTACAATTGATGGACACAAGTTAGCCACCCTTTGCAATTCCAAAGCCCATTTTAAGACTTGACCAATTTAGCCTCCAATATATCCCAGGCATTTCTTGCTCTTAAAATGTCTTCTCGTTCATAATGGCAACTTTTCATTATCCTCTCTTATATCAACCTGGCATCCTCTGTCATCTCCTGCCCACAGTACACAGTGACCTGAATCACTTCCAAGAACAGGAGCGCTCTGGAAGGAGCAACGAAGAAGGGTGAGAGAAGACCAGTCCACAGATGTTTGCCAGTCAACATAAAGCAGATGTACAGCTCCAAAACACTGGCTGTCATTGTCAAGCAGGGTCAGTCGAAGCATATGTTTAACAGGCACTGAATCAGCACATTACTGGGCTCAGCCTGACTGTGCTGGTGTCTCACATGCAAACCCTGTGTAATTAGAGTGCAACTTGCAATCCTTCAGGTTTTCTTCTCTATGCATTTTTAACAAAACATGCCCAGAGTATTTCTTCAGGTTGGAACTAGTCGAAAACAGAAATCCAGTCCTTCAACAAGTAATAGTTTCACTTTCCGGAGTTGTCATTGTGCATACTTGCGAAAACAAGATCACAACTTCATAAAACACAAATTAGGCTCCCATCTAACATGTTATTTCTAAAAGAATAAAATTCAGTGCAAGTTATTAAAACCATTTTGTTTCTCCTTGAATACTTATAAACAAAGAGAAACTAATTCTACTGTGAACTTTAAGGCACAAAAGTAATTTTTGACACCAAAAAGGCAGTCTTGTTCGTTTACCACCTTGGTCGTTCACTGTTTAGCAGTTTAAAAATATAAACTATAAAACTGGCTTCTTCCTAATTTTCTCTCCCTCATCTTTCACCAAGAGAAAAGGGAAGAGCCAGCAAAAGGGTATTAAATACTGTTCACAACTGATGACACCCTCAATCACCCTTGCTCTCCTTCATGAAGAGGTGCTGCGATCTTGATTAATAAATGAAGCTACAATGAATGGGCTTTTACTGACAGGCGTACAAGAACTTGACATCAGGTGAAAAAAATGTGTGACGCATGAATACTAGGAATTAACTGGCCAAAAAGTAACTTTTAAAAGGCACTGAGCGCAATAGTTTAGAAATTGCTACAGGGCAAGGGTTAGGTGCCCACAGCAAAAGACAAAGGGAGGGATAATGGTACTAAAGGAGAGAAAGAGAAATAAAATAGGTCTAAATGTTAGTAATCTGTCCACAGCATAGAAACTACCATTTCTGATTGATTTGACCTCCAGTCTCCACTTTTAGGTGCCCACGTATCAAATGATACTGAGATAGCAAAGTGTAGAGCTGGATGAACACAGCAGGCCAAGCAGCATCAGAGGAGCAGGAAGGCTGACCTTTCGGGCCTAGACCCTTCATCAGAAGTGGGGGAGGGGAGGGGAGTTTTGAAATAAATGGGGAGAGCGGGAGAGGCGGATAGAAGATGGATAGAGGAGAAGATACGTGGAGAGGAGACAGACAGGTCAAAGAGGCAGGGATGGAGCCAGTAGAGGGAGTGTAGGTGGGGAGTTAGGGAGGACATAGGTCAGTCCAGGGAGGACGGACAGGTCAAGGGGGCGGGGTGAGGTTCGTAGGTAGGAGATGGGGGTGGGGCTTGAGGTGGGAGGAAGGACAGGTTAGGGAGGCAGAGACGAGCTGGGCTGGTTTTGGGATGCGGTAGGGGGAGGGGAGATTTTGAAGCTTGTGAAGTCCACATTGATACTATTGGGCTGCAGGGTTCCCAAGCGGAATATGAGTTGCTGTTCCCGCAACCTTCGGGTGGCATCATTGTGACACTGCAGGAGGCCCAGGATGGACATGTCGTCTGAGGAATGGGAGGGGGGAGTTGAAATGGTTCGCGAATGGGAGGTGCAGTTGTTTAGCGCGAACCAAGCTTAGGTGTTCTGCAAAGCGGTCCCCAAGCCTCCGCTTGGTTTCCCCGATGTAGAGGAGGCCACAACGGGTACAGCGGATGCAGTATACCACATTGGCAGATGTGCAGGTGAACATCTGCTTGATGTGGAAAGCCTTCTTGGGGCCTGGGATGGAGGTGAAGGGGGAGGTATAGGGCAGGTGTAGCACTTCCTGCGGTTGCAGGGAAAAGTGCCGGGTGTAGTGGGGCTGGAGGGGAGTGTGGAGCGGACAAGGGAGTCACGGAGGGAGTGGTCCCTCCGGAAGGCAGATAAGGGTGGGGAGGGAAAAAATGTCTTTGGTGGTGGGGTCGGATTGCAGATGGCGGAAGTGTCGGAGGATGTTTGGGTACAGAGCAGAGCTTAAACATGACACTAATTTAGCATGTATCTGTACAAGTAACTACATCAGAGGACAAACCACTAATTCAAACACCAAAAGAGATGCTGCTATGAGATTTTACAAAAAAATACGATAAATGGCTTAATCAACTAAACAGACTTTGATGGCTAGATTTTCCAATTTGGAGTATATTTTGGAAGTCAGGACATTTCACAGCTCACAAAGTGTGCTCTCGGTACTTGGCACATTGGTTCCCAGTTAAGCAACATCTTGATGTTTAAATTCTCATCTTTGTTTTCAAATCCTTCAAGATCTGGCTCCTCCTTATTTACAGTCAAAAAGTCAGAGTGATTACCAGCACGGAAACAGACCCTTCAGTCCAACACTGACCAGATATCCTAGATAAACCTAGTCCCACTTGCCAGCATTTAGCTCGTATCCCTCCAAACCCTTCCTATTCGTATACCCATCCAGATGCCCTTTAAATGTTGTAATCATACCTGCCTTCTCCACTTCCTCTGGCAGCTCATTCCATACACACACCATCCTCTGTTGGAAAAAATTGCCCCTTGGATCCTTTTTATACCTTTCCCCTCTTACCTTAAATCTATGCCCTCTAGTTTTGGACTCTCCCCACACCAGGGAAAAGACCTTGTCTATTTGCCCTATCCATGTCCTTCATGATTTTATAAATCTCTATAAGGTCACCCGTTAGCCTCCAATGCTCCAAGGAAAATAGCCCCAGCCTATTCAGCCTCTCCCTATAGCTCAAACCTTCCAACCCTGGCAACGTCCTCAAATATTTTCTGAACCGTTTCTAGTTTCATAACATCCTTCCTAGAGGAGGGAGACCAGTATTGCAGTACTCCAAAAGTGGTCAATTCAATGTCATGTACAGCCACGACAAGACCCTCCAACTCCCTGTACTCAATGCACTGACCAATAAAGGCAAGCGTGCCAAATACCTTCTTCACTATCCTATCTACCTGCGATTCCACTTTCAAGGAATTATGAACGTACACTCCAAGGTCTCTGTTCAGCAACACTCCCAGGACCTGAACATTACATATCTAAGTCCTGCCCTGATATTTCCATAAACTCCTCCTCTAGCCCCACAACGTTCCGAGATATCTAAACTCCATTAATTCTGGCATCTCATTCCCGATTTTAATTATTCAACATTTGGTCACCCTACCTTCGGTCAATTTGATCTTAAGGCACTGGAATTCCCTCCTTTATATCTTTCCACTACTCTATCTCACCTTCCTTCCTTAAAACCAAACTTTTTGACCAACCTTTTGGTCACGTGACCTATCTGCTGCTTTAACTCAGGTGATATATTATGTCTTATAACGGTCCTGTGAAAGACCTTGGAATATTTTTATTATGTTAAGAAGTTGCTGTCATTGATACAGCGCCATTGAGTCAGGTCCAAATTGTACATTATGCATTTACAATGTTGAAGAGCGAGGAAGGTAGGGCACCAGACAGACTCCATTTCACTGTGGCCAGAATGGAGAACTGTGAGCATGTGTGCGTGTGTGCGTGTGTGCGTGCGTGTGCGCATGTGCAGGGGGGGGGGAAGGTGTATCAGAAATACAGAATATTCTCTGGGTCCACACACACAATTGCCTCCTTCACTGAGGTAGGGTATAGTTCACAGCTCCCAAGGAACACAGAGCCAGACAGGCTCAAGATCATTAAAGTAGGATGAAGAAAGCTGACACAAGAAAATACAAATTTTTACCATCAATCTAAACTCTTTCGGTTCGGATTTTCTCCACTTCCAATCCAGATTAATCCGTTTGCCAGACCCACCTCTCATTTTAAAATTAAATTGACATTTCCTTCCCCACATATGCCAATCTGTATAGAAAAAGCAGGCTGGCATGCTCCAAGGCAACATCATCCTTCAGAAAAACAAATAGATCTTTACTGCTCAGATTACAACATCTTTCAGGCAGACTTTACATAAGCAGAGACTAAAGAAATGCAGTGCACAGAGAACAGAGGGGAACTGTGAGTGAGGCATAGAGAATACAAATGAATGAGAATGCGCCAGACAAAGACTATAGAATGGTTGTGCCTGAATGCATCACATAATAACTTGCATCTATACGGTATCTTTAAGTGGGGGGAGAAATGCTCTCGGAAATCAGAGAAAGAAAAGGTGGATCATACTGTATTATACAGAGAGAGAGAGAATAAAGATCTGATACAGTACAATATAAGATAGTCTAATTGTCTTCCTTTTTTATATAAGAAAGAGCCCAGCATCAAGCATACCTGAGACCAGAGATCAATGTCTCACTGCTATCTGCTTTAGGATGGTACATATACTGTTATAAATGGCCCTCAAGTAAATTGCTATGGCCATCTACAAACAGCTCGTGTCAGACAGTGAATTCTATTCAGCATGCATTTATATAGCATATTTAACACAGCAAAACGTCCTAAAGTGTTTCACAGAAGCGGTATCAAACAAAATTTGACACCAAGCCTTATAAGGAAATATTTAGACAGGTATTAGGACAAAAGTCTTGGTCAAAGAAGCAGTTTCAAAATGTGATTTGGAAGGAGGCAGAGAGGGAAGGTGGAGAGGTGGGAACTCCAGAGTTTAGGGCCCAGGCAGCTGAAGCAGATTAAGTTAAGAAAGAAATGGTTCAAAAGCCAAACAAAACTGGTTCCACACCCACGTTAGTTACATCTGGAACAGATGGTACAGCAGTAAAGGAGTTGGGGGTGGCGGGGGCGGGGTGGCGGAGAGAGGAGGTGGACTTGGTGGTGGTGGTGGAGGTGGTGTTGGGGTTACCACTGTAATAAGGGAGAGCACTAATATGGGATCTGCCACATAATCAGTAAAGTTATTGCTACTAAATTATAGACAGAAAGGCAAGAGACACAGGCTAGACCACAGGGCTGACTGTACCATGTGGAATTTCTCTAGAAATAGTCGAAATGTTTCAGGAAATGAAACTCATCTTTCCGAAAATAACTTTGACCAAATCTGCGACAGCATACCACCACAGAACAATGAAGCCTCCCAGTGTCTTTAACTGAAGTTGCTCTTCCAAAATAAGGCCAGAAAAATAAAACAAATCTTCCCACAATCTTCTTGACCTCTGTCCTATTGCAAAAGTGCCAGTGTAAACTGCATAAAGGCTTGGAGCGTCAGACCTCTATTTGGCTTCAAACAAAAGGGAAGCAAGCTCGATTTCTTTGAATTTATTCGCAACTAAATATAAATGTAGATAGTTTACTTCGTCCTCTGTTTCCTCTTAAACACAAGTCCCTGGGTAACAGGCAGCAAGTTTGGGAGTTCTCACTTTCACCTACATGGCTATAGAGAGAAGCTGAGCTTGGCCAAGTGAATGGGGAACAAAGAATTAGGCATGGAGCTGCCTTGAGCCACTGTTAGACTTCAAACAGCAGCACCAATGAATGCCTGGGTTTTGTGACCCTACCATTTGCAAATATTCACAATTATTTATACAGACTGTAACTCATTCATTTAAATGAAAGAAACCTTTACTATTATATATTGGAACAAGACTGATCATGTACAGAAATGAATGGGAACTTTAAAAAAATGAACATAAAGTACACAACATGATCTTAAAGGATTATTTTTACACTTAAATGTTTTACTTGTGTTCATCCCACTTGGTTGTACAATTTTTCGAATTTGATACAGACGTTACACCAGCATAGCCTCTCCAGAAGGGACTAGCTTTTACTTTAGTTCCAGAGACCTGCAATCCTCACCAAGGTGGCCATTCTTCAGATGGGAGCCCAGACACTAAGTTTTATTGTGACATTTTGAACCGAGAGAGAGAGAGAACAAAAAAAAAAGGCCCACAAGAGGTCTCACCTAGTGACCAAGTGTATCCTTTCAAGGAGGACTCACAGTGATTGGGCGTTGTGGCCCCTTCTTCAAGCATTTCTACCCTCCAGTTCAGGAAGGACAGGAAGGAAAATAAAATGGATTACGAAAACTTTGAAGAGAACAACGTGGAAGAGAGGACACTGAACTCCAGCAGGAAGTGGCCACTGGACTTGTGTTTTTAAAAAGAATCTCAGTCGTAGACTGAAGGAAAGACAGAGAAGAGATCTGTTCAGGCCTGGGGAAAACATGCTGATCCATTTAATACTGATTCAACAAAATTTTAAAAAGGACAAAATTACGATCAAAGTAGTAAAAAAGGTCACCTTTATTGTCAGATGTGTCAATGGCATACTACACTATTGGTAATAAATCCCAAAAGGAACTGAGCAACAGTGGAACCCTTTCACAACAATGAACTGCTTTCATCTCATTAATTCACGAATGGAGCCTGCAAGTCATTGCTTCCATCATAACAAAGAAAGCCTGAAGTGATTCTGTGGACCAAGATGTGTCCCAAAATAACAGATAAGAGGCAGCTTCATGGAAATGAAGAGAAAGGAAGTCAATCAGACATTATCTGTGGAAGGTGCTGTCAATGAAAATGCACCTCAAACTTTGAAGGAGATAAAGGGTGACAGACCTACATATCCTGTGAAACCAGACGCACTGTTACTTAGAATACAGAATATTTCACCAACTGGCAGGATGTTAAAAGTAACATCACTATCACTTTAGAGAGTGCCTTAGCCAGGGGAGTGCAAAATCTCCAATCCGGTAAGATAAATTTCTTGGCTACTAACAGCTGGCTTCCAGTTAATTGCTGTACATCACAAGCCTTTATCTAAAATCAAAGTCAATGTGATCCATTGTTGCTTGCTGCTACATGAACATCCACTGGGGGATGTGGAAACCATGGCACCTTTTCTCAAAGGATTACTGACGCACCTTTGGACACAACCATCAGGCAAGTCCATAAAAAACAGGGGCCTGACTGACTGCATGAGCCATGTGCAGAGGCCAAGTCTAACATTTTACTGAGGAGAAATATTGACTGTGTGATGAATTTTACAGGAACATTTTACAGGTATCTTTGAGAACAAAAGGGAAGGGATTCTTGCCCCAGGTTGGGTCCAATGTAACATCACCGTGCAGTGAACATTAAAAGCTTTCCACAGCTACTTTAGAAAATCTGAACTGACACTCACCTGGCAACAAACAAATTACAACAGTAGCAATCAATCAAATTTGTCAAGGTGGAACTATTCAACTAAAAATAAATTAAAAGGCAGTAGGATTAAAAAAAAATGGATTTGATGTCTCTTGGTAAGTCACTTTATGCACAAATAGCACTCAGTTTCTCATCCCCAAAAGCAAATCTCCAAAACAGACACAGGTGTGTCAGAACATGAGAGAATGGCCCATTTCCACGTCACGTATATTCTCAATGTTCCTTCCATTAAGCCTCTTCAATTCCAGAGAAAACACAAACATGGCAAGGCTTTGTTGTCATGGACACACAACCACGTGCAAACAGGATGACACAGATTTTATATTAAATTTCACACTCCTGTGATAGCCATTGCGAAGTTGGCAGAAATTATTTTTTTTTGTAATAACAAGGGGCATGACAGCATTTTAAAATTAGAAATACTGTTGATTGACAGCATGTGTTAGCAAGGATATAATGGACTTCGGAACCAAAGTGGGTGGTCAGTGGTGAAACGCTGATCAGCTAGGAGGTCACCAAGAGGTGCAATAAACTAAAAAAGCCTACTCCTCTTCTCCTTCTCCACAGCAACACTCTGCCAGACAGCACACTGTGTGTATCCAGCAAGTAACACAAGCATACATACCAGGAAGATCCTAGTTTTTACTGAATTAACTGATCTCACCTGGAGTGTCAGCCATTAAGAATAGAGAAGAAAACTGGTAAAAGGAGAAATACTCTACAAAAGTACAGCTACTTCGCTGACCGATAACACCGTGAATGAATTATCAGCACAACACGCGCAAAGCATCTTTTTGAACTCTCTCCAACTTGCTTTCTTCCTTTCTTATCTCATGCCCACTGTTATGGTCCAATTCTATGAAATAGTCTGTCTTCACGTGTTAATCCAAAGTGCATAACAAACTTGAAATGCAAATCTGGGAAGGCTTTACAGTGCAGCCGCACTCCTTTCTCACCTGATGTCTATTCATTCTGCATGGGAGTATTTATTTGATGGGACGAGGAGATTCTTGCATCTATTTTCCACACACGTATGCTCCCTTTCATTCAGCATCCAGACCAAAAGCAGTGTTTGCTTTTTGAAAACTGAAGCTTTTCCCATTTAATTAGTTACACACACTCCCACAAAAATATTTAAAATAGTACTTATCTTATTGGAGGCCATACAATTCTCTAATCTAATGACTAACCCTTCCAGATTTTCAAGCATTTCCAGACAGATCCTCCGAAGCATCTTTTCCCTGTCAGCACATGCCCACTACCAATTAGCAGTGGTGCTGAGCCATTGGGTATTTATCACATCGTGGCCTGCTCACTGCACCACAAACACCTCCATACTCTAGCATAATTAGAAGCAAGCACCCTGGATAAATTTCTCGATCTTTAACCTAGAGGTTCTGATATCATCATCAATCCCCATCTGACATAAGTTAATTCAGTATAGACCACTCTGAAGCCTACTTTTCCTGTTCAATTCCTTTAAAACAAACATATTGGCATCGTTGCAAAGCCAGCATTTATCGCCATCTTTAACTGCTCTGAGGGATTGGCGGTAGGCCATTCTCCAAAGCCATTATAGTCTCTTGCAGAGCAAATAGTTAGGGTCTTATAGGATTTTGACTCCTTGACAATAATGTAACAGTGATACATGTCAAAGTCAGGATTATGAGAGACTTGCAGGGAATATTGGAGGTGGTGGGGGGGGTCGCATGCACCTGCTCTCCTTGGGTTTCCAAGTGATCGAGATCACAGGGTGGGAAGGTGCTGCTGAAGAGTGCTTGATGACTTGGAGCCATTCAGCCTGTAGATAACACACACACACACACACACACACACCTCACTTCCTGACTACACCACATGGCCAGCAGCATTTCAAGAAGGAGGCTGACTAACACCTTCTCAACAGAAATTGGAGACATACAATAAATGCTGGGCCTGCAAGAGAGAGAGAAGCCCAAACATATCAAAGAATAAAAGATAAACCATCAATCAAAACGCACAGTTCTCTATAGCCCACAGCACGTAGCTGGTGTATTTTTCTGGAAAGGATGGTGAGGCTGTTGAGAAGGGGAGAATGGTAAGATACTAAACAAAAAAACCTTTTTGACTAACTAAGACAATTACAAAACCACAGAACTGCTTCTTTTGATTCACAATTATTCATGCCATCATTTAGTATTACAGAATCTGAATTCGCTGGAAAGAGACATGACCAGTCAGTCTAACCTTAGTTGCGTGGAACACGCTGCCAGAGGAGGTTGTAGAAGCAGATACTTTAATAAAATTTAAGAGGCATTTAGACTGACGCATGAACAGGCAGGAAATAGAGGGATATAGACCATGTGTAGGTAGCTGGCATTAGGTTAGAATGGCATCATGGTTGGCACAGACACGGTGGGCCAAAGGGCCTGTTGCTATGCTGTACCGTTCTATGACTCTACATTTCCGAAGCACCTATTCTGGCACTTGTTGGGACAAATGCAGAAATGTCACATTTCAAACAATCACGACGATTTATACCACAGAACAAAATGAGTGCCTCTGGGTTGTAATTCAGCTCTGGCTGGCTGAGGAATTGCTGTGACAAAAATAACACACATCTATCGACTCGCTGTCCTTCCATGTAATTCAGAGGCTTGAATGTAGTCCTTTTAATTGGAGAAATCGGACTGCTGCGAATAAATGTTTGCCACTTCCAGGAAATATAATTGAGCCACATTATAAGCTCAAGTGATTATCTTAAATTGGTTAAAAACGTTCTGAAGAAGGGTCACCGGACCCGAAACGTTAACTGTTTTCTCCTTCACAGATGCTGCCAGACTTGCTGAGCTTTTCCAGCAACTTTGTTTCTGATCTTAAATTGGTCGTTCATGTAGGTATTAGTGCAGTCAGGGTTGTTCAGCAGGTGCTGCGCAATTGCGAAACCACATCCAACATTAGACGTTTTGTTTTGGGTTTCACAAACCCAGGACGGTTGGGCAGAGTCTGTACCCTGCCTGTTGTGAATAGCTGGAGGAACACGATTGCTTGATTCAGCCATCACGTGGCGGTGCTGGTGCTGGTGTTAGACTGGGGTGGACAAAGTCAGAAGTCACACAACACCAGGTTATGGTCCAACAGGTTTATTTGGAATCACGCAAGCTTTCGGAGTGCAGCCCCTTTGTCAGGTGCAGCGAGAGAGAAGAGCACACAGACCCAGAGTTTACAGGCAGAGAGATCAAGGGCAGAGAGACCAAAAGATCATACAACTGGTGTGAGTGGTGTGTCACAGGATAAGTCTCTGCAGGTTACCAAGAGTGTTAGACAATGCGTAAAGTGTCAACAGCTGAATAACTAGCAAAGGGATGACCTATAATCAGATTAAATGAGGCAGAAAGATAATTACAAAAAATTGAAAATAAGGTGGTGCTGGAGACAAACTAAATGACTGGAATAATACAATAGGTATAAGAGTCACATGCTGAGGGTCTAACCAATGTAATAAGTCTTTCAAAAACTGTACAAACTAATTAAGGTTGAGAGATCATAATTTATCAAGGTGATGCTGTCAAAACAGGACAGCAAGGAAGATTTTACAGATACAAAGCAGTGTGGTGGGGTCACACACAGAGCAAAATGAACCCAAGATCACGGTTGAGGCCGTCTTCACAGGCACGGAACTTAGCTATCAGTCTCTGCTCGGCAATTCTGCTATTCAAGATGACAGCCAAGTTCCCTTTGCTTGTTATTCAGCTGTTGACAATTAACTTAATGTCTAACAATTGTGGTCACCTGCAGAGACTTATTTTCTGACACTCCACTCATACCAGTTATATGATCTTTTGATCTCTCTGCGTATAAACTCTGTCTGCGTGCCCTGCTCTCTCACTGCACCCGACAGAGGGGCTGCGCTCCGAAGGCTTGTGTGATTTCAAATTAACCTGTTGGACTATAACCTGGTGTTGACTGACTTCTGACTGGATTCAGTCCAACTGTACTTCCCACTGATGGGCTATGTACCTGGCACCTAACTGAAATTTATATACAATATTTCAATATTGTATAAAAGGCAGAACACCTTTCTGGAACAGAGGCATCAGGCTATTAGTGGAAAATACCACTGTGCCACCAGTGCACAATACCTTTCTCTTGTGGTATAAATCATTGCAATCATTTGAAAGTTGCCATTTTTGCATGTGTCTTGATGAGTGCGAGACAAAATGTTTCGGCAGCATTTCTCGCTTTTCAAACAAAATATACAAGTTGGTCTTGAACAATAGAAAGCCATTTCCAGTTTAAACATAAGGAGCTACATTACTGCCAGGAATGCTGTTCAGTAAACTTGAAGTAAACCAGATATGTTTTTATAAATATGTCCATCAAACTGAAGGGTCTTGTATGTACTGGAAGCAGCAGTTATTACTTACGTGAGACAGAGAGATTACTTGCTCACCACTCTTTCCCTCATTTTTTTTGTCATAACAATTCTTAAACAATCAAACGCAAAAGTTTCAGCCCACAGCTAAGCCTGGACTTAGATGCTCGCAGTTTTCCTGATTCTGTATAACTCCCAAGCATAAATGTTGAGACTTACACATGTGTAACACTAAAGGTTAAATCACCATAGTCTTAATAGTCCACAGGGCTGCATTCTCATCAGAGAGAGGTTAAACCACCACTTGTGGTCTAAGGGTCACTACCTGTCAGGCCAGGGGACAGGTTCAGAAGGAGAATCTTCCATGGTAACGTCAGCTATTGAGGAAATTGCACTCCACGCTGTTGGCATCACTCCGCATTGAAACCCAGCTGACCAGCGAACTGAGCTAACCGACTGCCTTGTGTTTCTTGTTTAATGCCACGCTTAGCTCCCTACAATCTTCCATCAGAGGGACACCACAGATTGTCGGAGTGTGGGGTAACTGTATTTTGGGAGAATGCATCGAAAAATAGGAGAGCAGAGAGGATCCCACCGCTGCCACTTGTGCTGGCAGCCCATTGTTTGGGTAGCATGGTGGCTCAGTGGTTAGCACTGCTGTCTCACAGTGCCAGGGACCCAGGTACAATTCCATCCCTGGGTGACTGTCTGTGTGGAGTTTGCACATTCCCCCCGTGTCCGCATGCGTTTCCTCTGGGTGCTCCGATTTCCTCCCACAGTCCAAAGATGTGCAGGCTAGGTGAACTGGCCATGCTAAATTGCCTGTAGCGTTCAGGGATGTGTAGATTAGGTGGGTTATAGGGGGATGGGTCTGGGTGGGATGCTCTGAGGGTCAGTGTGGATTTGTTGGGCCAAAGGGCCTGTTTCCACACTGTAGGGATTCTATGATTCTATTCTACGATTCAAATGGGTTAAACAGCAGCAGTGATCTGACCCTCTGTGTTACAGTGCCAGCACTGGTGAAGTACATTCATTTCAGTTCAGCAGTATCTTTTAAACAGGAAAAGAATTCCAGATTTAAAATAGAAAAACCACTTTTAGTCTGGGAGCAAAATTAAAGGCGAACAGTAAGAGTGAAAAAATCTCAAGGATCTTCGTGTCCGGTCAAAGCAATTTACTTGGGAACAGCTCCGAGTACCTATAATATCCATTCACAACTGCAAGATGCACTACAGATTACATTATTTTCCGGAGGTGGAACACTACAATCGATAGTACAATGAGGTTGGGTTCAAATAGAGGTTATACTGCAATTTGCAGGATATATGTATGAAGACCAAGTTCTCAGAGGATTTCTTAAGCTCTGCATTCTTCATGGTCATTACCAATATTAATGCTGGGATGCCTGAGTAAGCACAACATTTTTGTGGTCAATCAAACCATGGTGGCTGTGTCTAGGTTACAATAAAGAGGGGATGGAAACAGACAAATCTGAGAACTGGGGAGGCGTGTAACTGAAGAGGAGGAGTCCCCAAAGAGCTCTGTGGATTTGAGCAGGAATTCTGAAACAAAGTACCACATTCAGCATAACCTGGTAGTTAATTATCTGCATCGACAGCTCTGCAATCCATAGCTGGGCTACTTAAGGCTCTTCATAATGGGAATTTCCTCTGTTCTTCCACATAGGTGTCTCTTGCTGCAGCACTATCCTTTGTTCAGTGAGAGTGACCCTGGGACCAGTGGTGTCATCTTGCAAAACGATTCAAATCATATCAGCCAGTCAGGTCTTTAGTATCGGGGGAACCACATTGCTGAATCGCGTCATAATCGAACAGAATGAAACGTCCCATTACTACTGATCTGATAGTTCACTTTAAAACAAATTTCATGTTTAAAATCCAGGTCAGTAATGAACAGTGATTTGCTCACCTATTACCAAACTTTGTATTTTCCTGCACACATCTTCAGTGTCAGCCACTGCTGGATCTGCAGCATCCTCACCTTTGGTGAAGAATGAGAGCCCAAGACCCATTCCAGAATCAGAACCCAAACCCTGGGCTCATATTTCAGTGCAGTTCTGGGGAAATGCTGCACAGTTAGATGTACTCCCTTTCAGATGAAGTGTCACAGGGGGCTCACGTTCTCTCACAGGTGGGTGTGAAACTTCCCTTGATGTTTTTGAAGAGTAGGGAAGATCTCCCATTGCCTTGGCCAACATTTATCATTCAGATAAATGGCCTGTTGATTTACTTCATTGCTCTCCACAAGATTGGTGCAGCTTTTCCCTAAAATTCAAGAATGATGGCACTTCAAAAACATAGTAAGTCATACATCGAAGTTAGTCCATAGCAAAATCAGAAGCATTTCAAGTAGTGATGATTACATAGGGATATCGATTGACAGAAGTGAATAAACAAAACTGTAGTAAATGGAATTCAATGTAAGCAAATGCAAGGTCGTTCGCTTTAGACCTAAGGAGTGAACACGGCACTTTCAAAATGGTGAAAAGGTACCAACAGTGGAGACCCAGAGTGAGTTGGGGGTCCCGACACACATCGTTACAACATCATGTACAGGCACAAAAAGTAATAAAGTTAATGAGATGCTGACCTTTCAATCCGGAAGACTAGAATACAAGAAGATAGATGTCGCGCTTCAGTAATGCACAGTCTTGAATTACGTCTCATCATTGGAAGGATACACTGGTTTTGGAGGGACTACACAGTTTTTACTAGAATGATACCTGGAATCTAAGGGCTAGATTATCAGGAAGAATTGCATAATATAAAGGTTGTATTCCCTGGAGTGGATAAGGTTAATTGGTGATTTGATTGGTGTTTTCAAGATGTTAAAGGGAACAGGAAAGACACATTGAGAGAAACCATGTGGACTAATTGGACGGTCTGGAACTAGAAGACACAATCTAAAAATTAGCAACAGAACTTTCAAGAGTGAAATTAAGAAATACTTTGACACACAAAGGGTGGTATAAATTGGAAGTCTATTTCATACATGGCAATTAATGCTAGTTATCAAGTTCAGATTTTTATTTTTGAATAGTATTAAGGAATATAGGGCAATGTGAATATATCCAGGTGGGTCACAGATCAACTGTGATCTCATTGAATATCAGAACCAACTCAAGGAGCTAAAATGTCTCCTCCTGTTCAGGGGTACCAAAAGTACAAATGCACTATAAAACATTCAAGATATCCTGAAATCATTAAAGATGCTACTTAAATGCAAGATCTGTCCATTGTCTTCCCTTTAAAGGGATTCTTGATTTGAAGCACATTTTTACTGAACTACACTTTTGATATCCGAGAGAGACAGAACTGTCTTTGCAGATTAACTTGCTTTTTCCACACCAAACATCTTTATTACAATTATGTATTATATTAATAACCAAGGGGGAGATTTTCACACAGGGAAAAAAAAAGTACTTCTTTGTGTATATTCATGCTTGGCCAAGATGAAGAACATCCTGGAAAGCACATTTTAACAGTTTTTATTACTATTAGATTGTGTAGTTCCAAAATTGCCTTTTGGAGTTGTCCATCGAACTTTGTGATTTTGTTTGAACATATATATGCTAAAACATTTTCCATTTTGCAGATTAAGTCATAGGATCATACAAAACACAAGACCACTCAATGCATTAGGCCACTGGTCGCGCTTTCACAGACCTATCCAATTTCTCTCACTCCCTTGCTTTTTGCCCCATGACCCCATTATTCATTCCTTGTTACCTATAGAGACACAACCCTTTTGAAAGGTGATAGCGAATTCACTGTTACAACACTTTCAGGCAATGCATTCCAGACCAGTTGACGCTAACTGACTTCAACTAATTCATCTTCCCAAAAAAAATCATAAATGGAGTCATAGAGCTGTACAGCATGGAAACAGACCCTTCGTCCAACTCATCCATGCCAACCAGATATCCTAAATTAATCTAATCCCATTTGCCAGCATTTGGCCCATATTCCTCGAAACCCTTCTTATTCATACACCCATCCAGATGCCTTTTAAATGTTGTAATTGTACCAGCCTCCATCACTTCCTCTGGCAGCTCATTCCATACACACACCATGCTCTGCAGCATGAAAAAGTTCCCTTAAGTCCCTTTTAATATTTTCCCCTCTCGCCTTAAATCTATGTCCTCTGGTTTTGGACTCTGCTACCCTGGGGAAAAGACCTTGGCTATTCACCCCATCTATTCCCCTTGTAATTTTTATAAACTTCTATAAGGTCACCCCTCAGGCTTCGACGCTCCAGGGAAAATAGCCCCAGCCTATTCAGCCTCTCCCTATAGTTCAAACCCACCAACCCTGACAACTTGTGACTTGTAAATCTTTTTCTGAATGCTTTCAAGTTTCACAACATCCTTCCTATAGCAGGGAGACCAGAAAGAACACAGTATTCCAAAAGTGGCCTAACCAACGTCCTGTACAGCCACAACATGACCTCCCAAACTCCTATACGCAATGCACTGAGCAATAAATCTACAGAATAGAAGCCGTGACACTGAGAAGTGGATAATTGCTGCCCATTTACTGTACAGTATCACTGTGTGTTGCTGCTGGAACTGCAGTTAATCTCTCTCCCCTACGGATGTTGCTTGGAATTGGTTTGAGATTGTTGGGGCAGGGGGCACTGTAAAAATTAGAACACGACGTCTTCCCTGTACAAACATTTTATTGTACGAAGTATTGATGACCAAGGGAAATTTTTTGCAGCATCTTTGTTAGAATTACGGACTTGCGAGAGGACCTTCACAATTTTGTGTACATTATGCATTTTAAGTGGCAGCCACAGATCAGTTGGAGGCTCTCTCACCTCGGAGGCAGCACACATAGTAGATTTAGAACCCACTCCACAGACCTGAGCACATAATTCAGGGGAACAATCTAAGTTAATATTGAGGAAGTGATGCACTGTGAGATGTACAGTCCTTCAGAAAAGACAATAATCCAAGATCCTGGCTACACTTTAGTCCAGAAAGTTAGTTGACATATTTTCTACATTTTAAAAGTGCTTAATTTGCTGGAAAGGACTTGCGAGGCATCCCAAGGTCGTGAAAGGTAATATCTAAACACCAATCTCAAGTTCCGTATCTTTTTTCTCTATTGTTATATAAGCCACGATTTATTTTGTTTACTTCTCATTACAGAAAGCAAATCAGACTCTTTCAGAATAGTTCCTTGTCAACCTACTAGTGACACCCACATCCTGTGAATGAATAAATATTGTCAAACATCTGACAGTGTACAGTAGTAAAGGAAAGAAACATAAAAGCCCCAATTGTGATTTTAATTGTTCTCTCTTAAGCAGAACTGCATGTCCGGTGCCGTGCTCAATAAGCCTTTTTATAGCATTTCATTGCAGACCTTGCCTCAGCACCTACTATACTAATTTTAAAAAAAAACACTCTTCAAATACATTGTTTGTCTGGCTGATGTAATCAAAAAAGCCATTGGCTGATACATTGCAAATTTGTTTTGGGATGTGGGGTCCTCACGTCCACTCCACGCAATTTGTCAGCACTGGGGTATTTTTGATCAACTCGGTGTCAATTATTTTGTCTAATTACACTCTTGGAAAGATTGTTCTTACACCCACCACTTCAGCTCTGCTTGAAATTTTCTTCAAGGCTCCTTTTATCTTTTCAGGGACTTCTTTTTTCCCCATTCTCACTATTTGGTGACACTGTCATGTAGCAACAGTACCTTGGCTATTAGTGTTGACACTGACACTTGGACTCATATCAAAGCAGAATTAGAAGAATTTATCAATATCTTTAATACTCCCTTAAACTTAAAACCACTAAATAAAAGGAAAGCATTAATTCCTTGGATACTATTGTACTTACATGAGCACAAAACAACAAAAAGTTTTAAGAGAAGTGTTATTTCAAAATAATTCACGCACGTATCGATACACAAAAAGCCGCCACCGTAAAGACATCTTCCACAGATTGGCGAAATCACAGCTAATGCATTTCCATTTCATATGCATAAAGTGGGAAGATTTTAAACAGGCAGTTCCCCCCATTTTCCTTGCACCTCAGATCCGAGTCTTAGACTAAAATTTAACAATTGACTCAATGATTATGACAATGAAAGAATCTGCTATAATTTCCCCATAAATAGCTCCTAAGCAAGACATTCCATATTTACTTGCAAGGAATTCATTACCCTAATGATTTCACGTTTTCCTGGGTCCGAATCAGCTGAGTACTCCTTTGCTGACAGGTTTAAAATTCTTTTCGTTCCTTAGCAACCTCCATTTCCCTGCCTTGCAGCTTCTATCTCTTGCTACCTACCCTTGCAGCCTGTCTTTCTCATCTCCTTTGGAGCCAGCCCTCTCCCCCAACACCTTACAAACTTTCTCACTCCAAATGACCCAAGCCCCTCACAGCCTTTATCTTCCCCACCTCCAGCCTCAGTCCCACACTGGACTTTCAAATGGATGCAATGTTGGGACAGTCATGCCAGATAGTAAGCTGGTACAACAGAGAACTTCAGAGACATTCAGTAATTGCCTGTGGAAAGACAAGGGCTTACTATCCACTATGACACCTACAATGAAAATGCAAGAGGATGTCTAAAAGTCCAAGCTCCAACACTGGCCCAGCATTACTCTTTTTTCATGGGGTGGGCCATTTGTGCTCCCAAACCTGCGAGGTTCAAAGAGACATCTCACTTTTCTTTCCCTATTCATTTGTGGGATGTGGGTGTCGCTGGCTGGCCAGCATTTCTTGCCCATCCCTAGTTGCCCATGAGAAGGTGTTGGTGAGTTGCCTTCTTGAACCGCTGCAGTCCTCCTGCTGTGGGTTGACCCACAGTGCTATTAGAGAGGGAACTCCAGGATTTTGACACAGCGACAGTGAAGAAACGGCTATATATTTCCAAGTCAGAATAGTGAGTGACTTGGAGGTGGTGGTGTTTCAATACGTCTGTGGTCCTTGTCCTTCTAGATAGAAGTGGTCGTGGGCTTGGAAGGTGCTGTCCGAGGATATTTGGTGAATTTCTGCAGTGCATTTTGTAAATAGTACACACTGCTACTACTGAGCGTCGGTGGTGGAGGGAGTGGATGTTTGTGGATGTGGTGCCAAGCAAGCGGGGGCTGCTTTGTCCTGGATGGTGTCAAGCTTCTTGAGTGTTAATGGGGCTGCACTCATCCAGACAAGTGGGGAGTGGTGAGCTATTTGAACGATCAGCTGCTTCCACTCAAATCAACTTTTAGATTTCCTGAGTTTGTAAAGGCAGAGTGTGGCGATTACAGTAGGTAAGAATAGGTCTGGTCTCAATACATTTCTCTTGGCTAGCCCAGGTACCCGCTTTGGAGAGCCAAGGTACCCCTGTTGGTTTGGTCCCAGCACACCTTAGCATTGAGAATAGAAGATCATTTGTGATTGTTAACCATGGAGCAGACTGCATGTAAAAGATTCATAGAACCCTTGGAACTATCCTGGTCTGTCAAGATGTATCACGAAGAGTCAAAATGCATTGTCAGGAAATGTCAAGACATTTCACAAAATGTCAAAGTAGTCAGGACCTGGTAAAATGCATGTTTATAGTGTAGCAGGCAATATAGAAGTTTTAGCAATCAAACTTGATTTTTATCTCCTGTATGCATGGGTACATGTAAATACTAGTTGAGTTGACATGGTTGGCAAAGAGGGAAAGGACGGTGAATGGAAATAGGTACTAAGTTGGCAGAGGGAGTATGAGGGGTTATGGGACATGGGGTATGAGTGGCCATGTGGTGAGTAAGGGGCTTTCAGTGGCAAGGGGGAGTAGGGGGGAAGTGAGGGGAACTTGAAGGGTGCGGACTGGAGCAAAGTTTTAAGCTTTTGGTTTGATGTTTGGGCACAGTGCTGAAGCCCCAAGATAGGCTCTCCTCCGAACCCATGTCAGGAACTGACAGCTTGCTCAGCCCTGCTTGGGTCACCAATCTGATTCCCAGTCCAGCCTGTGCCCTCCAATGAGACATGCGGGTGAGTATGATTAAAGGTGAGTTTGTGGAGCTGAGATTTCTCCTGGATCTGCACACCCAAGCCAGGATTAAATATTGAGGTCTGACTTTCCACATTTCAACAAAATGATACGAGCATTATTATTCTTTTGGAAACATGATTTAAGATGGTGATTATGACAAAGCCAAACTGAACTTCAAATGGTGACAAGATTCCATTCTCTTATTCCCATTTGGTTCTTCTCTGGACACATCTGGCTTCAGTTGGTTACAATGGGCAAACAAGTCGATTGCTAGAAGCACCTCTATCCAGCCCAATTCTCACAAATGTAATAGATAGGAATCAAAAAAGTGAGAAAACTGACTTGTTTCTTTCCCCATCCCACAGACACTGAGGCCAAGTTTAGTCCATTTACTCAAAGAACAACAGATATGGGCTATCTCAGCACAGATTAACCACTTAACCTGATAGAGGTCTTTTGGCGGAAGTGGCAGAGAATGATGCGTTAAATCCAGAGGCTAATGGTGTGATAAGGGTGAGGACAAGGGGAATTCTGTCTCTGTTGTTATTGCAGGGAGGGGGTGAGAGGGCTGAGGTGGAGGAAACGCAAGAGATGCGGTCGAGGGCATTTTCGACCACAGAGGGGGAAATTGCGGTTCTTGAAAAACGAGGACATCTGGGAGGATTTGGGAATAGGGGATCGCATCCTTGCGGGAAGGTGGGTGAGAGGAGGTGTAATCCAGTCAGAGGTTAATGGGTGTACCTGGGCCCAGAAGCTAACAGGTAGAACTTAAATGCAAAATATTGTTATCTCTGGCTGTTTTAAACTTCTTTTAAAAATAACAAATAGATCTTAAGTCCAAAATTCTGAATTGTAATTTGGCATTTGGCTTACACCATTTCAGTTACAACTTGGGTAATAGGCTTCCATGTAATATTTGATTAGAATACAGCATATTCTTCAAGTCACTGAATTCTCTTAAGCGAAGGAAAAATGGAAACATGGATTTGAATATTACCACACAAGGAACTGGCCAAATTGGACAATGAAGAGGAAATCATATTTGCATATTGTGTCATGAATATATGCAGCAATGTGATCATTCCCAGTCCAATTCCTTTGTTATTCAAATTATAATCTTGTCACAACAGCAGGGAGAGAAAAAAAACTGGGAACGCAATGACATTATCATTGGCACAAACATTCGTTTTGTACCTGGCCGAGTGTAGCGCAAGATCACAACCTTGAATTATAGAATGTTTACTGCACAGAAAGAGGCCAGCTAGCCTATTGAATCAGCGTTGGCCATCTACAAGAGCAGCACACTGAAACCCCCCTCACCTGTCTTTTCCCTGTAGCCATGTAATATCATCTTTTTTGCTGAACTATTCAATCCACTCTTGTACTAAAGTTACAATTAAATCTGCCTCCACCATGTTCTCAGGCAATGCCTTCCAGGTTCTAAGCAAACACTGCAAAAAAATGTTTTTTCTCATGCCACCATTTTTTTTTTGCCTTTCACCTTGAATCAATATCTTCTGTTTTTGACCCTTCAATCAATGAGAACAGCTTCTCCATACATAACCTGCCGAGACCCTATCACGGCTTCAAATACCTCTGTTAAATCCTGACCTTTCACGTTGTTGTTTAAAATCATCTGGACTGACTGGATAGGGAGAAATGTTAATTTATATACGTCACCGTACTTTGCAAGGAGTTTAAATAATTTAGACAGCAGGAGATTTTATCCGGAGAGAAAATTATGCAACAATCTGAAGTTTTAGGGATCAGAAGAATTCCCAATTGGGTGAAATTTGGGGAGCCGGAACAGAATCCTTGTGAAAGTGCAAAATTAAAATTATTACCCTACTTAGAAAAGTGCATTTGAACTGCAAAAGCAAATTACAACAACATTGTGCACTGTATTCTAGCAATTGTACATTCACAGGGATTTTGGGAATTGTGCCTGCTTCAACAATTGGGAAAAATCAGACTGAGGAACCCTGCTCCTCGTTTCCAGTAAAAGGAAATTTCTCACAGCAGCCACATTAAAACGTTCTACAACTCTGATTTTGGAGGTGCAGTCTGCATTGCTCATTTGAGTACATCCTGCATACAATTCGCTGCTTTCTGTTCACATCCATTGTCGTGGTCAGAGCAAGAGGGGTGATTTCCATTGTGTGCAAAGATTTGCTTTATGGACTGCTCCATAAGGTCGGAACTCCTCTAATAAACTGGCATACTCCACAGCAGAGAGAGAGCATTGTGTAGGAGCAGAGAATGGCTTATTTAATGCAAGTCAACAGCTGTACGATCAGTCAACAGCTCTGCCCATGTGAGACAAGCATTTGTG
Source organism: Ginglymostoma cirratum (assembly GCA_024137785.1). Lineage (NCBI taxonomy): Eukaryota > Metazoa > Chordata > Chondrichthyes > Orectolobiformes > Ginglymostomatidae > Ginglymostoma > Ginglymostoma cirratum. Next base: position 17,007,541 of record JAHRHZ010000084.1, on the reverse strand, counting down.
TTTCCCAATGATTCATGCTAGGCCATGTTAGGAGTGACTCGTTTGCTGCACTTTACTGTCGCTGGCCTTTCAGAGAAGTTTACACACAGGCTGTGGGAGCACCAAAGCAGACAATATCACCTGCAGGCTCATCCCATCAGAACTCTCTCAGCCTTCCGCATGTTCAGGAGATGGCAGCTGTGCCATTCAACTCCAGAAGGCAGATTTTACCACCTGACCCTCCCCTCCTACAATTTATCATGTCACTTCAGAGAAAGACACTGCAGTCCAAAGCTTGTGTATGTCAGAATTACCAAATCCAGCATTGTCCTGGATTCTGCACCAATTCCTCTCCTTGACTCTGCTGCACCCAACTGAGGAGAAAAATCGTAGGGGCATGAAAATAAATTTCTCTCCTTTTTCTTTTGTGGGCAGTTTTGCTTGTAAGCTACAAAAATATTAGCAATGGGGAAAAGAAATCAACTGGACTGACTGGACAGGGTATGTGATAAAATCTTCAAGAATAAATTCCAACTAGAGTTAGTAGTGCTCATATGTACATGTCTGTGTCTGTGTGCACCTCTGTGGGTCTCTGTATGTCTGAGTGTGTTTCTGTGTATGTGTGTATATTATTTACATATATATGCAAGTGCGTGTTTACGTATGCGGGTGCGTATGGTGGTGGGCAATGTTCATGTATATATGTGTTAGAAGAGAATAAGAACGTGTGTCGCACTGTGGCATTCCTTCCTTTGTGGCACTTATCAGCTATTGGCCTGGTCCGTAAGGATTATCTGCATCACAGATTTTGCCAAGAACGGAGAGGCTTAGAAACTCCGAACAAACCCCTTGAAATGACATTTGCAAGCATCTCCAGGAAGGAATTCACTGTCAAAATGCCTTGTGTCTGGAAATCCCTCAAAGTAACTCTGGTCATTTTCCTCCTGGTCACATTGACCGATGTTTATGCACAAGGCACTGCAGCTTGAGGGAACACAGAGGTGTCTCCTACTGCTTTGGTTTGACACCTGCAAATGTAGGTGATTTTTAAATCGTTCTTTCAGTTAAGACTTAAAGGGGACAGGCAATATTTGCAGCTGATCTCCAGTATTCAGAAGCTGAATATTATAAAGTGGAATAGGGAATGAATTAAATTACCAAGAATTGTCACTTCTGATTATTTTCAGAAATGAAAAAAAAGTGTAAAAATCTTCCTTTTTTGCCTCATTAGTGAAGTTGAAATGCAATGAGGCAACTAGCTACGTAACACAAGGGCTGCATCACTGATGATCAACAAAAACATGGCAAGCATACATAGCTATGATCTGACTCAAATGAATCTTTAAAAATGATAGAAGACAAAAGGAGGCTGGAATGGGATTGGAAAGGGGACCTCCAGCACAAGCACCAACCTAAACATCTGACAGCTGCCACCAGCAAGTTCCCGCAAGTACTTGGCCAACCAACCAGTTGGCACAGGGTGGCACACGCGGAAACTCAAAGAAATGATGCTTGCAGCAGGGAATTTGCTGCTGCAGCACAATCAAAGCAAATCCTGAAAATTCGGTAACACATCCAGCTCAAGTAGAAAGGTTGACTCAACGTTTGATTTGATGCAGTGTCAGGGAAGCCAAGAAGCTGAGAGACGTTTGCCCTCTCTTATCCAGATGCAGATGCCAATAAAAGAACTGCTTCTTGCAATTTAGCAGCAGCAAAGCTCCAAATACTTTTGTATACGAGATATGGTTGGATCAGTGTTACTTGACAAGGATGTATTATGTGAAATATTAGGTCAATGTTGATGCAGTAGCTGCATCCTAGACTTAGCGTTCTGGGACACAAGTAGGTTTTCAAGTTTTATTCCCTCCGCATTCATCCCTGAAGGCAGTGGTTCATGCTATTTTTGGCTGCACAGAGTCAAACCTTCTTAGCATTCAAACTCAAGGGATTTGTCTATACATTGGAAATGGGTTCTATTCTTGCAAGTCTCTTCTCTCTTGTAGACAAATGCAGATCACATTCACAAACCTCCCACCATCAATGAGGCACTAGGCTGGGAGCATTCAATGAGAGAGTGGGAACTTCTTTGACATTCCAACCCATATGCATCATAGCATCCTACCTTCCTTCTCAAAATGCACCCTATTCCAAAATACTCAGTTGATCTTGGATGGAGTTACATCTCCTTGGACTTAGCCTTAGTACATGTTGGAGTGACCTTCAGTTTTGCCTTCATTCATTAACCTGAGGAACCCAGTCTAAATATACCACACATCCCTCCAGCCTTTCAAATTAACCCGCTATTTTGCACTTATCACTCGAATTACTTAATTTTGAGCTTTGCCCAAGTTAGTACTTTGCAACAATTCATCCAAAACATGAGGGTCTCCCTTGTAAAGAAGAAAATCATTGGCACAATGGTTCATTCTCCCTCCTCAGCTCCTTGTAAGCTATTGTCCCATTGGACCTGCAGTTGCCTTTCTCTGCCATCTGTACTTCCCTGACCCAGGCCCATGTGCATTTACTGAATCAGGCACTTGCTGTTTCATCTGGTACCTACTATAACTGGAAGATAGACATCCTGCAGCCCATTGAAGTGTCTCTTGTCATATATGATTATTTTCCAGAAAGAACATGTAAACATATTTGTTAATACGAAAAGAACCACTTTCAAAACAAAAGGTGGAAAAATAATTATGGAAGACGAAGAATTGAGTACAGTATATTGCTGAGACCAATGATTGAGCAGTAGTAGCTCAGAGCTGTCACAGTCGGGGTTAATAACCAGTTAATCTTATATGATTGACTGCTGTTTGCTGTTGACAATGAAAGATATTTCTGGTGAAGCAAAGCAAAGAAGTCCAGTGTTCAAGTGACTCATAACCCAGCCCATTAAAATAAACAATGGCTTTACTATTTGGTCTACTCATTGATGTAGCGATTCATGTCACCAGAATGCTGTTGTACATGGAAGCCTGTGGAGTCATACACACACAGAGCTGAATGAATAGTTGACCATACTGATGATCTCTCCCACAAGCATATTTTGGGATACATGGAGAGCTTTGTCGTGAATGATCATGCACACTTTGGATCTCAAATTCATGGCTACTGGAAAGCTTTTCCAGATAATTAAAATGGGCAATCTTCTTTCAGAGCAAACAATTACAAGTTGGAGTTTGTGCACAGCTGGTTTCCTTTAAACTGTTCAGTATCGAGGATTGATCTTAGCAAAGTGACATGATTTTAGATTTGCAGAATGAAATGGAATGGAGTTTTGAAACGGAATGTCATTGAGAGAGGGTTTTGCCTTTGTAAATTCATTTTAGTTGACAACTTGGGGGAATGTGGGGGTTTTACTAGTTATAAAGTCATGGAGCCATACAGCACAGAAGCAGACCTTTCCATCCAACCTGTCAATGCCGACCAGGTTTCCCAAATTAAACTAGTCCCATTTGCTCACATTTGGCCTATATCTGTCTAAACATTTCCTATTTACATACCTGTCCAAGTAGTGTTTGGAGTTGACTGCTATTAAGGCCCCAGCCGTGTGTTCGCTCGTCCTTAGCTCAACATATTGATACAGTAATCAGCTGAGCCACAGAGCCTAAAACTGTATCCTGTGTTTCTTGAATTAGCTGCTGTGAGGTAGACTAGTGGCACAATTAGAGCCTCTTGGCTAGTGAGGGAAAGTTTGGCTGGAGTCTTGCTCCTGATCTCTAGGGAAAGTCGGCTATGGTCCATCAGTAACGGTGAGGTTGGACTTGGCTGAGACATTTGAGCTTATTGATTCTCATCATTGAAATTCACAGAAGAAGTGACCACGTGGGTCGGGTACAAATAAAGTTGATGTGGAGCCAGATCTAGATAAGAAGTGAATGCCTTGAGCCAAAAAGATGAACAGAGAAAATTGACAGAAAAACAAAGGGAAAGTAAGACAAACTCCAAAAGACTACAACGTCGCATATGAAGCATGCTTTAAATTTGTCGAGAATTCTATTAAAAGGATGAATTCAGAAAGGTCGCAGCTCCTGAGTTAATTCACTCAAAATCTTTAGAAACGAAGAATAGATGTGGAGCCTCCCTGGTCTGTAGCAGCTCACTTACCCACAACTCAATAAGTTGATCCAATTAGAGGAATCAATCTCCCTGTTCCTTCAATATAAACTACACAAAAGCAACGTTCCACATTTTTCTGAAGATGAATGTCTAAAAACACGAAAATCATCAGAATTTATTTTTTCATTCTAAATGTAACTTTCAATTCCTCATTTCTGCACACCAAGTGATCCACGGTTACCCAGCTGGGGATACAAGCCAGGGTTTTGTCCCAAACTGTGGACAATGCCGCTCTGTACCCAGCAATACTGAGGTGAACAGAATCCACTTGATTCTCCATTCATTCTTGCCTATGGCTGAATGGGGAAGCAGGAGGATTATCTCCTAAGGTTCCTCGGTGACATTCGGGCCTGGAATTTGTTTCGAGAGGAGGAACTAGAGTCTGGCATGGCCAGCTGCGAGTGTCACGTGTAAAGGAATCCAGTTTGGGGATGGCTATTTATTTGAAAATTAGCCCTTCTGCAGCGCTTGCATAATTTCTCAACTCTGCTGCTGAAGGGTGTATTAGACTTGGAGATGCTGCATGCGCAGATTCACCTGAATGATACTGCGCAAAATTATGGATTGAATTGTGAGGATAAATTGCCTAGAGTAAACATGTATTCCCTTGGGTACACAAGAAGGGGTGACCAAATTGTGTGGAATAAGACAATTTGGGGCAGAAGAAAGAAATGATTCCCTCTGGTGGGAGCATCCAGAAAAACCTTAAAAATGAAAGCGAGACCATCAAGGGCAATAAAATACACATTCACACAGAGTGCAGTGGAAATCAGAACTGTCCCCAAAAAGCTATTTAGACATGATCAATTGATAAAAGTCCATCAGTCATGTTTTGGCGATTGTTGGGCAAGGTAGGAAGGGATTGATATCAAAAAGGTAGGTAAATGAATTTATGGTACTTTAAAGCACAATCGAAGTAAACACTGAGGGTCTGAAGAGCCTATATCTGTACCTACATCCCTTAGGTACATAATATAATTTTGAGGACAGCCAAAAGGAGGTACATTTCCATATGTCCCCACGGACAAAATGAACAGTTTGGATGGGGATAAATTAACAGAGACGTCAAATGGATTCTGTCCTGCTGCTCCACATCGATTCCAGGCCTTACAGGTCAAAACTGGTTTTAACTGAGATAATTGGAGAATTGGGAGTTTGCAATTATGTGACTAGATGAAAAGAAAAGAACAAGGGATCCTGCAATTTTCACTTCAAAGCATAAGCCTGGTCCTCATGGGCTTGAGTCAGATGAAATGGAGACAATTTCGATCGCAGGTGCCACAGGGAATTGGTGCCCCTGAAACAGGTGTCAGGAGGAAATGATTCGCTGCTAATTCAGTCAAAGTAGGTGAGGTAGATTACATTTACAGTGCATCTGTCACACACAGTTAAAACACCTCTAGCAATAAACAGACACGACATCAGAAGATCTGTCAGAATCAGAGCCCCAGAAAGGACACTGCCAGCAGAGGAGAAAAAGAAACCGTACAAAGACTTGGAAATCGGACGGGAAATTTTCAGATTAACGAGCTAAATTGACAAGATGCATTCTGGTGATTGCCAATATCCCAGCAGCCCCCTCAATGCCTGCTTTTAAAAAAAAGAAAGTCATTTCCACTGTCAGCTCCACACAGTAATTTAAAATTCAGTTACTTAATATACATGGCTCAGTCTTCCCTCAGAGATCTCTGTAACAGCTGGAACAATGTCAGTCAAAATTCATAATGCAAAAGCATTAAAGTCAACAATTCCCACTCGAGTAGATTGTTATTAGTCTGGTTTCAAACTACTGCACAGAACCACCTGAATCTTATACAGAAGCCATCATTCGTTATACATATGTGACCAGCCATCCTAAGAACACCATTTCTCACTGCACAGTCTTCACTATATGTTGTGCATGCCTCACAGTCAGTACGTTGGTTTACCTTTAAGAGGCATAGTATGTCAGTATACTTTTAAGAGAAATGCACATGGCATTATTATTTTTTCATAGTTAATGTCCTGAGGGTTTCATGGTCATAACTCCGACTTAACTGAGATCACTTGAAGCATAACAGATTACGAGAAGCAAGCTCTTCTGTGACCGAATAGCCTGATATTAACCGAGTTTGTGAATGTAATAGCCAGTATTATAACCATTTGTCGGATCCTTCAGTATCACATTATCTAACCCTAAATCTTATGTTAAGAGGGGTACTTAAGCATTGTCGCATCGAGATATCTCACAGGAAGCAACATCACGGTTAACAGCAGAGGTTGCGTATAAAATACACCAACACTTTGATAGCAGGAAAACTGAAGAGTACAGACAAATCAACGTCAGCTTCAGTGAGTACAGACAGCCATACACATCTATAGATAAACTCTGACCAGCCAGAAAACAAACCTAAAATCTTCTCTCATTAAAACCTAAATTCCTTTAAAACACAGAAGGTTTCTCAGAGCCTCTTTAAGTAAAACTAAAAGAAGGCTGAAGTTAGAAATACAGTCTGAAACACAGGCTACAGACTTATATGAGCAAGTTCGCAGTCTTCCTTGCTTTTAAAGAGGACTGATATCCTGCTGTTACAATTTAAAAATAAATAAGACAGGCAAATGGTGCTAAAAGTGCAGCTACATTGCTTCTAAAATAAAAACTAGAAAAAAGTGACTTTAAACACTAGAAAGTGGTTTGATAAACTAAGAAGCTTATTTCTATCCAGACCTTCGTTAATTCCACCATTTGCTTTCTTCAAACCAGTGCCAAATAGAAAGAAGCCCACATGGCATCATCACCCCTTATTTGTGCAAACACCAACTATGGGCAGAAATTTGCAACTGCAAACATGCAATTTAAAAGCTAAAGGTCTACAGTTCTTCAACTAACAATTCTTAAAGAATCAAGGCCAGTAAATGAGCAACAATAAAAATGAAGAGAAAAACACAAGACAAATACAAGTAGTAAACAAATACTGCTCTGCATTCTATTTCGAAACATAAAGCAAAGACCCGCAATGACTGAATTATAGCTATTCAAGTAACATTTGCAGTTTTGTTTTACAGCCCAAGAGATAGATGATCCCACAAAAAGGTCTCCAAAGACCTTGCCTGCTATTGCAGAATTAATACATCTGGTCCTTCCATAAGCAATCAAGAACTTTCCAGCAACTACCAAAGATGAGCAACTGTGAGCGTTGCAAAAGATTATATTCCAGGGACGATCCGACGGTGTTAAAGAATTACCTGAGGACATTTGTTCATTTTGGTCGCGCAGAGATGAACTTGGTAACGTCACAGCGTTTTCAAGGGCAAACAAGTCCTCACACAAAAAGCATTACACCAAGATAGCATGTCATGTTATATCAGAGACACATTTGCAGCAAAACACACAGGACAACTAGTATTGAATCTGTACACTGAGCAGGAATAAAGCAGGATACTCACACATTTGTGTGTTGTATGAGGCATGCCAAATTTATTGACTCCAGCACGGGAGGGAGCTTCTACACCCACTGTATGTTCCATCCACTCCTTAGACAAAAATAGCAAGAGACCTATTCATAGTACAGGAGTAAGATCACATCCTTGAGACAGAATCTTTCTCATAATTTCCCATTGTTTGATGACTAGCAACATGAGTGTGACTGTCTCTGACATGGTGCACGCTGTTTTCAGTTTATTCAATAGCCTAGATCAGCTAGGGTCCGACGGTGGACTCCAGTTCACAGGCAAACCATTGAGATATGTGGACTCGGTGAGGAGTGACCCAAATCACATCACTCCATAAATCAATGCACAAACAGTATAGGAGAATATATGGTACATAGCATCAAATCAGTGAAGTCTGAATAGGGCATCAATAGATGTCAATTACTATTGAAGCTAATGAAGGTTGCAAGTCCACAACCATATGTCATATGATCAGAAAGGAGAGATCACGTCTGGAGTGAGACACAACCCAAGTGAGCACATAATTTGGGGACTTTGGAACAGTGTGGGAATTTGGTGCAGAGGGGAAGGGGTGCTTTTCGCTTCATTTCTTGGCTCATATTTTGTTAGGTTTTCATTTAAACATGATAAATTGAAGCCCAGGATCAAGGGCCCAGCACAAAACAACGAGTGACATCACACAAAAACATTAAGTTAATTGGTTGGTGATAGCTACTAAGTTGACCATTACAGGTTACTTTTAGAATGAGGTAAATAGGAAAAATATTTACAGATTACAAACTAAAATGCCAATAGGAAATCTTTAAAACAACAAATTAAGTATAATGTTAATAAAAAGAGAGATGCTGGGCCAGGCGATGTGTTGTAACTGCATGATGTGGGAACTTGTGGACCCCATTGTGGTTCACAGTGACCACAACTGTAACAACTGGTGGTTGCTTATGGAACTTTGGCTCAGAGCACTGAGACACATCAGAGAGGGGGGGAAGAGTTACTCAGATGCTGTGTTTCAGGAGGCAGTCACACTTGTTGATTAACTACCTCAAATTCAGTCAGTGGTCAGAGACAGGAGGGTGTGACTGTGAGCGAGGCAGGTAGAGGGATCCAGGAGGTAGTGCTAAAGGAGCCTAAGCCCTTGACTTTGTCTAACGAGCTTGAGATCCTTGTTCCCTGTGTGGATGACAGCGATGGCTATAGGGAGGATGAGCAAACTGACCATAGCACCATGGTACAGGGAGCCATTCAAGAGGGCAAGGAAAGAGAAATGTAGTTGTAATTGAGGATAATATAGCCAGGGGAATAGACACTGTTCTCTGTGGCCACAAACGAGAGTCCCAAAGGTTGTGTTGCCTGCCAGGTGCGTGGGCGGCAGAGGAACTGGGAGGTGAATGAATGAGTTATCATGTTCCACATAGGTATAAACGATAGAGACAGAAAGAGAAAAGAAGAAAAGGTTCTGCTGAGGGAATAGGAGCATCTTGGGACTAAACTAAAAAACAGAATCATAAAAGATAATAATCTCCAGATTACTACCTGAGCTACGAGCTAATTGACATAGGGTCACCAGGGTTAAAGAGGTAAATATGTCTGGGTCAATGGCTGGTGTGGGAGAAAGGGGTTTGAATTCATGGGACACTGGCATCAGCACTGGGGGAAGGAGGGATGGGCTCCATCTGAATCCTGTTGGGACCAGACTCCTGGCGAATCACATAACGAAGGCTGTGGATAGGCTTTAAATTAAATAGTGAGGTGGGTGGATTCAATTGCATGGAAAATTATGGGAAAAGTTAAAAGGGAGAGAGGGCTCAGCTGAGGTTATTAAAATTTCCAGAACAAATAATAGGACAGAGTATGGAAAGGATCAGGAATCTAACTGCAGGCACAGCAGATAAGGGGACAACTTTGAGAAGGGGGGCAGTTAATGCAGGACTGAGGGTATTGTGCTTAACTGTGCGCAGGATATAAAACAAGATAAATGAGCGTGCAGCGCAGGCTGAAATTGGCAAATATGTGGTTGTAATAGTGCCTTCCTTACATGCCTTTTCTATCTCTCGATTTGTTTTCTCCCCCAACTCCTGACTACTGCTAGGAGGTCCGTACAAAATTCCCATCAGGGTCCTTTTTCCTTTGCAGTCCCTCAAGTCCACCCACAAAGATGTACATATCACAGAGACTGCAAGGAGATCAGGGCTAGGAACGAAATATCTAAGAATACACATCCCATTGAAGAAGAGGCAGTTAGGCAGAGGGGACATGGTTGCCTTGTTAGTAAGAAATGAAAGCAAATTGATAGCAAGAAATGATATAGAGTTGGAAGGCATAAAATCTTTGTGGGTAGAGTTGAGGAACTGCAAGAAAAAAGGACCCTGTTGAGAGTTTTATACAGGCCTCCTAGCAGTAGTCAGGATTTGGGGAAGAAAATAAATCAGGAGATAAAAAAGGCATGTAAGAAACGTACTAATCATGGGGGACTACAATGTGCAAGTGGACTGTGAAAATCAGGTTGGTAGCGGATCACAAGAAAATGAATTTATGGAGATGGTTATTTCGAGCAGCTTGTGGTAGAACCCGCTAGGGAATAGGCAGTTCTGGATCTGGTGATGTGTAATGAGGCAGACTCGGTTAGGGAACTTAAGGTGAAGGAACCCCATGGGGGAAGTGACCATAATATGATAGAATTCACCCTGCAGTTTGAGAGGGAGAAGCTGGAATCAGATGCAACAGTATTACAATTGAGTAAAGGTAACTACAAAGACATGAGGGAGGAGCTGGCCAGAGTTGATTGGAAAGGGACCCTAGCGGGGAAGACTGCGGAGCAGCAATGACAGGAGTTTCTGGCGGTAATTCGGGAGGCACAGTAGAAATTCATCCCAAGGAAGAAGAAACACACTAAGGGAGGTCAAGGCAACCACGCCTAACAAAGGAAGTCAGGGATAACATAGAAGCAAAAGCATAAAATGCGGTAAAGATTAGTGGGAGGTCAGAGGATTAGGAAGCGTTTAAAAACCAGCATAGGATAACTTAAAATAAGGCAAAAAGAAGAGGTGGGGGTTATTATGACTGCAAATTAGCTAGTAAAAGAAGATTGCAAGAATTTAAAAATTATTTATAATTGCTAAGAGAGAGGTAAGAGTGGATGTTGGACCACTGGAAAATTAGCCTGGAGAAGTAGCAATGGGGAACCAAGAAAATGACAGAGGACCTGAATAGGTACTTTGTATCAGTCTTCACAGTGGAAGGCACCAGCAGCATACCGGAACTTCGAGTCAGGGCAGCGGGGAGTTTAGTCGTCATCACCAAGGAAGTGGTGCTGGGGAGGCTGAAAGTGGATAAATCACCTGGTCCAGATGAATTACACCCCAGAATTCTTAAGGAGATAGCTGAGGAGATTATGGAATCATTGGTGGTCATCTTTTAGGAATCACTGGAATCAGGGAAGGCCCCAGAAAATGGCTAAAATAACAGACCTGGTTAAGAAGGGAGGGAAACCTAACCTTGGTCATTGATACTATTTTAGAGACCACTATTAAGGATGAGATTGTGGAGTACATGGAAGCGCACTGTAAAACACAGCCAAGTCTGCACTGTTTCATCAAGAGGAAGTTATGCCTGACAAATCTGTTAGAATTCTTTGTGGAGGTAACAATCAAGTTAGACAAAGGAGAGCCAGTAGATGTGAACTATTTGGATTTCCAGAAGGCCTTTGACAAGGTGCTGCACAGGAGGCTGCTAAATAAGATAAAAGCCCATGATATTACAGGCAAAGTACTGGCATGGAGACTGGATTGGCAGAAAGCAGAATGCAGATAAAGGTCTCTTTTTCATGATGGCAGCTGGTGATGAGTGGAGTTCTACAGTGGTCAGTGTTAGAGCCATAACCACTCACAATATACATCAACAATCTGGATGAAGGAACTGAGGGCATTGTTGCTCAGTTTTCAGATGAACAAAGATACGTGGAGTGGTAGGTAGTTTTGAGGTGAGGAGGCTGCAAAAGGACTTATGCATTTTGGTATGTAGAAGGGGAGTAGGCTGTTTTCTAAATAGGGAAAAGCTTTAGAAATCTGAGTCCGACTTCAGGATTCTCTTAAGGTTGACATGCAGGTTCAGCTGGCAGTTAGGAAGGCAAATGCAATGTTAGCATTCATTTCAAGAAGGCTAAAATACAAAAGAAGAAATGTATTTCTGAGGCGGTATAATCAGATTGCATTTGGAATATAGTGAGCATTTTTGGGCCCAGTATCAAAGAAAGAATGTCATGGCCTTGAAAGGGGTCCAGAGGAGGTTGACAAAAATGATCCTGGGGAGGAAGGGTGTGCTGTATGAGCAGCGAATGATGACTCTTGGTCTGTACTCGTTGAGAGTTTAGAAGGATGAAGGGAAAACTGATTGAAATTTACAGAATACTGAGCGGTCTGAATTGTGTGGATGTGGAGAAGATGTTTCCACTAGTATGAGAGACTAGGACTAAGGCCCAGTCTCAGAGTGAAGGAACAACCCTTTAGAACCGGGATGAAGAGGAATTTCTTCTGTCAGAGGGTGGTGAATCTGTGGAACTCATTGCCACAGAAGCCTGTGGAGGTCAGTTCCTTCGGTGTACTTGGGACAGAGTTAGATAAGGGGTTCAAGGGTTACAGAGTGAAGGCAGGAGAATGGGGTTGAGAAACATATCAGCAAAACAGGCTCGATGGGCCAAATGGACCATTTCTGCTCCCGTATCTTATGCTCCAATGATCTTTGCACTTTGAGCAATGAAACAGGATTTTCACATGGCATTGACGCATATTCATCCAACACCAGTTGAGAGAGAGATTACCATCCCCAGCACAACTGACACTCAAGAGGCAAGTGTAAACACCCTTGCTCAGCAAGCGACCGTCTAACCATTATGAGATACAGGATAGTTTTCTTCAAAGACAGAGGAGAATGAAAGAGATACGTGACCAGCACACAGAAATAGAACTAGCAAAACTGTGCACTGGGCAGAGGGTGGGAGTTACAAATACAAATACTTGGATTAGGCGAAGGCTTCTTAAATATGCAAGCAACTCGGATAACACAACGCCATTGCTGATAGACTGCAAAGGGACAGAGGCTAGCTTGGACCAATGTACAACACAATCGTCAAGCACAAAGACAGCAAGGCAAACACTCTGGCAATGATGATTACGCAATGACATTAAGTGATAAGAAACCGCAGTATGACAACCAATTAATCCAACCCAAGCGGAGAACAACTAAGGTGACACCAGACTGGATATGATCACCAGATCAAGGCAAGTTGTCAAATTTTCAAAAACATTACTTGAGATTTGAAATATTAGCCTTGTAAACTCTGTTTTACTGGTTTGTATAAATATTAAATTGACAACGTGTGCCTATATACATCCCAAAAACAACCTTTTTTTAAAAAAAATAAGAGATAACACAGTGTGGAACTGGAGGAGCACAGCGGGCCACACAGCACCAGAGGAGCAGGAAAGTTGACGTTTCGGGTTGGGACCCTTCTTGAGAAATGCCCAATTCTGAAGAAGGGTCCCAACTCAAAATGTCAACTTTCCTACTCCTCTGACGCTGCCTCGCCCACTGCGTTCCTCCAGCTCCACACTATATTATCTCTGACTCCAGCATATATCTCCATATATTTTTTAATCCTTGGTGAAAGGGGCATGTTGTGATATGCCTCATGATCAGTATGTTAGTTTACCTTTAAGAGACATATTCGTGATATCATCACTGTATGTAACCCAACAATGTAAAAATCACATACTCCATCCTAACTGGGATCCCTTGAAGTATGATACACTACTAGAAGCATGCACTTCTACTGTGACTGAATAGCCTAGTATCAGCCCAAACATTTACGTCTGTGAACATAACAATTACATATAATAGCCAGCTGTAATAAATGTCTGTTGGATCCTTCAATACCATGTCATCCATACATAGTTTCCTAAGTTATAAGGGATACCATAAGCATTGCTCTGGTAAAAAGTATGCTGCTGGAGGCAAACCACATTATGAAACTAGAATTTATGAGGCAAGATAGTAAAGCCATAATCAAATGTAAACATTTTTTATTATTCAGCAAAATAATGGACCTTACTGGGCGAATTTTAATATTTATAAAGACACAAGAGAAAACTTGGAATCTTATAAATGACTGTCGAAAAAATCTGCTGTTTTTAAGGAAAAGACACTACTGCTGATTAGAATCATAAAATCTTTACAGTGCGGAAGCACGCCATTTGGCCCGTCCGGTCCACTCCAACCCTCCAAAGATCATCCCACTCAGACCTACCCGCTACCTATCCCTGTAACCCTGTATCTCTCATGGCCAATCCACCTAACCTGCACATCTTTGGGCTGCGGCAGGAAACCAGAGCACCTGGAGGAAACCCACAGACACAGGGAGAATGTCCATGTGGAGTTTGCATAGTCACCAGAGGGGGGAAATCAAATTGGGTCCCTGGTGCTGTGAGGCAGCAGTGCTAATCACTGAGCCACCGGGCCACCCATAGGTTACTGACGTACAATGGAATATGCAAATTATGTTACTCAGGCATCAACACAGCAGATCAGAAGAGGAGAACGAGAAATAGATCAGAATTGTGTAAAGAGAGAGACCTTAGACAGTGCACTAGAGAGCTGTATTCAATAAGCCATGATATATAGATGTTAACGGGTGTGAAAGTGCGAAGGAGAATGACAGTCAGGTGTTACTCTAGTACACGGACAAACTAGTAGGCCAGTGATAGAGAAGAAGAATAACCAAGTAAAGCCAACAGCTGCTAAAATTCTGCGTAGACAGCCACAGCCCAAGGATACTAAAGGGAACTATTTAACTAGTAGCAAAATTAGCATAAAGCAATTTAGAAAATCCCAATTTCTACTGTTCAGATAGGGAGGAGTAAATGGCTAACTATACAGGATGGTAAAAAGGTACAAACAGTTTGCTTAGATCATTGCAACCACATTGCAGTCAGTCACATGAATAGACTGAGATTCCCTGCAACTTGACCCAGTTACTCTTACTGACAATCTCCTTTGTCACCGTAAACAAGCATCAACTAGGTGGCATTTAAAAACAGTTACATTTTATTGCATTTACCATTGTACAGTATTCATATTAAAGGCTTCTATAAACAGTGCAAGCGCTTGATGTGTTTGCTGCAATAAATATCAATTTATCATGGATTGTTATTCATTCACCATTTGCTACTTATTCAACAAATAATCATATTAGCTAAAACTCTGGTAAATTGTAAGGCTTGTTTGAGTTCCAATTTCAAGTGAGAAAATGAAATTCCAGTATGTTGCCTGTTGTCAAATGGTAATAACGTGAAAGACACTTTCCTCAGATTAAAATGTATCTACCATCTCCAGCACCCAAACCTGGCAATAAATCAAAAAGCACAAGAAATTTCCCTGCTTACCATTAATAATAAAAGAAGATCTGAGCTCTGAATATATTTTCTCCATACCACGTACAGAGTATATTTATGAATTATTGAATAAGTTTATCCTGTATGTTTTTCCAGACCCTACTTATAGTCATATATTTTAGGTTCCAGTGCTGGATACTATTCCTTGACCTATTATCAACTGTAATAGAAACAAACATCTGATTTTTATATATATTTTTCATATCCTTTATTTTAGGTTTTAGAATTTGCATTAGTGGTATAGATTTTCTATGCATCTAAAGTTAATTAACTTTTAATTATTTCTGTAGCCATTTCTTTTGTGATTTCTATTAAAACAGTTTGAGAGAGGGACAGCAACATTACTAGGCTTTTGTTTACCTTTGAACGTTTGACCAGTTAGCAAGGCGAAGCATGTGCTTAAAGATCCATTAGAAATTTCTAAACTTAGGGTTTCATTAAACTTGGGGGAAACTCCCAGGAGGGATATGGTTATTTTCAGATTTATTTTGTGGACAATTCAGTGAAGTCCTTGGATGTGGGTGATGGTTGTATACAGCAGTGTTCCTTAGAAGAGAAAAACTAGATATCTTATAGTAAGGAGTTAGTGATAGTCGCAAACAAGAACTACTGGGATAAAACTATCAACGGGTTACTTGAAGCTGAGGAAGGATCACTGGACCCAAAACGTTAACTCTGTTTTCTCCTCCACAGATGCTGCCAGGCCTGCTGAGCTTTTCCAGCAGTTTTTTTTTGTTCCTGATCTACAGCATCCGCAGTTCTTTTGGTTTTTATTTAGTATTTAGCTCATTGCCACATCTCTTCCAGGCATGTCCACCTTGAAGAAGTTCTGCTCCTCTCTCCGACAGGATTTCCATTTCGATCTCTCTTCTTGCCCATCGACTTTAATTTCACTGTCACTCCTGGTGTTTGGCCAGGTATTTGCTAAAACTCGTTTCCACAGCCATATCACATTCCTCAGTGACTGCCTCCAGCTCAGACTCACCCCACATGGATTCCAACTGAAGTTTCATCCCTGTTTTGAATACTCCCAGGATCACAGCTACCTCCGTGATGTTCAACGTTCCACGGACAGCTGCTCTCGCCGCATCGTGAGATCCACACTCAGTGTCATGCGGTGCCACATGCACACACTCAACTGGTTCTGAGGAAGGGTCACCGGACCCGAAACGTTAATTCTTTTTCTCCTCCACAGACGCTGCCAGACCTGCTGAGCTTTTCCAGCAACTTTGTTTTTGTACTTGAAGCTGAGTAGGTTTCAGACCTGGTGTATGGTGGCTCCAGAAAGAAGGAAGGTATCAGCCTTTCCAGTCTAGGAATGAAAGTCATGTTTAACTAAAGCCTAAGAGATTCTTTTATCTCTGGTGTAAGTATGGTAAAAGGGGTGCGTTTGGGTACTGGTTTTTTTTTGGAATTTAAGAAATGTTTTGAGACTAATGGGATTACACTTTTACTGTGTTTAAAAGCTCTGAATTTGTTTTAAGTAAATAGTATGGTTCATTCCATTTTATCTTCATTTCTGTTGGTTAATAAACTTCTGCCTTATTGTTAAAACAAAATCTACAGTATCATGTGCTTATGTTTCAGTGAGAGACCACTTTATTAAAACCAAAACAAAACTGATCTATCAAACCAGGTTTCTGTCATAACATCAGCTGGGATCATAAACACAATAGTAACCACTTGAATTCATGTAGAACTTTCACATAACAGAATATCCCAAAGACATTCACATTAGTAAAACAGGATAAAATAATAAAACAATAAAATAAGGATTTATTAAAGCAGTTGACAAAGAGCTTTGTTGGATGTGGGCCTCTAGGAGGAAAGAAAAATGATACATTTGCATAACATCCTTGATTTCAGTATATCTCAAAGGTGCTTTTCAGCCAAAGAAGTAAGTTTGTAATGTAGGAAATGTGGCAATCAATCAGTCAGTCTCCATACAACCCCACACAGTTAAAACATGGGCCTAAATCATCTCATCACCAGGAGTTAAGTCAGTTTTTTTTGCGGGGTGGGATGAGGTGTAAGGAGACCTAACACATACAGACGCACACTTCAACATAAAGTGAAAAAACACATTACTACATCACTTTCTGAAGCCATGGTCTTTTTTAATTGCTACTGCGGAAGCCTGTATAAAATGGGCTGCGAGATCACTCTAATCCCAACCTCTGTCTCCAATGATAACAAGCATGGGGCTGGATGAACACAGCAGGTCAAGCAGCATCATAGGAGCAGGAAAACTTGACGTTTCG
>JAHRHZ010000084.1:16957138-16989905 GCA_024137785.1 Ginglymostoma cirratum | reverse complement strand
CGAAACGTCAAGTTTTCCTGCTCCTATGATGCTGCTTGACCTGCTGTGTTCATGATTTTCTGATGAAGGGTCGAGGCCCGAAACGTCAAGTTTTCCTGCTCCTATGATGCTGCTTGACCTGTGTTCATCCAGCCCCATGCTGGTTATCTCGGATTCTCCAGCATCTGCAGTACCTTTTATCTCTTATCTCTGTCTCCAATGGCTTGCTGCCTCAATTCTACATACAAGTCCCTGCTGAGCAAGTTGTCAGGAAGCACTTCCTCCACAAAAACAAAAGTGTAAATCTGGAACTCTTGCCTGTGCCTCCAAAAACATACGGAGATCAGGGGGTCGCATGGAAATTTCAGAATGAAGATTCGTAGGTTTTTGTTAAGCAAGGGTATTAAGAGTGACTGACTGACTAAAGCTGGTAAATGGTGTTCAGATACAAATCAGCTATGGCCTAATTTCATGGTAGAATAGACTCAAAGGGCTGAATGGCCTCCAACCGCTCTGACAGGTCATTGACTCAGGGATAATGTTCTTTGGTGACTCTACTCTTTCCCTTTATTTCTCTGTTTTGTATCTAAGATCTGTACCTCGGTACTTTGTACCTAAGATGGCACCATATGGGGTGACATTGTAAACTTTTCACTGTACTCCTGTACTTGAGCACACATGACAATAAAGGATATTCTAAATGGTCTAAATTCTACCATCCTGAGCTTGCGGAGTCAATGAAGTTTTATTGCACAGCACAGGCAATGCTGTGTACATGGTCATGCAGTAGCAGCTTTTGTATTCTTCTTAAGTTGTATCATGGGGACAACCAAAAATCCTGCAAAAATATGTAAACAAATACTGCTGAGCTGGTGCAAGTGTGTACATCAACACTTCTGAAGACCAGGAAGCCAGCAGGTAACAGAATAAACTTGTGGAGATGCTATAAAATTACAAAGGCTGTGTTACACAGAAATGCTGCAGCTCATTTCTGAGATGTAATCAGACAGACTAGAACATGTCTAGGGCCTGACAATGCTGACAGGTGTCTTTAGGCTAGCCTCAGTGATAGTGGTATAAAAGGTGCAGCTCTGCACTCGGATTACATTCCTTGTGCAAGGCAGAATCAATCTACACCCAGCATGTAACTACCTCCCTTGGCTCTGCTGAATGCAAGCCTCCATACAGAATGGCCACTCTCCAACAAGTTACTTCAAGTCAGTCCGCACTGTGCTATCACTGAGCATCCCTAATCACCCCTAGACAAATGACATACTGCAAAAACAATATAATTCAACTCAACATTCACCAGTCATCATAATCCAGAAACACCTGTAATGAGTCGAACAGTGAAAAAGCCACAGAAGGAATGAATGCTTCGGTGACCATAAGCGCAGCAGCTTGTGTTACACACGTCATACTGTACTGGTGTATTGTTTTGAGAATAACATTCTTTGCAATGGACTAGATAAACAGTAACTCTATCCAATAAGCTCTGCCTTACCAAACAACAGTGATTACGCCACTTGGATGCTGCAATTTGAGGTAATGTACTGGCATAGTTTGTGGAATGGTTAATGGTCAGAGAACAGTGCTGAAAAACACAGGTCTTTTTCAGGAGATAATAGGAACTGCAGATGCTGGAGAATCCGAGATAACAAGGTGTAGAGCTGGATGAACACAGCAGGCCAAGCAGCATCATAGGAGCAGGAAAGCTTGACGTTTCGGGCCTAGACCCTTCATCAGAAATAGGGGAGGGGAAGAGGGTTCCGAAATAAATAGGGAGGGGGAGGCGGATAGAAGATGGATAGAGGAGAAGATAGGTGGAGAGGAGACAGACAAGTCAAAGAGGTGGGGATGGAGCCAGTAAAGGTGAGTGTAGGTGGGGAAGTAGGGAGGAGATCGGTCAGTCCAGGGAGGACGGACAGGTCAAGGGTGCGGGATGAGGTTAGTAGGTAGGAGATGGGGGTGCGGCTTGAAGTGGGAGGAGGGGATAGGTGAGAGGAAGAACAGGTTAGGGAGGCAGGGACGAGCTGGGCTGGTTTTGGGATGCAGAAGGGGTAGGGGAGATTTTGAAGCTTGTGAAATCCACATTGATACCATTGGGCTGCAGGGTTCCCAAGCTGAATGAGTTGCTGTTTCTGCAGCCTTCGGATGGCATCGTTGTGGCATCCATCTTCTATCCGCCTCCCCCTCTCTCCCTATTTATTTCAGAACCCCCTTCCCCTCCCCCATTTCTGAAGAAGGGCCTCGGCCTGAAACGTCAAGCTTTCCTGCTCCTATGATGCTGCTTGGCCTGCTGTGTTCATCCAGCTCTACACCTTGTTATCACAGGTCTTTTTCAGACTGGCACATCATGAAGATCAGTGGATGGGCCTCAGTCAAGTCGTATATTGATGATACTACCCTCCAAATCTAAGTGTAATGAAGATCATTCATTTATGATAAAGATAAATACGCCAGTGGCATAATACTAAGTGAGAAAAGAACTGTGAAGAGCATACAATGCTGCTGCAGAACAACTGAGTCAGATTAAGTGACAAGTAAAAACACGGCAGTCTGAAAATCATGTGTAAACATGTGAAGTTACCTCTTTGGTAGGAAAAAAATAGAACCTGAATATTTTTTCAGAGATAGTAGGAACTGCAGATGCTGGAGAATCTTCAGAAGGGTCAAGGCCCGAAACGTCAAGCTTTCCTGCTCCTCTGATGCTGCTTGGCCTGCTGTGTTCATCCAGCTCTACACCTTGTTACCTGAATATTTTCCCAGTTTCTCAACTTTTTGAAAATGTTAGTATTCAGAGGGAAGTTAACTCGACAAGTTAACAAACAAACACAGCAAGCAATTTGGAAATCAAGTGGTGCATTAGCCTTTATTACAAATGGATTAGAGTATCAAAAGACATCTTGTTACAATTGTACACGATCTTGTGCGACTGCACCTGGAGAACACTGTACAGTTTTAGTCTCCTTATCCAAGGAACACTATATTTGCCTTAGATTCAAACTAAGAATCCTGATATAAGCAGTTTAGTGTAGAGATGGAGTATACTTCTGCATTTCTTCAAGTTTGGAAGAGGGAAAGATGATCTCACTGAAACATTAGATTTCAAAGGGGCTTCACAGAGCATGTACTAAAATGATGTTTCACTCAGCTGGAGCGCCCAGAACCACAGGTCACAGCCTCACAAAAAGAGAAGAGATTTATCAACTTAGAACTGAGAGGAGGAAATATTTTGGGACTCAAAAGCATGTGACCCCTTGGAATTTTCTATCTCGGAGAGCTGTCAATGCTAACCTGATGGGTATGCTCAGAGAGCGATCAGTGTATGTTTGAATACTAAGGGAATCCGGGATGAGGGGATAGTGTGGAAAGGTGTTGATCTTACTGAATGGTGCAGCAAGCTCAAAAAAGGACAAAAATGATTAAACCAGCTCCTACTTCAGATGCTTCCATGGCCTGGGCGTGGAGGGAAAAGTTACCTCGGGTTCCTGTTCCTGATTATTTTCCAGCAATCTTCACTGAAAGGACAGGAATTCTAATAGGAACAGGCCCAATCTGCCCACATGGTGAGAACCCGTTGATAGTTAATTTCCCATGAGAGAGAAATGGTGGTCAAACAGGACAGGCAGTAACAGAGAAGAACCACTGTCTAAACAATCATTATCCAACACAAAGACAGAACCTAAAACAACAAAATGATAAGGAGAGAGAGAAATAAAATTAGGAAGGAAACAAAAAGAAAGAGTCTCAGATTACCTGTAATCAACAGGTAATATTAAATTACACAATTACAGCAAAGATGCTGCATGGTGAACAAAAACATATACAGTAATAATATTTGCAAATGAATAACTATTAAAGCAATGTCTTACCATAAAATATGTAATAGACTCTCTTCATTAAACGGCATGTTTTAACTCTTTCACATTACAAATTGTTTTATAGAGCCAATTTATTTAAAAAGGTAGAAAAAAGTGACAAACAGGAAATGAACCAATGGACTATCCTGACTGCCCCACAGCCACCTGCATCACTATCCATTTCTTAAATCAGCAGTGTCAGAATGTAGGAGGTGGTGCCATAGTTCACACTAATACACAGATCCTCCCTGAAAAAAAAAACAAGAATTCAAAAAGGCATAACACTTTAAAACAAGGTTAAGTCCGTTTATCATAGAAACCATATGGATTAATGCATGGAAAACTTTCCAATATTAGCACACAAGTTTCAGTATATTGTCATCGACTGCTGTTTTTTATTCCCCACAGTGATAGGTAGGATTAACCACATCAAGTAAATGTATGATCAGTCAGACAGAGCAAACAATTGCAAAGCAGAGCTAACAAACGGAAACGTCACAATTACTGCATGTTTCCTGTCAGAGTCCAGCTGGTGAACAATCCAAGGCAGCAACAATGACGCACTTCATGAACAAATGGTGACTGCCAGGGGATAGGCCGATTGCTCTGGAATGGCTGACCTCTGTCAGTGCGGCACAATAAAAGAATCTGTCCACTTTAAAGCTTTTACCCTGCAAACTGACCCAACTTCCACCCACACCATTTCTTTCTTCTTTCCCATTTTCTCATCCACTTTACAATGCGGTTCATCTGGGGATCTGAAGAAATGTCTAAAACCTGAAATACTAATCCATCTTACTATATTTCAGATTTGCACCTTTTGCAGAAAGTGGAGTCAAAGAGTGGTTTGTTCGATTCCTACGCTAGAGTCTTGAGCGCATAATGTGGGCTGGCCAACCGGTGGAGTGCTGAGGGAGTGCTGCAGTGTCGGTAGCATTGCCTTTCAGAGGAAACATTAAATAGAGGCCTGGCCTCCCCTCCCAGGTGCACGTAAAAATCCTGATGACACTATTTCAAGGGGGAACAGTGGAGTTCTCTGATGTCCTGATCAACCATTATTCCTAAAGCAACAACTAAAACACAATGGCGAATCATTATCATTTTTTGTGGGATAGTGCTGGCCAACTTACGATACAAATGCAAGTCTTTCTTTTCCTCTTTCACTGTGTCACTTCAGACATAACGTGTTTATTAATGCAGAGCTGTACATATTCAAGCACGGCTCTGCATCACATCAAAACATCAAGGCGATTTTGTGCACCGACTAAGTTCTGAGGTAGGCTACGTCTGGGAGCAGCCCCTTGCATTAAGAATTGAGCAAGAAATGTTGAGGACTCCCAGGTCTGCAAATGTGTTCCTAACGTCAGATGAGACTACAGAATGATCACAAGTGGGTAGGAGTGAACAGTTAACTGGACAGGTTGGTTGATGGTATGTGTTGCAGTCCACTCAGGGGGTCTACATTGCTTCAGTAACATCCACCTTTACATGTACATTGTAGTCTGGAGCTATCCATAGTGATGGTAGGGGTTCCAATATTCTTTTCTCAACATGGCAGAACAGGGATCTCTTCCATTCTTACCAGCTGCTATCGAGATGTGAAGGAAGGATTTTGCAGACTGATATTCAACCTTTTCGGCTGCATTATGAATGTACCTTCATCACCAAGCGTTAAAGATGGGAGCCGAACTGACAGTTTCTGGTTCAGAGGAGGATGCCATACAACATAGTCATGTGGCTGTTACACATATGGAAATGTCCCATAAGATTCCACAGCCATACAATCACAAGGTAGACTGGACTAGATGGGACATGGCTTTGAATTGTCCAATACCCCATCCAGTAATTGATAGGCCCTAAATTTTCTTCTTATTCTGATTTTTCACAGCAATCTGCTTACACTGGATTGGTTTGTTGGGTTATTTCAGAGGATAGTCAAGAAACAACTATGCTCTGGGAAGGAGTCACACGAAGTCAAACAAGGATGGCAGATTTCCTTCTCTGAAGGACATTAATGAATCAGGTAGGTATTAAATGTCTGCCAATCTAGTAGTTCCATTGAATTTTATTTTAATTAAATTGAAGAAGCTACAATGGGAACGGAACTTCTGGAGTATTCAGTTACAAATCCAGTAGCATTACCATGAAGCTACCATTCCTGAGCGCTGACAGATTGTGTTATTACTTAAAATGGGCAACAAATTATTACTACAAAAGGTTCAGAATTCCCCAATTTGCGACAAAGATAAAGATAAAGATTCTATATTAATTAGTCACGGTTAATTTCACCATGTTTCCATTCCCTAGACTTTAATAGAGGGCTAGGCCCTCTCTTCTTTTAGATAAACTTAATTCATTACCCTCTTGGTGGTCCGGTCAATGGCTAAATCTAAATAATCCAATCAATCACTCGTCAGCACCAAAAGTTAATAGGCGGCATTGTAAATTAAACATTTCTTAGGAAGCTTTTGTAGTTGAGCATGTCCTGTTGGAGCCTGCACAATCTGTGTAGTCACCAGTACAGAGAAGGCTGTGGTATACAACCAGAATTAAAACGACATCTCCTGCACAGAGTATTGACCGAGCAATCACTGGGACGTGGAATGTGCAAGAAGCAGTTGTCTTTCTCAACTGAGGTCTTAAACCAGCCAGAGCGTGAAAGGTAGCAGGAATCAAATTACATCAGAGGTCACAGTGAGGTCACAGGAGGGGGGACCTATTGATATTAAAATTAACTAGAATTATGCACAGTGAGGCTGCCCAAACCTCATTCAAGTTAACAACAAAAGAAGTCCTCCAGGCTACTTAAAAAAGCATTGTAAACAGTGGCTGACTGCACCATGCTGTTCAGTCTCCAACAGCTGGCAGCTCACAAGAAAGCAGACAGAGTGCCTGAAGACAGTAAACATAACCAAAACAAAAATGGTGAAGTGGTATTATCCCCCCATTTTTATTTTAACATTGCCCTGCTCTGACAAAAAGTATTATATTCAGCAAGTGGCAGCATCCTCAGGGGATGGGATATTTCACATGGTGCTCTTTTTGATGGTTGAAGAGACCAAACTAAGAAAGGTCAATTCTGCTGCCAGTGTCCCCTGCATAAGGCGGCCCTCAGTGCCAGTGCCCCCTGTATAAAGGCGGCCCTCTGTATGGTTAGGTGGTTTCCTATTCAGCACTAGCACCTGCTGTCAAGCTCCTGCAGACTCTGACTATTACCAGCCCACAGTTAACATCCCCATTGCAAGCATGGGGCTGGATGAACACAGCAGGTCAAGCAGCATCATAGGAGCAGGAAAACTTGACATTTCGGGCCTAGACCCTTCATCAGAAATGGGGGAGGGGAAGAGGGTTCTGAAATAAATAGGGAGAGAGGGAGAGGCGGATAGAGGATGGATAGAGGAGAGGATAGGTGGAGAGGAGGCAGACAAGTCGAAGAGGCGGGGATGGAGCCAGTAAAGGTAAGTGTAGGTAGGGGGGTAGGGAGGAGATAGGTCAGTCCAGGGAGGATGGACAGGTCAAGGGGGCGGGATGATGTTGGTAGATAGGAGATGGGGGTGTGGCTTGAGGTGGGAGGAGGGGATAAGTGAGAGGAAAAACAGGTTAGGGAGGTGGAGATGAGCTGGGCTGGTTTTGGGATGGGGAGATTTTGAAGCTTGTGAAATCCACATTGATGCCATTGGGCTGCAGGGTTCCCAGGCTGAATATGATTTGCTGTTCCTGCAGCCTTCGGGTGGCATCACTGTGGCATTGCAGGAGGCCCAGGATGGACATGTCGTCTGAGGAATGGGAGGGGGAGTTGAAATGGTTCACGACTGGGAGGTGCAGTTGTTTGTTGCGAACTGAGCGCAGGTGTTCTGCAAAGCAGTCCCCAAGCCTTCACTTGGTTTCCCCGATGTAGAGGAAGCCACAACGGGTACAGCGGATGCAGTATACCACATTGGCAGATGCGCATCTGCCAGATGTGGAAAGTCTTCTTGGGGCCTGGGATTGGGGTGAGGAAGTGCTACACCTGCCCCCACACCTCCTCCCTCACCCCAATCCCAGGCCCCAAGACGACTTTCCACATCAGGCAGATGTTCACCTGCACATCTGCCAATGTGGTATACTGCATCCGCTGTACCCGTTGTGGCTTCCTCTACATCGGGGAAACCAAGCAAAGGCTTGGGGACCGCTTTGCAGAACACCTGCGCTCAGTTCGCAACAAACAATTGCACCTCCCAGTCGCGAACCATTTCAACTCCCCCTCCCATTCCTCAATGACACGTCCATCCTGGGCCTCCTGCAATGCCACACTGATGCCACCCGAAGGCTGCAGGAACAGCAAATCATATTCAGCCTGGGAACCCTGCAGCCCAATGGCATCAATGTAGATTTCACAAGCTTCAAAATCTCCCCTCCCCCAACCGCATCCCAAAACCAGCCCAGCTCATCTCCACCTCCCTAACCTGTTTTTCCTCTCACCTGTCTCCTCCTCCCACCTCAAGCCCCACCCCCATCTCCTATCTACCAACATCATCCTGCCCCCTTGACCTGTCCGTCCTCCCTGGACTGACCTATCTCCTCCCTACCCCCCTACCTACACTCACCTTTACTGGCTCCATCCCCGCCTCTTCGACTTGTCTGCCTCCTCTCCACCTATCCTCTCCTCTATCCGCCTCCCCCTCTCTCCCTATTTATTTCAGAACCCTCTTCCCCTCCCCCATTTCTGATGAACGGTCTAGGCCCGAAACGTCAAGTTTTCCTGCTCCTATGATGCTGCTTGACCTGCTGTGTTCATCCAGCCCCGAGCTTGTTATCTCGGATTCTCCAGCATCTGCAGTACCTTTTATCTCTAACATCTCCATTGCCCTCTGTTGTGGGAAACCATGAAAATCAGTATTTGGAGACTTCACATCATGGTTACAAGTATCCTTGAAGCGTCTTTGGGATCTGGCTATCTCCTTCCACAGAACATCCTTGGGAACATGTCCATCTTCTACCCCAATGACAGCCCCTGCAGTCAGCTGTAGAACGAACAGCAACAAGGTTCACCCTTCACTGGATTGCAATCAATCCTAGAACTGGTCAGAGCTTTTCAAACGTATCTAACTCTTGTCTGTACTTAGGGCCCATGTCCTCTTTGTCAGCCCCGTCCCCAGAACCCAACCAACTAATTTGGAGGCCTTTGTCTTTGGGACTCACCACTGACAGAGACCAAACAATGAACAGCACAAAACATCAGCCTTTCTCTGTTGAGTTACTGTTGCAGATGGGGCTGAAAGTGTTATTACAAGGGATGCCATAAGCATCACCCACTACAATGACATTGTGTGACTGACAGGCAGGACTGTTCAGGATCTTGAAGGAGTAAAGTTTCTGTAACGATGTCCGGCAGATCAATTCAGGGAAGGCAGTGACATTGTAGTAATGTCACTGGGATTATAATCCAGAACCCCAGGCTAATGTTTTTAAGACACGGGTATGAATCCCACTATGGCAGAATTCAATAAAAGTCTGGAAGAAGATACTGGCCTAATGACAACTATGAAAACACATCTGGTTCACTAAAGCCCTTTAGGGAAGGAAACTGCCATCCTTACCTGCTCTGGGCTACGTGACTCCAGACCCACAGCAATTTGGTTGACTCCAAACTGCCCTTTTGGCAATTAGGGATAGACAGCAAATGCTGGTCCAGGCAGTGACACTCTCATCCCATGAACAATTGTTGAAAGTAATCCGTAATTAGTTACTAACGGACAATAAACTACACCCTGTTAATTATTTGAGACTCTTTTAGTTAGACCAGAAAGTGGTTTTCCTCTACCACATCGGACTGGGCAGGCCCTCTGTTTTCCGACATTTGAATAGGATGATTGGAACAAGCTGCATTATAAGCAGCAGCTGTCAGTTGTTTGTTGAGTGCCAGGCCCATGGAACAGTGATTAACAAGGCCAGAGTTCACCCTGACAATATCCACATGGTCAGAATATTTTGAAAGTAATGTGCAAATGACAAGAAGCATTGTATCGTCAAAATGTAAATAATGAAGGAAGAGTGAGAATAATCTTTGCGGATTTTCGATTTATGGGCACAAAAAAAATCTTAAGTATTTTTCCTGTGGTTGCGGATATTGCTTTCTAGTTATGAGCATTGCTGCTCATTACAATTAAACATTTGTATACATTGCTCAGTCAGGAAGTGCCACTTTCAGACCCTACAGTTTCTTATCCATTTTTGGTGTCAGAATTACTTGTATGGCTATAGCTGGTTGACTCTGTTTGCTTTCCTGCAGGTATTGAATGCTCACGTGTGATGACTAGGGCTGCAAAAGCTCCCAGACTTTCTTCAGAATCTTCAGGGATAGATGATTTATCACCCAGGCATGCCAACTCACATTAGGGTCTGCAGGTCCATGTACTGTATCTTATTGTACAAGAGCTGCTAGGTCTCATTTCCCAGCTCATTAGTAATATTCCTGCTTCCCTGCTAACGGATTCTCAGCCATTCCTTGCATCCTATTTCAAGAAGCCAAGAAGAATTTCCTTCCAGTTAGGCCCTTCCTGTCACTGTAACTTCAACAGACATTTCTGATCTAATTGTGGTGACGGACAGAGGGGATTCAGACACATGGAAACACCAGGCCTCAGCTCTCCAACTAAGGACAGCCTGCAACCGGGAAGCAAAATGTGCGAGAATTAGAGATAACAAAGTGTAGAGCTGGATGAACACAGCAGGCCAAGCAGCATCAGAGGAGCAGGAAGGCTGACGTTTCGGGCCTAGACCTTTCTTCAGAAATAGTTTTGTTTTTGAAAAAGTAATCACAAAAAGCCAACTGGTCACTGACTGGTGAACTATATAACGTGCCAGAGCCTAACATCCAATTTGGAGTGATTTTAAACCCTCCCCCACAGAACTGCATACTTTCTATTCTGCTGATTATAAATTTTAAATGGAAATAATCTAACGAAACAAACAAAAGATGTCCTCCACAGATGCAAAACTAAAAGATGCTGGAGATTAGAAACAAAATTGGAAAATGGGACAACCTTATTGGTAAAATATTTCTGGTGAAGGATTAACGACCTGAAATGTTGACTCTGTTTTCAATCTTGTGTTGCTTCCATAAAGTTTCCCTACCTGGATGGAACACTACAAACAATACCACTCTGCCGAGCTGAAACAGGAGGTTCCCGAAAGAAGTAAAGATGGAGACAGTAAAGGCTCCTGTCTGAATGTCCCATTCTCCTTAAATGGGAGCATTGCCGGAACAGTCAGAGTCATAGAGTCAAGCAGCATCCAAATAGACCCTTCAGTCCAAGCGGAACATAACCCCAACTAAACTAGCCCACCTGCCTGCTCCTGGCCCATATCCCTCCAAGCCTTTCTTGCTCATGTACTAATCTAAGTGTCTTTTTAAATGTCATAACTGTGCCTGCATCATATCTTGAAGACTTCAATCATATCATCCCTTAACCTTCTAAATTCTAGAGAAAATATGCCTAATTTGAATAATCTCTCCTCCTAACACAACACTCAAAAGTCCAGGTATTGTTCCGGTAAAGCCATATTGTACTCCTCCTAAAGTCAATATATCCTTCCAAAGGTGTGGTACCAAAATCTGCTCACAGTACTCCAAGTGGGGTCTGACTACGGTTCTGGATAACTGCAGCACAACTTGAGCATCCTTGTACTCCAGACCCCTCGATATAAAGGCAAACGTTCCGTTTGCTTTCTTGATTTATTTTCTGCACCTGTTTGTGACATTTCATAAGTCTACATACTTGAACCCTCAAGTCTCTTTGGACATTCACTCTATTTAACTTTATGCTATTTCGAACGTATCCTGATCTATCCTTTTATAGTCCAAAATGGGTAACCTCATACTTGCCGACATTGAACTCAAGTTGCCACAATTTTGTCCATTCACCGAGCTTATCTATACCTTTTGTGATTTTATGCTATCATTCACACTGTCTAAGATGTCACCTAACTTTGTGTACCTTAGTCACCTCTGCAAAAAATTCAATGAAGTTTATCAGGAAAGACCTACCTGTCATGAATCCACGCTGCTTGTCTGTGATTAGCTGAAAACTCTTGAGGTGTTCAGTTAGCCCTCTCAGGGGTATAAACTAATTTAGTATTGTGTTCCATGTTTGTTTAAACATCCTCCACTGTTCTTCAGTTGTTATATCCATCAGTAGATTTTCCCAGTTTACTGTGGTTGGTCTCTGTCTCATCTCATTAAAGTCAGCCTTACCTAAATCTAAAGTTCTAGTAGCTGATTCAGACTTTTCACTTTCAAATGCTACATTGAACTTGATCATGTTATGATCACTATTTGACAAATGTTCACACACAATTAGGATACTAATTAAATCTGGCTCATTACTCATTACTAAATCCAATATTGTTTATTGATTTGTTGCATCAAGGACATTGTGACGATTCTGTGCCTTTAAGAGTCTATTTTGTTTTGTTTTTCTCTTTAAAAGTTCTTGAAGTATTTTGATAATCTGCCAGTATTTCTATTGAATTATACACCTCCCTACATTTATATTGGAAGTATTCGTGCTTGTCTTTACTTAAAATAAGACTGGGGCTTTGCAAACGGGACACCCCTATTCAAAAGAAAAGAGGAATAAACCAAGCAATTGCAGGCAATTCAGCCTAAAGTGATGGTGCAGAAACAACCAAATTAATTGTCACTTCAACAAATTCATTCTGGTTGTCATTCAATAACACAAATTTTTCAAAGGCAAATGATATTCCACTAACCACACTGAGTGTACTTATAAATAATGGAGCTGTTTGATGACATTAATGCTATTACATAGATACATTGAAATATAGATAATAAGAGCAGGAAGAGGCCATTCGAGCCTGCTCCGCCATTCATCATGATCATGGCTGATTGTCCAACTCAGTAGCCTAATCCAGCTTTCTCCCCATAACCTTTGATCCCATTCACCCCAAGTGCTATATCTAGTCATCTCTTGATCACATTCAATGTTTTGGCATTTCCTGTTTTTTCCTGTGGTAACGAATATCACAGGCTCACCACTCTTTGGGTGAAGAAATGACTTCTCATCTCCGCCCTAAATCATCTACCCTGAATCCTCAGACCTTGACCCCTGGTGGGTGTGTCCAGAACCATCAGGAACATCCTCTGTGCATCTCCCCTATTCAGTCCTGTTAGAATTTTGTAAGTCTCTATGAGATCTCCCCCACTCATTTATCTGATCTCTAGCAAAAACAATCCTAACCTAGACTATCTCTCCTCATACGTCAGACCCGCCATCCCTGGAATCAGCCTGGTAAACCTTCACTACACTCCCTTGGAGAACAAGAGCATCCTTCCTCAGAAAAGGCGGCCAAAACTATACACAATAATCCAGGTGTGGCCTCACCAAGGCCCTGTATAACCTTTGATCAGAAGGAATTTCAAAAGACATTTTGATAAACTAGCAAAATGGAAGCCCACAAAATGAAAGTGGTGGTGGTGGTGGGGTTGGGGGGGGGGGCAGGGTACAATATTAACTGAAATAAATAAAGCAGAGAAATAAAGCAGTGAATAGTAGTTTCTCCAGATTGAAAAAAAACGATACAGTGGTGTCCTCTAGGGGTTGATGTTAGGATCACTGCTCTTTTTGAAAGATGTTAAATGCCCTGGGCTTAGAGATACTGAGCAGAATTTCAATGACAAGAAACCCATGAACTGTGAGCAGGATGATAAGAGGCTGCAGGAGGACGCCATTAAGAGGCTGATTAAATGAATAAACTTGCGGCAAATACAATTCAACACGGAGAAGTTTCGACGGATAAATGTTAGTCGGAAGACTGAGGGGAGGCGACTTTTAGATTTAGATTTTGCTGTCATATGTACTCAAGTACAGAAGGACAGTGAAAAATCTCTAATGTCACCACACATGGTGCCATCTCAGGTACAAAGGTACCCAAGTACAAAGTCATAAAAAAAATAAAATTTTAAACAGTTCAGCATTATTTTCCTAATTATTCTATGAAGATAAAGAAATAAGAAATAAAGAACTTGAACAAAGTATTATAATATTAAAGGTGTGCAGGAACAGAAAGAGCTACCAGCAAAAACATTAACTCTAACATTAACATAAACTCTTAAAACGTATCTGTCCAAAGTGTTTCAATTTCAATACATCAACTGTGGAAAAGGTTTTCAGTGCTGCAACTTCATATTTACATTTAGAATACCAGAGTTTTGAAACATTCAATTCAGAGCAATGCCGTAACACTTCGAAACTGCGGCAAGTGTCACATGATCAGACACAATGTGATAAAATGTCAAGGTACAATCCAATATAGCAATTCTTCTCTCCACACGAGAAAATTCCACATTCTATGAAAGGACAGTGCCTTCAACGTCATACATCAAACATTTGCAGATGACGCAACAATAGATAATATTGTTAGTAGATGGAAGGATAAATGTTACAAAGAAATATAGATTGGTTAAATAAATGTAAAAGTGCGGCAAAGTAACTCCAAGTTAGACAGATGGTGTGTTCATCCACTTTGGACCCAAGAATACTGTAAGTTAGACCAGTCCAACCTTTTTGCCTGAGGTGCCATGTTTGAAAATTTTTCCCTCACTCAACAGGGAGATGATGCTTTAAACATGGGAGTTTGCTGGTGGACAAGAGGAGAGGGTCGGGGCAGGCTGTTGATGAACAGTGGTTTAGGGTCTGCTGGTTGCCAAGGGGATGGAAGATTTGAGTTACAAAGAAATGCTGGATAGGCTGGGACTTCTTTCACTGGAGCATAGGAGGTTGAGAGGCAACCTTATAGGAGTTTATAAAATAAGTGAGCGGTATAGATAGAGTTAATGATAGTCGCCTTTTCTCTGGGATGGGGGATTTCAAGACTAAGGGGCACATTTTGAAGGTGAGAGGAGAGAGATTCAAAAAAAAAAAAAATACACAAGGGGCAAATTTTTTTTTTAAAACACAGGAGGGTGGTTCACATGTGGAATGAGCGTCCTGAGGAAGTGGTGGACGTGGGCGCAATTACGTTTAAAAGACATTTGGATAAGTGCATGAATAGGAAAGGTTTGGAGGGATTTGGACCAGGAACAGGCTGGTAGGACTAGTTTAGTTTGGGATTATGGTCGGCATGGACTGGTTTGACCGAAGGGTCTGGTTCCGTGCTGTATGACTCTCTGACTGGGAGGTAAGGGGGTACATGTTGCATTCATCATGAACATCAATGCAGAGTCAGAGGACAGTACCGCTCAGACCAGGGAACAAAAGTCCTGAGTGTAGCTGATGAGTGTCGCCTGCTGATCTGAATTAAGAAAGAGAGAGGCCACAGTGATAGGCAAAGGGAAAGGAAGAAAAACCTGGGTTACAAGGAAGTAGCAGTGCAAGTGAGTGGGTTGAGATGAGGACAATGAACAACGTATTCCCAGCACCAAGGATATTGCAGAGACGTCACAACTTCCCCCAGTTGCCTGGGCATGTATCAGGAGGGATGCTGGAATACCTCACGAAGCTTGGCTCATCCATTGAACTCTTGGCAGTGGGACCACATTCAATTGAGCAAGTGGATGAAGTCCAGCCGGTAGGCAAAGTGGAAAGTTGCGCAGGCCAGAATGTGATCCATTTGTTGGGCAACCTTGCTCTAAAACGCTGAAAAAACTGGAGCTGTACAGCTGTAAGAAAATACGGAGATCCAGACATATTTCACGTCATTTTAATAATCGATGACAGAAAATAAATCAAAAATGAAGCGCTGGACTCGATGTAGTGCAGTGTCTGTATAAAGTCTGAGCACCCACCTCTTCAAACACCAGCTGCTCCACCCAATGTGGGGAATTGTAGGCCCAAAGTTGGACAGTTTAGTCACCAGGGCTCAGACTCAAGAACAGGTAGGGCAGGTGATCTTTGAGGAGGTAGGGTAGGTGGGACGCTCAGATTTTCAGTTGCTGCTTGGTCTCCACCTGGACCTGTCAGAGAAGCTCAGAGTAGTATGCTTCTCTGCAGATGCTTCTTCTCCAGTTTGGACAGTCTGGAGTAACAGATTCCCATCGGTCAGTGGGCACGCTGCATTTTTCAGGGAAGCTATGAGGACGCCCTTGGAGCTTTTTCCCTTGGCAACCACTTAGCCTAACAAAAGCTCGAGGTAGAGAGCTAAGGAGGTGACCACTTGCTCCTGGTATGCGCTCAAAGGTGAGGCTCTCGTGCGAGGTTGGCTCGAGTGTGAGCAAAGGCTGCCTACAGCCACTAGGTTTATGGAGAATGAACAACCATTTGATCAAGTGAGTGCAGGCAGCTCAGAAACTTACTCTAGTCTTCAGTCAACAACTTCGTGGTACAGCGTGATGATGGTGCATGTGATGAGGAGAGCTGTGACGAGGTGAACTGTGACGAGGATATTGTTGGCAGGAGATCATAAGGCAGCTGGGGGAGGCTACAGAGATGAAGGGAGGGCTGAGGCTCAAGGGTTTAGAGCAGGTACTCCTTGGCCCAACATCTAGCTGCTATTTTGTGCATTTTTAGCCTGACTGTCAGAGAGTGAAATGAGCATTCAGTCTAGAGAAGGCATGGCCACTAGCCAGCATGCCCAAGCCTCCAGAGGATGTCCAATGGGCCTCTCAATCCCGAGGGTTGCCCAAGTGGTTGTCACTGGCTCAAGTCCACAAAGGCAAATAAAAATCAACTGTATCTCAGCAGAATGAACACAGAAGCTAGAAATGTGCACCATCTGCGAGTGGTTACAGCAGTGGTTTATGGGTGCCCATAACACAGCTGGGACTCCCAAAATAATCATTTTTGATGTGGAAAATTGTTCTACATGTGCTGCAATCTTCAGATTCAGGCCCACCGCTAGATTCAATGAATCATCCCTTCTCTAGCTCAAGTGCAAATGCAGTTAAAAGAAGTACTAACACATAACTAAAACACAAATTGCTCTCAATAGTGAAATATCCATTATATGAGCGCTAAGGAGAAACCGATGTTGTATACGAGCCAAGCTCACTACAATAATTTCCATTTCACATGTCGACCACATCAGCCCCTGAAGAAAGTGGACGTTGGCCAAGCAGACGGCATCTTTGAATTCCTTCCTCTCCCTCCCCAAAAACTCGAACCCACCTCAATTTAAACTGATTTGGATCAACACTTGAAGTGAGAATTGCCAACCCTTTGAGATTGAACTGGAAATTGTAATTGAAATTGAAATTGCAAATTGAAAACTGTAGGTGAATTAAGAATGTGTTTCACTTATTCTCCTTTGAACACACTTGTTTATCAGCTACAAAAAAAAACTTTGGAGATGGGCAGAACGTGCGGCTTGACTGATCGAGGGCGTTTGAGGTAGAAGGTCGTGTGGTGGAACCTCCAGGAATACAACGAGCCAGAGCTGGCAACCTCATTCAGCTCCTTGTGATGCAGATAAACTGACAGATCATCTAGTCCTGCCTGTGCTGCTGCTGTTCACAATAAGTTAATCACCTCAAGATTCAAAACCTAGCACATTTCCATTGAGCACAGACATTGCAATCAACACGGTCACCAAAACCAAGAAACAGACTTTGCTGAGGAGATGTAATTCTCCAATATGGAAAACAGAAATCACTCTTTGCATTCAGCTATATCGTCAAATAATACAGGCTGCCATAGTTTGGTGTATATGACACAATCTTTGAAACCTTGGAAAATTCTTCTGACACACTGATGAATTTATATGCAGAGTGTAACATCTGAGCCATCAGTGCTAGTGTAGGTGGCTGCCATTTTGAAATGCAAAACAGAATAACAACGATATTCCAAACTAAACTAACGTGACACATTTTATTGAATCAATTAAACCTCAAAAGGAACACTGACCTAAACCAATATCAAAACATTAAAACAAAAGTCCAATTCGTTGTCTTCAGTATCCAATGTAAAGAGTTAACCGAATTCGTTCCAAGTCGCTTTGGCAACAGCATCATCCTAAAGGTTCCACTTGTCTACACCCTATCAACCTACTCAATTCTCAATCCATCTGATGATTTTTAAGAACCCATCCGGAGATACGCTTCTCTAAATTGGGCCAATGGCCGAGATGACTTCCCATGGTGCATTCTGTCTTGGGCACTTTCTTCAGGGCAGTCTCCTCCTTCTTCCTTTCTTACACCAGTATTTCACCAATATAGAATTCCTTGAACACACAGTGCAGTTATTTGACATTACATTTTGTAGCCTAAAATCACCTTCGTAATTCACTCTTTTTGACATTTATACTCACCCTTCACCATGCATGGCCTGCTGTGTGGGCTCATCTTAAACTTGCACACTTTTTCTTGCCATCAGAGCCTGTATGATCTGCATGATCCCATGCGCTAACTTACAAATGTGAATAAAACATGCGTTTCCAAGGTGAAAAATTTGACCCAATTCCTAAAGTATGGAATTTTCAGCAGAAGAGGATGGTCAACTTATGTACCAAGTGTGGGCCTAAAAGCCTAGACATAATTTTTAGCACTGAAAAATTGACTTATTTTATGCTAATCAATCTATGGTAAAAATCGTATTTTTAAAAAAATTCTATGCAGAGAAGTTGGATCGTCACCACGTTAACCAGGTCACATTGAATAGCGGGTACAATATTGTGTGGAAATGCTGGACATTCTTCTAGACTATCAAATTCAAAGGGCGTTTACATAATGCTAGATGTAGCACATTCACAAAGAACACCTCATTCTGAGGATCCAGACCCAGACAGGAACACGACATTCTAATTTATAATTTTCTTTCCTGCTCTTCAGGAAGGAAGAATTTAGAAGAAGAAGAAGAATGAAGCACATTAAATGTAGATGTTATTATTAATTCAGAGACACAGGACAGGTAGATAAAAGTGGTAAAGAAAGCATATGACATGCTTTCCTTCAGGGTGAGGTACTGAATACAAATGTAGGGATTTAATGCTGGAACAATACCAGACACTAACTCGGCCACAGCTGGAGTTGTGTGTACACTACAGCAGGGACAGGATTGCTGTAATAATGGAGATTTACAACAGTGTCGCCAGGGCTTGAAAATTGCAGCAACGAGCTAATGGCGGACGGGTTAGAGTTGTTTTCCTTAGAACAGAGGAAGCTGAGGAGTAACTTAATCATGGTGTACAAAAAAAAGTGAGGAGCTTGAATACAGTGTAACAGGGAAGACTTGCTTCCTGAAGCAGGAAGGTCAATTACTAGAGACACTGATTTAAGGTGACATCTGGAAGGATTAGAGAGAACATGAAACAAAATATTTTCACCGAGGAGGGTGGAGTGTGTCTGGAATTCATTGCTCAGTTTGATGGTTGAGGTGGAAAACCTCAACACTTTTAAAAAGGACCTGGATCTGCACCTGAAGCACTGGAACCTGCAACGTTATACACCCAGTGCTGGAATGTGGGATAGGACGCACGGCTAGGTATTCAGCCACCGCATACAGATGGGCTGATTGGCCTCTTCCTGTGCTGTGATCCTTGTAGGATTTCTAGGGGTTTGGGACATCAAGGAGTGAATAAATAGCAAGTGCAAACTATGAAGATTATTCGCTGTAACTATATCCAGAAGCCTGGTAGAATAATGTGACAATAGTGACTCCTTCCATCAGATCTCAGTCCTATGTGATCGTCAATAATGTCGCTCTTCATGCACATGCTCAGTAGCTGCTGATATAATAGCGATACATTTAATTTTTTGCTGCATACTTAGCACCTTCAACATCCACCTGAGGGGGAAGACATTTGACATCACATCTGAAGAACAGTATCTCTGCCAATCCAGCTATCCCTCTGAAGGATCAATTTAGAATATTGCTTAAGGCACCAGAATGGGTGAAAGGCCAGGCTTCTAACACGAGGGTGAATCTGCTCCCTTCCTTATGGCTGACATTTTAACCTGCACGGTGCTCTCCAATTATTACAGCAGACTCAGTTAAAATAAACAGGTAAAATGTTGAATACAGCAAGATAATTCAATGGTACTCGTCACAGCCAATATAATATTATTATGAATAATCTTCAGGCCATTATCCAGGGCAAAAATTCGAACAAGGATCAAGACTAGGCTACTCAGCTTTCAGTAAGGTCATGGCTGGTCTGATTTTAACCTCAACTCTTATAGCGGGAGATTAGCCGGCCAGAACTTACAGTCACCTACAGCGAAACAATCGCTATTTTAACACATACCATTACTGGTCATTATAATGTGAAAATCTCACCCAAACCATTCAGCTACAAGGTGCAGCCGCCTGTCGATTGCAAATATCGACTGTCACCAGTCCCTCAACTGCAACCCCTCACCCTCGCCACCATCTCCTTCATCCCCCACGTGTTGAATCTTCCTGGATTTGAACATACACAACGTACAGTTTCTCAGTTGTATTGTTGAAGGGTACAGTGGCACTGTTTGCTCATGGTCACTTGATGGCTATTGACTTGACTGATATGGAAAAATAATTTTAAAAAGAAAGCAATTTAAAAAAAATAGACTGCTTCTTCTATTCTCAACATCAGTGGGACTGTACATGCTGCAGTTCAAGCGACAGCAAAAGGGGAAAGATGGGAAACAAGTACGGCTAAAAAAAAGGTCACCGTTTCAATGAAAAATATAGGTTAAGAGGAAGGAATAATGCGTGAACGGAACTGCTGGTGAAGTATAAACATTCAGATACAGATCCTTGAGGATTCCAGGAACCGTGATCTTGAAATTGTTAAATAAATATCAGATGAGGGAAGCTAGGATCTCCACCTCTGGGATCTGGTTCAAATCTCACGAACACAGTTGTTGTAGAATCTAGCCTCCAGCTCAGACACTGGGGAGGCCCTAGCTCACAGGAACCTTCTTGCTGAGTTTGAAAAGCTGAGGAAAATAAGTCAACTGCCACGCTTGTGCCACAACACTACCCCCAGAGCTTTCCATAAAGTTTAGATCCGCTGACTGTCAGAGCTGATCAATTATAACAACTTACTGTTACATCAAGTACCAAGACACTGCAACAAAACATAACCAAACAAAAATGGGCTTGTTACCAACGCAGCAGACTTTAGGTGACCAAAGGTTTGTTCAAAAAATTTAAGCGATGATACTGTTAAAAGAGGAAGAGAAATGGAATATTTTAGGGAGAAAATTCCAGAACTGAGGGCCTAAAGGACTGAAGGCAAGACTCCCCACTGTGGGTGCACGTAGTGCAGACTCTACAAAAGACTGGAGCTGAAGCAACACAGAGCTCTCGAACAATTGGAGGTACTTGAACTCAAGTTATACGAATGTTGCTATACTGCTTCCAGTACACTGTTAGTGTAGGAAGGGATTCATAAATTTAGATACCCAACAACTTGATACAGAATCTTTGTCACAAGGCAAGTAGGTCCTGCAAAACTTTGCCAGCAATTCAAAGATGTGTAATCTTCAGGAACTCTTATTTGGGACCGATTTAGAGGGCAAGGGAATGGGAAACCACATGCATTGTGATATACAAAGCTTGGGGCAGCTGCCACCAAGACAGAGTGGGGGAAAGACCACCATCTAAGGTCTTTGAGGGACAATGGGCCCTCGCAGTGCATCAAATGTATGTAAATATAGTCTTGTATAGTAAGAAATGCCTTGGGTTTGTTTGTTCTCAATACGCTTTAGTGATTATGTAAGTAGTCAAAGATTTTTTTAATGAATAAAGTATATTTTTGACAGAAATAAAATTATTGGGACAGGCTGGTTAGCAGCTTTAACCAAAATGAGCGGCTGGACCTCACATGTCAAAAAAGGTTCATATTTCCCTAGTATTGTCTGATCTCAAACAACACCAGTTATAGTCCAACAAGTTTATTTGAAAACATAAGCTTTCAGAGTCTTACTTCTTCAGGTGTCAGTGAGAGAGGCAGTATCAGACACAGAATTTAATCAGTAAAAGATCAAAAGGGTCACACCACTGATGAGGAGCACTGAACAAACCTAAGATACTGTTAAATTTTTAATCAAATAGAAGGTTTTAATTGATTAATATGAATAAGTCAATCCCTGAATTCCTTACAAAGCACCACATTGTTTATAAATTGTGTGCTTTTTGAGCAAACTAAAATGTATCTGCAAATACAAATTCACCCCATAGATGTGCGTGTGTGTGTGTGTGTGTGCGCGTGTGCGTGTACGTGTGCGTGTATTTGCAGATACGTTTTATTTTGTTCAAAAAGCACACAATTTATAGACAGTCATGTGGCATTTTATAAACTCCTACTTTAGAAATAAAACCAGTCTGACTACAAACCAAAACACAACCAGATTCTAAACAAGGCCTCATACCTAACATGCACTGACTGACCTACAACGTCACCTCTTCTTTACATTGATAAAACCTTTAGTTCTCTCAGGACAGTGGCTTGAAAGAAATTCGGGGATTTACATATACATATCAATCAATTAAAACTCTCTAACTGATTAAAGATAGAACAGCATCTTACGTTTGTTTAGTACATCCTCATCAATGGCGTGACCTTTGATCTTTTACTTGTAAATTCTGCGTCCGATACTATCCTCGCTTACTGACACCTGAAGGAGGAGTGAGGCTCCGAAAGCTTGTGTTTCCAAATAAACCTGTTTGGCCATAACCTGGTGTCGTGTGACTTCTAAACTTGTCTACCCCAGTCCAACGCCGGCACCTCCACATCTTGTCTGATCTCAGCAGGGATTGTGCTAAAGGTGCTACAACTGGCATCACACGGACCTGAACTGTGTGAAGGAATCCACCAAGAGGTCTATTGCCAATCATCACCATCAGTGAGCTCTGTTGGACGGACAAATACAGAGCCATCAGGTAAGGCCAAGCTCAGACTTGGCTGTGAAAGCTTTCCCAACAAAAGCCAAGTGAGACTCACTGCCCTGAGCTTTGGAAAGACATTGGGAGGCACTGGGCAGCAATGGATCACCAAACAGTCAGGAATCATTCTTCAGAACACTGGGGAGAAAAGTGATCAAGAAAAACATTAGCAATTGTTGCATACAGAGGCAAAAGGGGGAAATCGCAGGGCTATGGAGAAAAGCGGGAGACTGAGATTGATTGAATAGTTCTTCCAAAACCAAGAGCTGCAGAGGCACTGGGACCAAAAGGCTGGGTCATAGAATGATCACCTGAATGTACAGACTTCTCACTACCCATTTCATATAAAGACCAGCACATTAGCCCCACAGATTGACTCTAAAAACACTCTTTTGGTTAATAAAAAGGTCAAACTGGGCTGGTCACATTCTTGGACAGAATTAGACAAGTTCAACAGAAGTCTAACTCCGCTACACACAATACGTTTGCTATGTCCTGCCCCACCCCTCTCCCACTAATCCGAATTTGGCACCCAGCAAATCTTTCCCTTCCCTAATCTAGGAACCTTCTGGCCTGTAGGAGCGCTTTCACTGCTGTTTGGCCGAGATTGGAAACTCAGCGATTAGGCCAGAAGTCTTTCGGAAGTTGGCGTGCCTTCACGGCCATGGGTTATGTATTTGACTTCGCTGAATTTTTCATTTCTGACAGAGTGGATCGACTATCTGGCTTGCAATAATGGAGTAAAAGTGAGGTGGTACTGTAAAAGGTTGATCGCTCCAGCATCATCAGGCTGGCAAGGAGGATGACAGTCTGTATTGGTGGCTGACTGCGTGCCAGAGGAATCAGCATCACCCAACAAAGTGTACAGAACTGGAAGCTGGGGTCTCTATCAGCCACAGCTCCGACAGGCAGATGCTCACCTCCAGGTCGAAGGGTACATAATGGAACTGCATTGGTGATCACCCTGCAGACCCCACCCGCCCACACATTAAAAAAAAATCTTTTTATGAATAAGGTACATTTTGAAATATTAAAAAAAGGCTGTGGATTCAGTATCCACCCATCCGACTTGAGCAGCGTAGTACAGAGGGTTGCTGCACAGTCAGGAGTACCCAACTTCCAGCCAAGGAGTTAAACTGGAGCCCCATCTCTCCTCTTGGGCGACCTTACGAAAAATCCTGTGCCACTATTTAGTGAAGCTCTGTTCCCAGTGCTCTGGCCAACTTAAAAACTCTCAGCCAAAGTCACTAGAACAGACAAGCTGGCTGTATATTTCAATTCTGTTTACGAGAACCTGTGCACAATTGGCTGTTGTATTTCTCACACTACAACAGTGGCTACCCTTCGAGTATTTAAATTGGCTGTGAAGTGCTTTGCAAGGTCCTGAGGTCAAGAAAGGTGCAGTATAAATGCAAGTCTCTCTTTGTTGTAAAGCCAAACATTCAGCTCATAAACAGAACCGAACGAGGCCTGGAAGCAAGTCTCCTGACTGTCTGCAATCAGAGTCTGGAAATGCTACCCTTGCAGAGAAACCTAACCTTGTGTGTATTAACAAATAAAGCACGAGGCAAGACCATTTACTGATTCATCAGCAGCATACAACAGAGGGCTGGCCAATCCTTCAGTAACGAGTTTAAAATTGTTTCCATTTTGCTCTTCAGTTGATAACTGCAAAAATGTGAGCCCGCCACATTGAAGTTATATGGATGAGCTGGATCATTTTTTTTTAGAAGAGCTGGTACAGAAAGGAAGGGCTGAATAACCTCTTTCTGGATTGTATTG
This sequence comes from Ginglymostoma cirratum, assembly GCA_024137785.1. Classification (NCBI taxonomy): domain Eukaryota; kingdom Metazoa; phylum Chordata; class Chondrichthyes; order Orectolobiformes; family Ginglymostomatidae; genus Ginglymostoma; species Ginglymostoma cirratum. The sequence goes on along the minus strand of JAHRHZ010000084.1, from coordinate 16,965,478 downwards.
TGAGGAGTCCGTGGTGAAAGGAAAGACCCGTTACTCTCGAGAAACCCTGATGCTGCCACTGTCATTGTATCTTGATGCATCAAGTTAACCCCAGTCTTGTTGCAGTCCCAAAGCATCATCCTTAGTCCAGGTGAGGGCAGAGGTACCTGTGCTCCCAAGCAGTTGGCCAACCAGAACAAGGGCTTCACATAACCAAATAAAAGCAAGTGAAAAGGAAAAGCTAGTTCACCATCCCAGGAATTAAGGCTCAATGCAAATGCAGTTGTTTATACTTCCAGTTGCAGTGAGTGTGTCCAGGGACATTCATTACTCATCGACTAGCTGCTAGAACCAGATAGTGAGGGCACAGATCAAAGCAACCTTGAAATGACACATTTAAAATGACAGAGCCTAATGCCGAAAGATGGACATTTTTGTTTGCTATCAATTTTTAATGGCTGCAAACTTATTACTCTCTGCATTCCTGGGTTTTGAGACAAGTTTTTAAAAACAGCACTGTCTCTGCTTCTGTCATGAAACAGCTTGGCATTAACGGCATCTTGGGGAAAATAAGAAACTGCAAATCCAATAATCTACATAAACAACTTCATGCTATGGTGAAAGCAGGTGAAGTGACATATTCATTGACAGTGATGCTCCCAAATATCTCAAGCCCCAATGAATGAGTCTGATGCAAACACTGAGCTGAGGTTTACACCAAAGGAGCAGGTGCAGAGTATATTTCCAAGGAATTGATCCAAGCGCAGGAACTGTCTGATATAACAACCACCTCCCATTACCAAATAAAACCGAAAGAACTGTGGATGCTGTAAATCAGAAACAAAAGCAGAAACAGCTGGAAAAGCTCAGCAGGTCTGACAGCATCTGTGCAGACAAATCAGAGTTAACGTTTCGGGTCCAGTAACCCTTCCTGAGTCTGAGGAAGGGTCGCTCAAACTGAAACGTTAACTCTGATTTCTCTTCTCAGGCGCTGCCAGGCCTGCTGAGCTTTTCCAGCTATTTCTGTTTTGGTCACTTCCAATGACCTGCCATCATAAGAATGTGGTGGTCTAGGCCATTTGGACCAACAAGCCTACTCCGCTTACTTCAATAAGACCACAGCTGATCAGATTGTAGCCGTAACTACACTTTCCTGCTTGTTCCCTCCGTGACCCCCATAATCTTTTTAAAATCAAAAATCTGTCAAATACTGGAGTCTCTGTGTTTTGTTTATTGTGTAACATTGGAACCAAGATTGTGGGTAGCACCCAAATTATAATTTTTCTCTTGCCTCCATTATAAATCAGACATAACAGAGTATCCTGGTGTTATTTAATCCCATCATTGTATCACTAGCAAATGATGTAATTCTGATGAAATTACTTACGGTCATTATTACCATCCTCCATAGCTCACTGCAAGCAGGGTGAAAGTATTGTTCCTTACACTGAAAGCTATAAAACCTTATTAATCAGATGCATTATATTGGCTGACATAATGGGGAGACACCAGACTCTGATTGCTGAACTGCATCTACTTAATTCAATCTAACTGATAGCATCAGTTGTCTGTAATGCAGTTGTGCTATCAGTACAAACGGTGCGGTTTCCAGTTTTGATGGATGATGGGGTGCGACTGCATATCAAGACAGGGAAAAGGTGTGTGTGTGTGTGTGTGTGTGCCTGTATATGCACATGCCATTTATGCGCCTATTTATAAGTATGAATAGGGGTAATCGTAATTAGAGCTTGAATGATAATTGGAAATCACAGTGTGCTTGGTATCATGGCAGCTGGGTAGCGTGAGTGCAGCTTACTAGCTCCCACTGCACGTTGATTTGTTCTCTCAGTACAGCAGCAGGAACTCGAGGCAAAAGTCCCAGTGCAGACATCAATTGTCCGATAGCATCAAAGGTCCATTGATTGTGCTTGCAGGAAGTCATGTTTCCTGCTTTAATTCATGCGGTGACACATGTCCAAACCAACTGGTCACAGTAAACAATGAAACCTGCAACAATATTCTTCATTCTTGCAGTCTTTCCCTGGGAATGGTGCTCACAGCACCGAAAGATTTTCAATGGCACATTAACCTAGTTTCAATGAATTATGCTCTATTCATTGCTGGTACTGAGGAGTCTTGTGGCTCTTCTGGTTTATTCAATGTCAGACACAGTCTTGGCTGTTAGCTCAGCTGTGGCTCAGTGACAGAATTGCTCATCTCAAAATCAGAAGGGTATGGGTTCGAGCTCCATGCCAACGACTCCAGGGCAAAAAATCTTGGCTGACATTGCCGAGGGAGGAGCTGTAATGCTGTCGGAAGCCACGTCTGCCCTCTCAGGAGGATTAAAAAAAAATCCCACAGCACTTAAAGGAAAAGCAGGGAGGGTCTACTCTGGTGAATATTTATCCATCAAAATCAACATCACTTCAAAATAATTAGCTATCATTATTTCACTGCTGGCTGTGGGACCGTGCCACATACAAATTGTATATTATAACAAATTTTAAGTTGAATTTGTATTGCGTGTTAAGAAAATATTAGACACAGTGACTGATGTTTTCGTGCCTCATTTGTGAATTTAGGGCTGTGGTAGTGAGAGCCTGGTTTTGTTCACATGCATTTTATAGAGGCGTTAAACCCTTAAAGTGAACAGTTTAATTGCATCCCAGAGGTTTTAGCATAATATTTTGCCTTGCACTGACAAAAATGACAGACATAACTTTGCTAAGCACTCTGACTCCAATGAATAATCAGAATATGAAAAACATTAATCGTGGTCTCCCCATCACCGAATCCAACACTAGCCAGTGCCAAATTTCATTCTTATTTCTCACTGCCGCTCCAGAAAAGCGCCATGTGATCAATATTTTCTCTACACTCGGTACACTAAGCAACATTTGGACTGCAATGTTTTCAGACTTGTACAGCGTCCGATGAGTAAATGTGGACATGCATAGGCCATTCAGCCCCTTGATGCTGTTTCCCAATTTAAATGAGACTGCAGTTGATATGCATCCCTTCCTACCCTCGCTTAACGAAATTCTATGAATAATCTATTAAAATTGTCCTCGCGTCTGCAGCTTTTTGGAACGAGAGAGTTCCAGCTTTTCCCTAATCGTTGAGCGATGATATTATGACCATTCTCTGATTTAAACTAGTGCATTTTCTGTGAAAATAATCCCATAAATAAAGTGGTGGCTGTCTGCGCTTATTTCTTCACAAGTTCCTCCTGCACAGATAGGAGCCAGGGATAGAGTTGTATGCATTTGCCGAGTTTAAGTCCTAATATGAGGCACACAGACACCGAGAGCCACTTAGCAACCAAATGGCCTATATTGTTATTGTGCATTTCCAAATAACTTCAGCTCAGAGTAGCCACTCTCTTCGACTGAAAGCACGATGTATTAATGGTTATCGAGTTAACGTACAGATCAGCTGGGATTTGAATAGCAGAACAAGGTTAAGGGGCTAAATAGCCTTCACTTCTTTCTATAGGTGTAAAACACTGATTTTGAAAAGGAGGACTGCAGCAGCCCTTGGGGTCACCACCAATTCAGTGAAATGCCAACTTGAACAGATCAAGGTTCCAGTTTTAATTCCTGGTTACCACAGAAGGAGCTGACCACTTCTGGTACCACAGTGGTTTGCGCAGAGCTTCGAGATGGAGTATTCCTCAACATCTCTAGGGATTTAGTCGACTTGCAAAATTCATTGCATTCGAAGCACATTTCATGCGTGAACATTGAAAAAAACGTGATCAAGTCTCAAGGCTCACTTGTAATGCTTACTTGGGAATTTCAAACTAAATGCAGGTCTGATAAGCAAAGCTGACCACATCATATTTTACACTATGCATTAGCATAATGTATCAGGCCAGAAAATTAAGATCCAGCTTTCATACTGTACATGCTCTAAGGACATGCAATGTTATGGGCTTGGTCTTACTAAAGATGTATTTTAGTAAAAGGAAGTGGCGTTTATGCAAAATTAAACATTGCTAAGTACTCTTGTAATGTAACAGCCTGGCACTGAGGCACTCATATCTGGGCTCAAATACCAGATTGTTCTGAATCATTCCAGTAAATGTGGAATATGCATTGTGCTGTTATGAATATAGAAATACTCCAACTCAGCTTCTTTATGATGTATAAAGTCTTTAATGTATTCAGTCACAATGCTGGAGCCACTTTGGGGAAAACCTACCAGTGAAATGATCTCTTTGTCTCAATCAACAATCAACAATGTCATTCTTCACAGTATTTTAAATTGTCATTTATTCTCCAAGTAGTTTCTCAATGCTGTTTGCTATGGTGCATCCCAGAATCTGCAGCACAATGACAATGAAGGGAAAGCCCAAGATACTGAAGTCAGGGAGATGGGAATGACTGAAAAAAAAGAACCATGAGCCATATACTTAAAGGAGCTGTTAGAAATTTTTCTCACAGGGAACAGTCAGATCATGATACACTGCAGTTTTTAATTGGATAAACATCTGAAACCCTGGGCTACAGAGACAGCTCAGGGCACTGAGATTAATTCTTGATTGTTCTGAAATAGTCCCTGATCAGACACAACAGGCCGGAATGGCCTCCTGTGCTACGAATGCCTACGGCACAAGTACAATGCACTGGCTTATGGAACTGCAGCACTGCATAAAATTGTAGGACCACAGGTCTCTATCTGCTGGTCTACACTTGGTGCAGTTCAGCTTTCAACCTTGGGAAGTCACGAATGAAGGCTAGAGTCACACCACATGAACGCAAGGTTTCCTCAGGCAGGGATAACTGGGAAACACAATGCACCATCACCCAGCTCAAAACGCTCAATGGTGTGTTGGCACAGGTATCGGAGGGTCTCATCTAGCTACCCACTCAATTGTGAGATCACTTGTGGTTTTCAAATCAGAATTTAATACCTTCCATGAGCTCTCACAATAACATTTAGATATCATCAGAATACCTGCTTAGTCATGTAACATTGCAAATCTTGAGAAGAAAAATAGTTTCTTTTTTAAAAAAAAAAAGTTCTCTTCAGCTCTGGTCAAAGACAGTTTGAGGAATACCTGCCAAGCCACAGAGCCATCAACATCCTGAGTAATCAGATTATGGGTAATGGATAAAACATAAAGGGTGCTTTTGAACATGCAAGTACAAACTATCCAGCAAGTTCAACAAGCATAGAGCCCATTGGAAAATAACAATCATCTCCGCAGAGCAGCCAAAGCCAGCATTCCAGCCATGGAACATTCCCACTGGTTCCCTGCTCCCTTTTCTTGGGGCTTCCAAGTTCTTCGGGCAGCACCAAGAACAATCAGCTGCCTTATCCCAACAAACCATCCTTCAAACACAAACCTACTCAGGGGCTCCACAGGCAATACAACCCTGTGGCTCACGAGAATGTGCCACGTGGCTGCCTGTCTGGTTCAATGCTCCTGATCACAGTCAAATCGGAATGCTGGGAAGGCAGGCTAAAAGTGGGACATCTGAAAATCTAATACTGCTGTGTAGATACTCTTTAAGAGGATTTTAATGCAGCTTAAACTTGGCAGAAGGATATTCTGTACAACTGCTTCCTGAGAAAATTCAACCTTTAAAAAGAGAAAGACAATCAGGCTCATCCCCCAGCTTCCAGCAACATTCTGCACTCCCTATTCTCAATGTGTGAAAAGTGAGTGCATTTGATAGGCCCCACTTGGAGACACAAAAATCAATGTATTGATTGGCAGCAGGTGTACAGATTGTATTGTGCTTCACGTGCCAATCAAAGGGGAATTGGATAGGTTTGATATCCCTGTATTTTCCATCCTATTCCCTGACAACAGACCAAAGTCAGAGAGAGAAGAAAGCCTCTTTTAGTTTACACTGAGGAACTGATGAGACAATGTAATGGAGCAGTAAAGCAAAGAGAATCCTTTTGGAGCTGTACAAGACTCTAAGTCACGCACAAGCAGAGCCTGGGGCTGGTTCTGAATGGGCAAAAAAAGAGACCGGAAAATCACAAGCCTCTTTGGCTTCAGCCTTTAAAAATTACTGAGTGACTTTTGTTAAATACGAGAGGTGACTGTGACAGGTTGACACCCAGAATCAAACCTTTGGGGCCAATTGTCACAAAGGGCAGGCCTGATATGTGTTCTTGTATATTTTCAGAATCTGAAATAAATATAAATTTCAATAGCACACTGATATAAAGGACAGGGTGTGGGGAATATTTGTTTCCTCCATTACAATTCAGCTTGCACAATATGGAAAAGATGCAGGAGCCTTTTCCAGTTACAATCCTGCCCTCCCCAGGATTGAGGCTCTATTTTGTTTAGTTGTTCACTTGAAGAAGTCTCGGAGCACAGTGACTGGATCCCTGGCATTCTAATGGCACTTGTACACTGAGAAACCACAAATGGAATTCTGCCCATAGTCAGGAACTGGTGACTCAAAAAGTTTCACACAGATTCTAATTGTGAATAAGAGTGAAAAACCCACAGTGAGTGAACAAGGTTTCCAAACCAATTTCTTTCTGTCTCATGCCCTCACCTTTCTGTAACAATGTGCTTTTATACAGTGCCCTGAACGCAGAAAGAAAACATTCCAAGGTTATTCAACGGAGCATCACCAAAAGATGTTAGGGAATGGAAAAGTTGACGATAGAGTTCCTACTTAAACATATTAGCTGTCTGTGCATGTCACTCAGATAAAATGCTGTGGCTTACAACACAGAGTGTGAACTGATGGGGAGTGTGACAGAGCGTACAAGTTTAACTGCAGGTCAAAAGGTTCACTGAAGCATACTAGGTGTGATAGAATAATTTCACCACCATCGTGATCGAATAATTTCACCACCATCGTGATCCTGTACGATGGGGAAGCTTGACAGATCAAAGACATCACCATCTGTAGCAACACAATGAAGTGATTGTGGAGGTCAGCTTACTCAGCACCTATCAAGGGAGTGAACCCAATCAAACGCACCACCCAGTGTCAATAGGAATTCTTGAGGTGGAGGTGCTGGTGTTGGGTTGGGGTGGACAAGGCCAGAAATCACACCACATCAGGTTATGGTACAACACAAGCTTTCGGAACACCTGAAGAAGGACTAAGGCTCCAAAAGCTTGTGTTGTCAAATAAACGTGTTGGACTATAACCTGGAATAGGAATTCTGTCATCTCCATTATGTTGGAGCAGTGTTCAGATCCATGCTTCCAATAAGTTGAAGAAACTGAATGAGAATACCAGGAGAAGCACTGTATACACAACACTATTGAGTGCCATTATTAAGGCTTTCTACGAAGAAGTTGGATGTGATTATTGGATCATCAGACACATGTCAAAGTTGTTAGCCTGTTGCAGACTGGTGGTGCTCATTTTGGAAAATTGGATTCAGGATTGTAAAACTTGATGGGTCAGAAATATAATGTAATGAATTCATACTGTGTTAGAGACTGGAGGGCAGTGGCACACTGCAGTGAGAGTTGATTTGATGCATTGTTGTTGCAATAACTATTCCAGAAGTCCAGTGCATCCAAAGAGATAAAAATCCTTCCCAATCTGGTCAGGCTGAAGTAGTAAATTTATGGGATGTGGCTTGTCAGTAGAAAGCGTTCAGATAGATGGAGAGATACAAGTCGTCAAAAACTAAATGAATATATTCTCTTCTGTCGGACCAGACTGTACTCAGGACATGCTCTCTAGGTATGGAGCACGTTATAACTTTAATCCATGCACTGCAGCAAAAACACGATGTACTTTCTTCACAATTTATGTCCTTGCCAAAGGAGCAATTTGCAACTGCTCTTTGCCGCTGCTCAGCTACTACCGTTAAAGAAGAGGCCAATGAGGCCCTTGGGTACCAATACTATTAAATTTTATGCCGATGTGAGCAACATGGCAAATGGACTTGGTCACTTGACTCTCTATACCATTAAATTTATCCAGCTCACAATACATGAAAAAGTTAATAGGAAGATCAGTACTGCAGTAACTAGTTTTTTTTTGGGAGGGATTCAGCTGCACTTATGAAAAGGGAATTTTCTATCCTAGAACACTGACATTACTTCATCCTTTTGGCCTCAATAGCTACACCGAGTCAGTCCTGTAATTTGCCTGCATGATAAATGATATTCTCATCGTGGGGTCACAGTAAGACTCAAAGCTGGAGAGAGATGCCTCCTGATTCAGAGACAGTCAAGGGTGCAGCTACCTCCTCAATTAGCACTTTGAAATTAGGCCAGTGCCCCATTCTGCCCATTCCACTACCAGTGACCTCTGTGTGTAAATGGCTTTCCCTACATCTTAAGAGTGTGAGTGTGTGTGTGTGTGTGTGTGTGTGTGTGTGGTGTGTGTGTGGTGTGTGTGTGGTGTGTGTGTGGTG
>JAHRHZ010000084.1:16574448-16957128 GCA_024137785.1 Ginglymostoma cirratum | reverse complement strand
TGTGGTGTGTGTGTGGTGTGTGTGTGGTGTGTGTGTGGTGTGTGTGTACACACACACACACACACACACACGAGCATGCGTATTAATTCTTATCCAATCTTTTATACAAATCAGATTGTGATGAATTGATTTAAATAGGTTGGAATATTAGAACAGTTAGCTGGCTTACATGTACCTGGAGTCCAGCAACAGAAAAATGTATTTTAATAGGTTATTGAATAAAATGGAATGGAACATTGTTCACCTTGACAGTCCAATTCTCTAACCAGTGCGGGAATGAAAAACATAAAACTGGATACTTTTAGGATTAAAAATTCACTTTCTGTTCCACGTTTACTACTGTTAGTTAAGAGCTAGAGCAGTATAGCAACTTCTTCCAATGACTCTGCATTAGGGAAGGAAGCATTACCCAGTGTTTCTGCTCCTTATCACAAGCCAGTCTCCCTCCTGACAGTGTTTGTGAGACGAGGGAGTGTGGGTAGATTATGGTCATTGTGATGTCCTGAACCCCTTGCCTTTGATCATGAGAACAATCTTCCTGAAAGGGGAAGCAGAAACAGGGACACCTGGGCATTCACTTGCACAAATCTTTGAAAGTGATAGGACAGAAGGCTGTTTCACAAAATTAAAAATAATATAGGATCCTTGTCTTTAATGATTAGAGAGAGAATGTACAAAAGCAAGGAACTTGCATTGAAACTTTAAAGATCAGTGATTAGATCTCATTTAGAGAGACTGAGGAATGTAATTCTGGGCATCACAGTTTAGAAGGCTTTGGGAAGGGAGATGAAGAGATTTATCAGAACGCTGTCATCAGGAAGGAACTCCGTTATGTAGACAGCCTCAAGAAGTTGGGATTGGTTTCCCAGAGAGGGTTAAGGAAAAATCTAATGGATGCATTCAAAATAAATGACGGGTCTTGATATAGAGAGAAATTCTTTCTACTGGAGACTCAATAAATGAGAGGACTGATTTAAGATAGCTGACAAAACAAGATATTGCTAGCCTGTCGTGATAGAATAGGGAGTAGGCTTAATTGGAGAACTCTTTCAAGGAGTTGAAGTAGATAGGATGGGTTGAATGTTCTCATGTGGGCCAAAGAGCCTGTTCCTGTGCTGTATTTCTGTTGTAACATTCTGCCACTGTAGCATTGCAGCCATCATAGGGAAGTATTCAGAAATAGACTGGAAGAGAGTGCAGGATACCAGACAGTTTGGAAGGAAACCAAACTATAAGCAAACCAATCTAACAAAACGAATGGTTTGTTTGCCACATTTTGAAAACTACAATGGATATGCTGCTCTTCAAAGCCAAGACACTCAACAGCTCTCCTTAGGATAGCTTCTTGTGCTTCAATTCTCTAGTGTTAGTGACACTTCCTTCCACTTCTTTGTACAAGACGACACATTCACTGGTATCTGTTCCTGATTGAGAAAGGTGTTTCCTGACATCTGGGTTAGGGTCAGATAAAAACAATGCTAGTACATTCAGCTGGTCAGAAGCAAGAGGTGGCGTATCCGGGAAATATCTACAAATGTACACATCTCACCAATGCAAACTGCAAGGAAAGAGAGAGTTTCACCAGTGCTGAGTGGGCCTTCAGCCCAGATTAACCATGCCATGCAGAGGGTTAACCCTGACTAACAATGCCAAGACAACTTCTAACATTTATTTACACTCACCGACTGAATCCAAATCATTGATATAAATTTGAAAGAGCAGAAGTTAGTACCTCCCCCACATCCAAACAATATTCCTCCATACAACCTGTATGGATTTTTGGCCATTAGCCAATTTCGTACCAATTCCCAAAGTTTCATCTTGCATCGCTTCCATTTTTGAACTTAGCTCAAAGCCTTCTGTCCAGCATTTGTGAAATACATCTCAGAAGTCTAGAGGAATATTTCTTTTCCCCCCATAGACTACTTGTAAAGTCACTTCAGGATACCCTTTTTGTGAATTGGTGCTGGCTAATGTGTTGGACTGGGCATTCTTCTGTTTCACGAATGGAATATATTGGTCTTTAGTTGCTGGCATCTATAGTTACCCTTTTTGAAATTGGGTACCTCACATCTGCTGTGATCTCCAAAGAGTTCACTGAGTCCCTCGTAATGGCCAACAATACAGTACAAATCCCCTTGCTGTCTCAAAACTCTGGGAAAAGTACAACCTTTTCCGGGATTTATTTGTTCCAGCACATCTCAGATTTCCATCTTGTTTACATCAAAGTAGTTAAGATTTCTTAGGTTTTATTTTGCAATTTAGGGAGGAAACATTGCTCATGTCTCCTGTAGTGATTACATGCAGGAAATAATCGCATTTCAGAGGAATGCACTGGCACAACTCCAAATTCTGCCAACTCCAATGCAAGCTTCCCCAAAGTGGATCATGATAATCAGGTCCGAGCCCAGGAGAAAAAAGGCAGGTTGCACAATTGCTTTTAATATAAACAAAGGACAAAGTCATTTGCATGGTGGAAGATTCTTTGCCAGAAATCCCACTTGGGTAAAAGTGACTTTGGTCATACGTCAACTTGCTCTGGCCCACAAATTGAGCCATCTCGTTAAATAACGTACTCCAAAGCCACATGTCCCTTCAACGTCTTAACGCTCTGCCAGGAGAGACAAGAGTTTGGGGTGGGGGTTAGGAGAATGTGAGTGGCAGTGCACTTACAAAGGTGACTGGTCACAAGGACAATCCCATCCAGCCAATCCCTAATTAATGCATAACTAGCATGCCAAGAATGTTTTATGCTGTGACCACAATCTCCATAAAGCGCAGATGAAAATGAGCTAATTTACAAGGGCTGGAATGCAACAAGTCTAATCATTCACTCAGCAGACCAGTGGCTGCAGCAAACAGCATTCCATTAAGTGCTATTACTCTTCTCTCCTCACAGTACTGGTCTTAAATTTGATGACGCAAACACATCTGGCCTTGAAAACATTATTCTTGTGATGCACCCTGGAAGGCAAGATGACTTATTTGGTATTTTTCCCCTCAACATATTGACTCCAACTGGACTAAAGAGCAGCCCTTTGGCCCACCAAACCAGTGCCTGTATTAGATTATCAACTGGTGCCATCATACTGTAATTCCTGGGTGCCCTGACATACTCAGCACGCCATTTTTTAATGAGGCCATACAGACTTAAAATCGAATTTCACAGTTTCACATTGTAAAACCTGTCCCCCAATTCTTTTTCTTTCTCTTTGTTGATTTTGTTTTCAGAAACCAGCGCACTTGCTAAGTGATTTTTTTCCCTGCCCAGCCACCATTTATTCTAGCCGTGTACAACTAACTTGTATCATTTAATTCTCTCCTGTCTTCCATCCTATCACAGACATTCCACTTAACATTTTGCTCAAAACCTATAACATTGCTAACTTTTCTCAGTTCTGATGTAAAGCCATCAACCTGAAACAGTAGCTCAATGTCTCTCTCTACAGTTGCTGCCCAACCCGTGAGCATTTCCAATATTTTCCATTACATCTTATCGATTCCCTGGTCCCTTGTGATACAGACTAACAGTACTCACTTTTAACAGTCTACGTGCTACATTTCTGACTATAGCTGTGTCTACAGAGAGAGCAAAGGTTGAGGCATTCCTATTGGAAAAGGCGAGAGCATCACAAAGAAGAAGATGGTATTCTCCAGCATTAACTTGGGTTTCTCTGAAATATCATTCCAGTTCTCCAGTTGTCATAAAGGGCTGGAAGGAAACCGTGTGCCCATTTCTTAAGGCTGGAGTAAGTCAAGTCATATGTCATGTATTGAGGACGGAAGGGAGAACTCTCCATTGCGTTCAGTTTTACAATTCCAAATGGAACTCAAAACTCTGAGAAAACTCAGCTGTAATTTGAATGTGAGAAAAACGAGCAGGCATGGACCAAATGACACCCTCCTGCCATCCAACCTACTCCTGATTCGACACACTCCTGTTTCACCTTCACTTCCCACCCACTCCCCATATCAAATGATTTCTAGAGAAATCAAAAACACTCAGCTGTTTGGATTTTGATTGAGAGCAATCTTTTTTTATTAAAGAAAAATTCCCAGCTGTTTATTGGAAGAAAATAAAGTAAATTTTACACTGCGAGAGTCAAACAAAACAAAAAGCTCAATACTATCTTAGGTAACCACCCAAAATCCAGAATCAATATCCGTTAAATATGAAGTAATGGGAAAATTCCATCAGATAAATGTATTTTGTATGGCAGATAGAACAAAGGTAAGTCTTATGAATTGGTTCAGCAATCCATTCCGCATGTGACATCAATCTCAGTCACAAAGTATATTTAAACTGCCTTCCTCAAAGAATTTCAGCTCCTTTTCTTATAGGATTTAGCCTGATCTCAAGAAAACAGCAGCTCATAGTCAGAGTTAATTGATCACGACTTAAACCTCTATGATGTCTGAAACTTGTTGAAGCATATAAAACGAAACGGAGCCTTCGGGAAACAGTTAATGATTCCAGTGGTGCAGTACAGGCAGGCTGGAGAAAACAGAGACTAGATTCGGGAACTTAATGTCGGGAAATATGCATACAGTTGCTAAAGCAGATTTTACTACTTGAAGATAACTTTGATGGATTACCAGTTTCTAGACTGTTGGACACAGTGTTGAGCAGGAGGCAAGCATATGCCTTTTGAAGATTGTGCTGGTTTTGAGTAGTTAACAGCTTGATACTGGGCATTTTGGCTTTGGAGAGGGTACCACAAGTAGACGACCATTCTTGCCACCAGATTTGGAGGATCTACGACGCTGGTGGTATTTCTTCAGCGCTTCTAGATGCCTGCTGGAAGTCATTGAAAGCTCGGAAGCACTTTGCAGTTTCCCAGTATAGGGAGGCCTTTGTAATGGGTTTGAGATTCTCGTGCTCCAATACTTTCTCTGTCAGATGCTGTTGATGAAAATCAAAAGGGAGAGGTGCGAGGTGCAAGCGTGAAAACTAGTTGGAAAAGGACCTGATCTTTCAGGGTGTTTTATGAAAGGTCCGTTTTCTCGTGTGCTTTTGAGAAGGAGTTGACATGTGGCCAACATAGGCCCAATTTACTCAACCTTCATAGTACATCCTTACCAAAATATGGAAAGCGAAACAGTACTCCGGATGTGGTTGCACCCAAACCCTATGCAACTGTGGCAATTGATATTCAAAGATGTTCGCTCATGAGCGAAGATTAGCCATGCAGTCACTCATATAGCAATCCTAGCACTAAAAATGTCACAAATAAACTGATCTGAAACTAAATAAATTGAATGCTTGTTCTCACTCCAGGCCACAATCTTGGATCAAAGCCAGTACAGAGAGTTCCCGCTGTGGATCTAACACATATCGCTTGAAGTTATTTACTATACCGTACACATCAAAGTACATTTCAGCAGGCAGTTCACATGTCGGAGTTTTGAAAAAAAACTGGAGGGGGTTGGTTTTACTAAAATTCTTGACAAACCCTTCATTGTTTTCTTTGGGTAGGCAGAAGAAACCATATGTCAATTTAAATACGATCGTATCAAACATTAAAAAACAACAAATATGCTGGGATGGCATGAACACAATCTGCAGAGAATCAGACGTGGGGCTGTCACGCCATTATCTTACCGTAAGGAGATACCAAAACCTATCCAAGAACAAATATTTGATTCATTTTAAGAAAGTGAGCCTGGCAAGGTAAATGCTGAGAGGCTGTTTCCCCTGATGTGAAAGACCAGAGCAAAAGATGGGCACAGGATTACATGGCAGCTCAGTGGTTAGCACTGCTGCCTCACAGTGCCAGGGACCCAGGCTCAATTCCAGCCTTGGGCCTGTGTGGAGTTTGCACATTCTCCCTGTGTCTGCATGAGTTTGCTCCCACAGTCCAAAAGATGTGCAGGTCAGGTGGACTGACCATGCTAAATTGTCCAGTGTCCAGGGATGTGCAGGCTAGGTAGGTTAGCCATGGGAAATGCAGGGTTACAGGGACAGAGTCGGGAGGTAGGTGTGGGTGGGATGTTCTTTGGAGGTTCGATGTGGACTCAATGGGTTGAATAGCCTGCTTCCACACTGTAGGAATTCTAAGAGATCATAGTCTCAGGATGAGGGGTTGACATTGCGGATTGAGGTATGGAATTGTGAGCCTTTTGGAGTAGAGAATTTCAGAGAGTTGCAGGTACTCCATCGAGATGTACAAAGACTGAGATTGATACATTTTTGGACAGCAAAGCATTGGGGGATAGGGTAGGATTGTGAACTTTATGCTTTAGTTCTTCATGACCTTATTGAATGGTAAAGCAGGCTTGATGGGTCTAATCAAGATCCTGTTCCTATGTTAATTCACATGAACGGTGAGTTTTCTTTATCATCCAAAGCTTCTCGCAGCACAGACCAGCTCATTACTGGCTCCCCATTCTCAACAACTTACTGCACGTGTTCTGCACATATATAGACTACAGGAGAAGACAAGATTCAACACAGCACGCAGCTACGAAGGCAAACTAGCCAAAGTGATAATTGACCGAAACCTGCACCTTTATTCCCATGTTTCATTTCAGCGCTGCAGCTCAGGAAGGCTCAGCTGCACAATGCAATGAGCAGTCTGCAGATGAATCTGCGGTACAGATGTCATCCCTGGAAGTAAGAACCTCAACGGATATTATTCAGGTTGCACACTAACGCACTGAAAGGTCATGCTGACTGCTAAAGTAAACAGGGATTACAGGATCACTGTTAAAACCTGGAACTCTGGATGGTTTATCCTTTGCTGACCCATAGTGAGGGAGAAGCAGAGGTCAATTATTGCTGTCACCCCAACACCAACCAGCCACTGCCATCTAAAAACTATAAAGAAGAGCAAGAGGACTCCTGATGGGAGAAGGACCACTAACTGATGGAGAAAGACATGTATTTTCCAAACTGAGAGGTACAAGGGAGGTATAAACGAGAATATCCTACACTCAACCACCTCCGCCTTGCTTTAGAAGGGATGGGGCTGATGGATATAGGGCAGTCATCCTGCATTTATCATGTTAGTTCTCAAGTCTCTTACAGAACTCCAAATTAAATACCATATTCATTACAGAACAGAGAGATAAGAACAAAACAGTGTCAGCACACGCTGGGATCCTCAGGCACTGAGCCCAGAAAGTTTCAGTAAAATTATTGCTAGCGGTTAGAATAATGCACGGCAAAAGGCCAACATTCTCCGTACTCGCTGTCAGTCAGTCAATTTCTGTTCAGTTCCAATGTCCTTGCTCTGCAATTCTCAAATGATTAGTAACCACACGATAAATAAGAAGTGTTTATGTAGCTGTGACGTCACAAACCCTACCAGAATACGCTTGTGAGGATGTACGCTCCCTTAAGAGAGAATCTTTGCAAGCTCCCCAATGAGGGCAAGGAAGAATTTTCTCTTCTCAACAGATGGAGAATGCTGAAGCAGAAGAAAAGGCAAGGGCTGAGGATCTGTCACAAAAAGACCTCTAGCTTCACTGGATTTCCCTGGGCTCAACTTTGAGTTAAAGCACCTAGCCTACAGCTGGTGGCATTAAGCACAAAGGCAGATGCACACATTTCCAAGGAGCAGTGAGAAAACATCCAGAAGACCAAATAAAGTACAGTTTCAATATAAACCAGTTTTGAGCTTTTCAATGACCTGACTCAATAAATGGACCAGAAAGCTCCCAAGGGCGGACTAGATGCTAATATTTACTGCCCCATTTGTAATGCTGCCAAATTAATGCAACAAGAAGTTTTATTACACAGCAGCACCTCAAACATGTAGCCAGGTTGTTAAAAAAACAATGCTAATTGAGTACATCCATCAATAAGTCCATTCGCAAGGTGCCAAAAATAAAACAGGAAAAAAAAAGGGGTGACCAGCTCCTCAGAACCCTTGTACAAACTAAGTTACAGTCTGCTGTCAGGTATGCAAGTTGTGCCAGGATTTCAGATTCTGCACGTGACCCACTCATATTTTACGTAGTTGAATTTGTGAACAACGTGTCACTGCTGATTGTAACGCCAATATTCCCAAGGAAGCTTAAACCACCTATCACGGCTGGAAAGGAGACCACTCTCAAAACAGTGGGAAAAACAGGAAGCAAAGAAACAGAACATGGAGGCCTGGTGCTAAGGCAACACAGTGAGCTCCTTCAAATGTTTAGTTGTCCTTGTGTTTATAAAATACAATGTGGTGTTTTGTCTTGAGACCTACATAGAATGAAAGAGCAGCACTGGTTTTGAGGGATTCATCCAAATCACGAACCTCAGAGCTCTGCTGTAGATCAGCTATTCTGGCTTAGGTCAGCATGAAACATCCAGGGAACTGGTGCCCATCTAACTCAACACGGAATTTCTCTCCCTTTTCCATCAAACAATAATTCTATCTCAGGAGTAGACTCCTGTTCGCTAAGCCCCAGTATTCACACTGCCCTACAATGGGAGAGGCAATGTCAGAAATCACCGTGAAATTCTGAGGCTTTGCTGGCCAAGAAAAATAAAAAATAAAATCAGCTTTTAAACTGGTTAACCATTGGAAGCAATTTTGAAGGGCTCACAACTGAAATGGCTGATCTCTCCACAGATACTGACTAACATTGTGTGCCTTTATGGAATCTGCTAATTTCATTGCAGATTTACGCCATCTACGTCATTTTACTTTTAATCGGGGTTTAGAATCCTGGAAATGGTTTGCCAATGGAACTGTTTGGGATCACTGAGGCTCAGTTTTAATAACTAGATAAGGCATCTTTACTGTTTCTGTCCTCTTGAAGGATGGTAGATTAAAAACCAAATGGGGTAGTGAGATGGCAGAAGGGATGTGAAGAGAAACATTTTCATGCAGTGAGCAAGTACTGTGGAATTCGCTGCCTGACTGTGGTGGACGTAGGTTCAGTTGAAGCATTCAAGAGGGAATGTAGACGGCTATTTGAAGAGGTATAATATGGGGAGAAGGCAGGAGAATGGCACTAAGTGATTGGCTTATTTGGACAGCCAACACAGACACAATTGGCTGAATGGCCTCCTTGACCATTGTAACAATCCTGTGATTGCTACATTTGTTGCTGTGAAGCTACACAGTGGCTATTTCCTAGAGCTCAGCAGTGCAGTTACGTACTCTCTACATGCAAAACTGTGCAGAGAGATTGTCAAACAATGTGCGTTTCTCAGCCAATCCCAATTCTGTTCATACTGTAATATTGTGTAGGCACATCTTCCAACAGCAGTTACTGAACTGTTGGTAGAAGCAGGATTTCTGGTCAAATAATTTCCCCTAGCCCCTCAGATCCCTCTGGTTCAGTTGGTCAGACATTGTATTGTACAAAATACAAACCTTTATATACCATACCATTAGGTCCATGTTAGAACACATGTATGTGTATGCATATTATGAATTATTATAGGAAAGTCTAAAGCCATCTGTTGGAGCAAACTTAATCACCTATCACAGATCTAATGTAAAACTGATCTTAGCTAAAAAGGAATCCTACATCAGGCAGTACAACAATAGCTAAACCTTCAGGGGAAACACCAAGCATAAATCACATATTTAGGGGAAAAAGCCCAGCTGTCTAGCGGGCTCTTTGCCCCTGAGAGAAATCGCTATCTTAGCTAATAAAAGCTAAAGTGTCCCAAGCACAAGAATATCCTAAAGAAAGGTGGATACTTTGACTTATCTGTTGTGTTGTCACTTTAGGAGCATGCAGATGAGCCAAGTATTTGGAAATCATCACATGACCAGGAGCTGAGGCCATTTTGCCTTGTAGTGTCCTGAACAAAGGACGTGTCTAGAGATTTCTGAAGAAGGACCCCGACTCAAAACGTCAACTTTCATGTTCCTCTGATGCTGCCTGGCCTGCTGTGTTCCTCCAGCTCCACACTGTTATTATCTGTGTCTAGAGGTTACTTCTTATCATCTGGACAAGTTTTAGTTGCAAATAAACTCACAAAAAGATCTTTAACAAACAGAATCCAAATATTTCATTTGCTTTTAAAAGCATAACTGCTACATGGTGGCAGAAGTCTAACTAACTGTCCCTTTAAAAAATCAAGCAGAAACACTGGAGGTGGTGACACAGCTTGAAGACCATGGGAAGAAACAGAAGAAAATATTCAAAAGCACCCAGAAACCCCCACAGTACAGAGGAAATAAAGTACAGAGAACAAGGCTTTCTTCACAAACTAAGAGCACCTTTGAACTGGAAAAAGCTGGGCAGGCAGCCAGCTGGTTCAAAATGCACTCCTTAAAATTTAAAACGGCCATGAGGGATCAGCCTCATTCTGAACAAAGAACAATTGCGCTTAAATTCAAGCAGAGGCAGAAAGCGCAGACGGCAACCAAGAACAGTGCAGAGCAAACAAAACAAGACGTGAAACTTGCTTCAAGCCAAAAGTGGAAAATGAACACTAAACACAATGCTGAAGGCACTCAGACTACACAAAGTAAAATATAAAGCAAAAAGTAGACAGCAGGACAGAAACATTGCTGAAAGCAGATAAGGAGGGTACCCATATTATTAACATTATTGGAACATCCCTATACACAAATAGTGTCTACGAAAGGCAAAAGAACAGAAGGATGGATAACAGATCATCAGGCATGGACTGGAAGTCCACGGATACGCTACACAAATTCAAATTTTTAAACAGCAAAGGCAACTATGCTTCACAGGCCAAACTGTTGCAGAACCGAATATACAAGCCGCGAAAATACTGATAGCGCTCATCAACAAGGGCTCACACAGCGTCAGAGTCAAGCAACACCTTGGGTTTGTCTGAAAAGGATTAGAACAATCCCTCAAAAGATATGGAAAGTACTAGGAGGTCAATGTCAGGTAAGAGAAGGTTTTAAAATTAACTCTTTAAAATTGATGACCAATAGACAACAGTTAGAATTGATAGACCAGCTCCTCAGCAAAAGCTGTAACAAGGCCAACAAATGCATTATTTCAAAGGCTGAAGTGTGTGAGCAGAGAATGGAGTTGGTGATTGCTTCATAGTCTACCAAAGCATTCCAAACAAAAAACCCTCTTTGAAAAATTAAATGAGTGAACAGTGTCCTTACGACAGCATTACAATGATAATTGCCAGTTTAGGCTGAGGTACAACACTGAACTGCAGAAGCATCCTGTAAGTGGATCGAAGATGTGGCATGAGGGTTCTTAGATATTGGCGCATGCGAGATGCCAATGTCCAGGGATGTGGGTGCAAGTGGCCAGTACCCACAAAGTATGTCCTGAGATGTTGGTGCCTGGTGTCCAGCACAGAGGCTCTTTGGAGAGAGTGGCATGGTGAAGTGGTCAGGTATCTGCTGAATTCCATAGTGAGACTTCTTGACACCTAGCCTGTTCAGTCTATCTGGTAACTTAGGAAGCTGAATATTAAAAAGGTGGTGATTTGGACTATTAACAAGGGTCTTAACAAACAATAATTCCCATTAACTGGCAATTCACTGCTGTCTTGCATGAAAAGCACCTCACTGCCTGCCAAGAGCATTAGCAGTTGGAGTGAGATGCTTCGGATGACAAGATGGGTCTTTCTGGACTTCTCAACTGATTCTGCCACAAAGCACATTACTGAGACCCCTGTAACATACCCTCCCCTCCCCAGCCCCCAAGAAGATTTGAACCACTCGAAACAGCTTGAGGAATGAGATCAGTCAGTAGCTAATCTGGTCCAAAACCTGGTTCTTATGCATCAGGACAAGCAAATCATGGACTGCAGTTGCAGAAGAAAAGAAATTGACAACACACACAGAAATGACTGATAACATCATTGACGGCTGTGGCAAACAACACTTCCAAACAGAGTTACCACTAAGAGATTTGGACATTCTCAGGAAATTGCTTATACATTGTAGAGACTCATTCACTTACTTGTTATTGTAAATAGTAAAAGTTTCTTTTGAAGAGAAGGGAAATGTTGTATATGGGTCTTGCCTTTCAGAGAGTTCACCTGTAAAGGACTCTATGTTCACATGTGCATACAATGTTATGATTCTGCCCGTCATTTAGTCTGGTCTGGGTTTGTAAGATGCAATTACTTAGCTGCAATCTCTGCTCCTTACCTTATAATGTGTTTTACAACCTTAAATAAACAAACCCATGAAATAAATCAAGCCCTGATGAACGACTGATTTTAATGCAATTATCATTACAATGACACTCTGCTGGGCACCTAAATATTGGCCATACAGGAAGTGACGGGGTTCTGATAGATGGACAAGAATGTCCAGTCCTGCTTCATTTTAATGGTTACCCAGAACCTGTGGCTAATCCATTGCAAACAAAGATGCAGGGGAAACGAGTGTAGCACAGGACCTCTTAACAGGTCATCACATCTTTTCTTTATCTGGCAACTGAGCGTTTCCCAGGAACTGGCAATGGGGGAACAAAAAAAAAAAATTTCTTTCCTCTGCTTTCTATAACACACAAGAATTAAACATTATGCCTAATGAGGACCTTTTTGGTAAGAAATCTCATTATGAGCACATGATCTTGCGGCAATAGCTTTGTGTGAGCTCACTCCTTCAGCCAGTAACTACGTGCACAATGGTTTAGTGGCTAATAGCACATCACATTATTCTGCCCCAAATGCAATCAATGGCCACTTTAGCTAATGAGTTGAGAAATTAAATTCTGGGCCTGTCAGGAATTCTCTGACTTGAAGTTTCCACCATAGAGTCGGTGTCAATCATGGAATCAATTACAGAAATCACAAACTGCAGGCTGATGTAGATTGGAGCTGGTTTCATAGGCTGGCAGGGACATTTGCATTAGATGTGATCTGGAGTAAGCAAGTAAAAGGAACAAAATGGTTACCCCTACTCTGTGTCATCTCTTTCTCTCGTAGGAAAGAGGAATCAGCCAAAAAGTTAGCTGAACCAATATTAAAGACCCAAGACAAATACACATGATGTTTAAGAAACATTGAAAGAAATTACACAGAATCAAGAGACAGTAGTTCATTGCCGCCTGTTTTTAAACTTCATCATCTTATTCAGAAGCCATTTCTCTCACCGTCTAATTGAAAGCACACATATCTGGCCTCCCAGTCGCCTGAGAAAAGGCTTAACTCAGCAGATTCTGACAGCACTACATTCAGCGACAGATGGGTTTATTAAAATACAATGCTATGTCTGTGTGTGTGTGAGAGAGAGCGAGGAGAGCAGAGGAAAGCAGAGCGCGAGAGAGAGATATAAATACTGCTGCTGGTGCAAAGTAGCAGTTCTCGAGAAAATTCTTGGAGCTCTCAGAATTCTACATCACATTACTATTTGTTTTAGTGAAGACTTTCAAGATTTTCCAGTAATTTTCCAAAAAAGTTTCCCAGAAAGAAATATTCGTCAGATTTGCAAAGAGCACAGCTTGACGAACCAGCAATTTTAATCCACAACTTTCTGTGCCTGCAAGTCTGCAGAGTATTTTCCACATCACTGTCTATGCAGCTAGAATGTTTGCACTTAATGTCTGACACTCAATATATTGCAGAATTGTTTCTAGATGTGAACGTTTGGTGCTTATAAGTCATGAATGTAACTCAATGGTTTGGGTCACGAGCCTCCTCTTATGTTGAGCAAAAGGTTGGGAAATTTTACTCAGACCACTTATCCCACACCCATAGTGATACTGGGTCTCAGATAATCAGTTATTAGTGACAGTATGGTGGCTCAGTGGTTAGCACAGCTGCTTCACAGCGCCAGCGACCGGGGGTTCAATTCCAACCAACTGTGTGGAGTTTGCACATTCTCACCGTGTCTGCGTGGGTTTCCTCTGGGTGCTCCGGTTTCCTCCCACAGTCCGCAGATGTGCGGGTTAGGTGAATTGGCCATGCTAAATTGCCCATATAGTGTGTAGGTTAGATGGATTAGCCATGGGAAATGCAGGGTTACAGGGATGGGATGAGCCTGGGTGGGATGCTCTAGAGAGAGTTGGTGTGGACTTGTTGGGCCTAATGGCCTGTTCCCACACTGTATGGATATTATGATGATATACATTCCAACATTACCCCACAGATCTCTTACAGAATGCAGCCCTTGTCCCTGCTCAAAGAGGCTGGAAGCAAAGTGGCTGCAGCACAGTACACTAGTTTACATTTTGTATTATAGCTGGGATATACAGCCTATAAAGAGAACCACTTACTTTCCTTCTTCCCCATTAATGTTAACCCTCTATATTGACCTCCTAACTCTGGACAAACTGCTCAGAAGATGGAATACGAGCACCATCATGACACTTGCCATGTACAGTGATTACAATGAGGTCTAATTAGACCAGATTAGAGCTCAAATCAGGGAGCCCTGGCTGATGGATAAGAACAGGCCTGTCAGAGATCCTGGCTCTGGCCAGTTTACCAAGTATCAAGGACCCAGGGAACACAGTCTGTGTTTGGAGCTATGAATTCCGACCAAGGCTGGAATCTGGGTGATCTCAACAGGAGTCCTGAACTGTCATCATAGGGCTGCTGGGCTTCTGAAAATATCAGTGTGTGAAATATTGTG
The DNA here is from genome assembly GCA_024137785.1 of Ginglymostoma cirratum. NCBI lineage: Eukaryota > Metazoa > Chordata > Chondrichthyes > Orectolobiformes > Ginglymostomatidae > Ginglymostoma > Ginglymostoma cirratum. The sequence goes on along the minus strand of JAHRHZ010000084.1, from coordinate 16,942,651 downwards.
GAACAAATTAATGAGGGGTCTATATTGACATCTATTGATTCAGTCCACATTGACTCATTGACAAAATGCCAGCAAACACAGATACAAACATATCACAACTATTAAAGGTTGGAATAAACAAATTCTGTCAGAGTCAGGGGTGGTCAGCACCTCAATGGCATTACATTGGATCATGATTCATTAAACAATCCAACACGGCAGCAAACTGATCATGGAACAGAACTTGTATCTCTGTCATTGTGTGACATCTATTGTGCACACAGTTCTATGCATTGAATCATGATAAATCTAAATGCCATTATGTGTATCTTTGTCCCAGTACTTCACATTGTGGTGGCCAACTAGACTAAATTGGGATCTCCCAATGTACTACACAGTGTGGAAGAATCTTTCTTCAGTATTTCTACATCCATTGCAGGATGCAAACACGTTCATTGGTCAATGTGAAAGGAGCCTCATCAGAATAGATGTTTAATAACAGATAGCATCAGTTAACATTTTATGAGCCAAGTATTAACGTTTAGATGTGATAATATATTCACCATATGACCTAAAGAAATTGTAGATCATTCAAGCCTGACAATGATGCTATGATGTTCCAGATTCTAAAACAGCAGAAGAAACTTATTTAAATCTTTCAACCTCACATTATGACCCTGTCAGCACAAAGTGAGAGGATGCAATTTACCAAAACTCCTAAACCACTGGCTGCAAATGCCACCAGCTGAGGGCAATGGTACTGGCTGTGTCTTTCATTAGTAATGGACTTAGCCTTGGCCCAAACAATACAGCAAGGAAACAACAGAATAAGATAAAAAGAACTGTGGAAGCTGGAAATCCGAAATTGCTGGAGAAACTCAGCAGGTCTGGCTGTAAATTTGGAGGGAAAGCAGGGTTAACATTTTGGGCTCAGCAAAGACAGACATGCACCGCTTCTGCTACAGGTCAACCTCCTTCCCTTATAACGTAGGCAGGTTTTATTCTTCAGCTCGTAGCCAGGACCTAACTTCTCATTGATGTGAAGCGCAGAGATCAGAGCCTTGGCATTTGATAGCTCTTTTGACTGCGCCTCCAGCAGAGCTTTATGGATACAGGGAGCAGCAGCTCAGAAAGCACCTGGATCTGTACTGCTCTCCTGGAACACTAGCACCACCATAAAACGGAGTGGAACAGAAGCACCCGAGGTGCTACAGGCCAGAATCACACACCCTGACATTGACATGGTCAGGATCTCAAAGTGGATGGGGTTTTTTGGAAGCCCATGTTTCCCCAAAACGGTCACATTTTACATACAACATAACCCTGCGTTCTGCTGTGGATCCATACCGTAAACATTTCAGGATTTCATCCATCTACAGGAAAGTGCGTGTGGAAGACGGGTTACCCAACACAAAGCAGAGTATCCTGCTCTCTGCCATTCAATCTAGAGCAAGGTTACTTTCTAACAATTTCAACACTGAATATTACAGAGAGCAGCTCTGTGGGATGCCCACAATAGCCTAGCCAGGAAGACAGACAGGCAATTTATCAAAATGCTTGCAAACTGTACCTCTATTAAAACGATGAAGTTGCACCGCACGTGCTCACTCAGCTGATTTTATGCAGGAAGATGAACAGATGTTTTAGTTGCATTTTCTCCATAATAAGTAAATGATTATATCCAGACTAAAACTGCTGTCACTCTCCCTTTCACAAACAATGATTTATGTTGCAGTAAATTCAGGTGAAACCCAGACTTTAGAATCATCTCCGTATAGTGTGCCCACTAACACTTATTCCCAATGTAAATATGACATCAAAGTCTATCTGTAACATTTCTAATAGGTTTGATTATTGGATCTCCTCTGCTGCAAGTTTATATCTGAACTGTGCACCTGATACTGACATTAGAGAGTCACAGAGAGCTGATGGGTCTTTACTGCAATAATTCACACTTGGAAATCACCTGTCAAAAATGATTGCCTAAACTTATTCCCCAAGGTGCTCATTATATTGAGTTTCACTCAATGCTAACAGGGATCTACATCTCAAATATTTTTTTAAGAGGCTAATAAGGATATTATTTATTCATCCTTGTCTTGCTTGACACAAGGTAGTCACCACCTCAGTAACAGCAATAACACAGCCAGAGGTGTCTCTTAACACCCTCAGGCCAAGGAGAGGCAGTGGACATTCATCAGGTAAAGTTGGGAAAAAGGCCAAAAGCATGGCCAAGGAGAAAGTTTTTGATGGACTTCTGAAAATAGATAGCAAGATGGAGAGGGTCCGAGGAGATCCTCTCAGGAGATCACATGCTTAAAGCCAATTCAGAGAGACAGGAGGACCGTGAGGAGATTATAAGCATGGGGCAATGGGAGTATGGCACTTTATAGAATAAAGAATATGTCACAATTTCGATGACAAAATGCGATCTTAAACACCATTGAATTAAATTGAGATTTGGATACCAAGGGCAAAGGTTTTACAAGCAATTAGTAGCCAGGATGCTCGGACAGCTATATGGTGGCAAGTAGTCTGGGCAAAAGAATGGGTGTAGGGATGGAATTAGGGATGAACAGTCTGGAAAGATTTCACCCCACGAAGCTTGAAACTAAATTAATTTCAGCCTTGAGATTACAGTAAAGGCCTGAAGCAAGCAACAGCACACTCGGTTTATACCAAGAATTTTAAAAAGGACAACACCTGTACAAAAAAAGTTTACATTCTATTATTGTTTTCAGACAGCAAAAAACTATGTATCAGAGATAAAAGGTACTGCAGATGCTGGAGAATCCGAGATAACAAGCATGGGGCTGGATGAACACAGCAGGTCAAGCAGCATCATAGGAGCAGGAAAACTTGACGTTTCGGGCCTAAACCCTTCATCAGAAATGGGGGAGGGGAAGAGGGTTCTGAAATAAATAGGGAGAGAGGGGGAGGCGGATAGAGGAGAGGATAGGTGGAGAGGAGGCAGACAAGTCGAAGAGGCGGGGATGGAGCCAGTAAAGGTGAGTGTAGGTAGGGGAGTAGGGAGGAGATAGGTCAGTCCAGGGAGGACGGACAGGTCAAGGGGGCGGGATGATGTCAGTAGATAGGAGATGGGGGTGTGGCTTGAGGTGAGAGGAAAAACAGGTTAGGGAGGTGGAGATGAGCTGGGCTGGTTTTGGGATGCGGTTGGGGGAGGGGAGATTTTGAAGCTTGTGAAATCCACATTGATGCCATTGGGCTGCAGGGTTCCCAGGCTGAATATGATTTGCTGTTCCTGCAGCCTTCGGGTGGCATCACTGTGGCATTGTAGGAGGCCAAGGATGGACATGTCATCTGAGGAATGGGAGGGGGAGTTGAAATGGTTCACGACTGGGAGGTGCAGTTGTTTGTTGCGAACTGAGCGCAGGTGTTCTGCAAAGCGGTCCCCAAGCCTCCGCTACGTCCCCGCAACAATAATCAAAAAAGAATCCCCCTCGTCCTCACATACCACCCCACCAACCTCCGGATCCAACGCATCATCCTCCGACACTTCCGCCATCTACAGTCAGACCCCACCACCAAAGACATCTTTCCCTCCCCACCCTTATCTGCCTTCCGGAGGGACCACTCCCTCCGCGACTCCCTTGTCCGCGCCACACTCCCCTCCAGCCCCACCACACCCGGCACTTTTCCTTGTAACCGCAGGAAGTGCTACACCTGCCCCCACACCTCCTCCCTCACCCCAATCCCAGGCCCCAAGACGACATTCCACATCAGGCAGAGGTTCACCTGCACATCTGCCAATGGGGTATACTGCATCCGCTGTACCCGTTGTGGCTTCCTCTACATCGGGGAAACCAAGCGGAGGCTTGGGGACCGCTTTGCAGAACACCTGCGCTCAGTTCGCAACAAACAACTGCACCTCCCAGTCGCGAACCATTTCAACTCCCCCTCCCATTCCTCAGATGACATGTCCATCCTTGGCCTCCTACAATGCCACAGTGATGCCACCTGAAGGCTGCAGGAACAGCAAATCATATTCAGCCTGGGAACCCTGCAGCCCAATGGCATCAATGTGGATTTCACAAGCTTCAAAATCTCCCCTCCCCCAACCGCATCCCAAAACCAGCCCAGCTCATCTCCACCTCCCTAACCTGTTTTCCCTCTCACCTCAAGCCACACCCCCATCTCCTATCTACTAACATCATCCCGCCCCCTTGACCTGTCCATCCTCCCTGGACTGACCTATCTCCTCCCTACCCCCCTACCTACACTCACCTTTACTGGCTCCATCCCCGCCTCTTCGACTTGTCTGCCTCCTCTCCACCTATCCTCTCCTCTATCCGCCTCCCCCTCTCCCTATTTATTTCAGAACCCTCTTCCCCTCCCCCATTTCTGAAGAAGGGTTTAGGCCCGAAACGTCAAGTTTTCCTGCTCCTATGATGCTGCTTGACCTGCTGTGTTCATCCAGCCCCATGCTTGTTAAAAAACTATGTATGATCGTTTTTCTCAAAATAATGCAATTACAACTGATGAACTTATTTGTTCAATAAAAGGTACATTGTAATTGTTGAGCAGCTGATGGGGGTAAAGTGTTTGACAAGTGCTTCTTCATGGAAGCCTTGCTACTGTAATACAGGCCAAAGTATTGACAGAGCAATCGAATCAGTCAAAAGGAAGGGATCCAGAACTGAGTGCTTTCAAAGAAAAGCAATCCAGGTCAGATATGCCTGTTGCCTAGAGACTCCAGAAATCACAGCAATGAGTTCAATGTGAAAAGTACGACAACAATAGAGGGCACTTCACTGGATTTGTATTGCAATGTACTATACTGTGGCCTGAACTGAACTAAACGCAGCTACAAAGCATTTAGAATCAAAAGGCTCGGGCACTCACGAAACAAAAATCAAGTATTAGAATAATATAAAAGGTTCTCCTTTCCAGTTACTTTTGTTAAAAACTCAACTTTACTTCTTTGTCCAACCATCTAATTTTCACTAAGAAAACGAAACAATTTGCAATTTTTTTCTCACAGCATTTTCCCATGCAACCACATCTCACAGATACTGCGTACCTGACCAGGACCATTTTCAATTCCCTCCCTAAACACCTCTCTCTCTTGCATTGAGACCCTCCTTTGACCAAGACTTTAGTCACCCCTCTCAAGATCTCTTTCACAGCATCAATATTTACTTGATTACCATTCTGTGCAGCACCTTGGAACATTTTACTGTACTGAAGGTTCTAAATAAATGCAAGGTATTGTTAGATAAGTTTGTTCAGTCAGAAAGACTCATTTCACCTTGAAATCCAAAACAATATGAACATGTACTCTTTCCATTCTGGTAGTGCTGCTATCACTCTATGCACTCCTGGTTCAATGCAATGTGTGTCAGGTCAACTTGCAATAGGAAGGTCAGGAAGGGCTGTTTGTCGAATTATTTGCTGACCCATCTAGCACAAACATTCATTTCAGAATCCGGGGCAGTACAATCAAAAACAAACTTGACTGACTGAGGGGAAAAGCATGATTACAACTAGAGATGCTCCAAGTGGATCCACTAAGTTTTAGTGATCAATTTAGATTTAGTGAACTCATACAGATTTGCTCTTCTTGCTTACAATGAGAAAAAGAGAAACTATTGATATTAGAAGGAGTCATACATGAAGGGAAACGCGGCTTGAGTGTTGAGGTGAGGGGATGGGCAATGTGTGAGAATAACTGGATTGCTGTTTGAACAATGTGGTGAAATCTCGATGGGATGAATACCCTCACATCCTATGCTATACCATTTGACGATTCTATGACATTATAAAACTATAAAATAAGATAGGAACGTGGTAACACACCTACCTGACAATAAGTGATAATTTCATAGTGGGACCATTTAAACACTTTCAGATCTCAGTAGAGTGAAGAAGCAATTTCAGCCAAAGTAAGATAAATGCAAGGCTTTATACTTCAGCACAGATACACAAACATGCACATGGAAAGTTTTGCACTCCTGCAACTTCTGTTTTGAAATCCGAGCCAAAGCCATAGCATTCTCTGTGGTCTCTCAGGCAAAACCACATTATTCCTGCTGTTATGAATCCAAGTGATGGTAAAACTAGACAAGTCAGATCCCAGAGTGAAACCTGGCTTGATAGACCACAACTTTTATTTTTGCTATTTGATTACCATGACGATCAGTCATTGAATGCACTCACACTGTGCTACCAATGTACTTGTAACATAATAAGTCAATCGCACACAAAATGAAACAAAGAACTGTTTTATTCTGTTTAAGAAACATCCAAAATGGTCCAGTTACAGAAGCCAGAGATAATGATCCAACCTTTCCATCCTCAATAACCACCTTAAAAAGATACTCAAACCTTGGGGAAGGGTCACTCTATTTCCACTTTAAAAGTTCCTCTTTCAATTGGTAAAGCTATATTTAATTTCTTTCAGGCAAATTTCTACATTGTTTCAATGCTATCTTCTTTGGTTAATGACTCATTAGGAGACCCTCCAGCAAACTGCAACCAAACCTCATTTATTTGTCAACATGGATTCCTTAAATTCGTTGTTCACCATCTTCTGTTTCTGGAGCTTTCTCTTACATATTAAGCCTCTCAGGGCATTTTTTAAAACCCAAATCCTGCTTTAAGGGACTGCTAAGCTAACAGCCTCTTCCTGCCTTAGGCCTGTTCTCCCTAACAGAAATTTACACACTCCTAACTTCTGGATGATTCTCTTTCTAAATGAAATTCTTTACGTCTCTGTCTCTGTGTCACAGAACACCTTTTTTGTGAGGCGAAGCCCAATTTTCTATCCTCTCCTTGACATTCATTTTCCTAAGGCACTGAACTATTCACCTCAAGGGCTCTGTCTTTAATTAGAACGACTCATTTAAATGCGTGTGTATACACATTTCCGAATAACCCTGGTACCACTCACAGAACTCGAGCACGAAACTAAACCCTTCCCTTCTGAAGCCACACAATATCAAAATGCAAATCAAATTTAAAGATGTAAAAAGCTCAAATGTGGATAGAACCAAAAGTTTCAAAATAACAATAACATAATCCTTCATCACAGCTGAAGACTACAGCATACACAAATATACATGTGTAAACAAATATATATTTCACAATATTAAAATGCCCTTGCAGCTGGGCTTATATCTGACAGCATTCCATGACAAAGGGACTTTCAGATGCCTGCTCAATACTTTTCCATCAAACAACAAGTAAAACAGACAAAACTGGACCGTCTCTGTTACCTCTCTCTCCTTCCTGGACCTCTCTGGCAACCACCTGGAAACGGATATCCATTTCAAGCCCACCGACTCCCACAGCTACCTAGAATACACCTCCTCCCACTCACCTTCCTGCAAAAATGCCATTGCCTATTCCCAATTCCTTCGCCTCAGTCGCATCTACTCCCAGGATGAGGCATTCCACTCCCGTACATCGCAGATGTCCTCGTTTTTCAAGGACCGCAACATTCCCCCCAACTCAGTGGTCGAGAACGCTTTCGACCGTGTCTCCCGCATTTCCTGCGACTCATCCCTCACACCCCGTCCCCACAATAACAACCAAAACAGAATCCCCCACGTCCTCACATACCACCCCACCAACCTCCAGATCCAACGCATCATCATCCGACACTTCTACCATCTGCAAATCGACGCCACCACCAAAGACATTTTTCCCGCCCCACCCTTATCTGCTTTCCGCAGCAACCACTCTCTCCATGACTCCCTTGTCTACTCCACACACCTCTCCAGCCCCACCTCACCCTGCACTTTTCCCTGCAACCGCAGGAAGTGCTACACCTGCCCCTACATCTCCCCCCTCCCCCCTCACCCCCATCCCAGGCCCCAAGAAGGCTTTCCACATCAAGCAGATGTTCACCTGCACATCTGCTAACGTGGTATACTGCATCCGCTGTACCTGTTGTGGCCTCCTCTACATTGCGGAAACCAAGCGGAGGCTTGGGGACCGCTTTGCAGAACACCTATGTTCGGTTCGCACTAAACAACAGCGCCTCCCAGTCGTGAACCATTTCAACTCCCCCTCCCATTCCTCAGACGACATTTCCATCCTGGGCCTCCTGCAGTGCCACAATGATGCCACCCGAAGGTTGCAGGAACAGCAACTCATATTCTGTTTTGGAACCCTGCAGCCCAGTGATATCAATGTGGAATTCACAAGCTTCAAAATCTCCCCTCCCCCTACCGCATCCCAAAATAAGCCCAGCTCGTCCTCAACTCCCTAACCTGTCCTTCCTCCCACCTATCTCCTCCTCACTAACCTCATCCCGCCCCCTTGACCTGTCCATCCTCCCTGGACTGACCTAACTCCTCCCTAACTCCCCACCTACACTCCCCTTTACTGGCTCCATCCCCACCTCTTTGACCTGTCTGTCTCCTCTCCACGTATCTTCTCCTTTATCCATCTTCTATCCCCCTCCGCCCCTCCCTATTTATTTCAGAAGCCCCTTGCCCTCCCCCATTTCTGAAGAAGGGTCTAGGCCCGAAACGTCAAGCTTTCCTGCTCCTCTGATGCTGCTTGGCCTGCTGTGTTCATCCAGCTCTACACCTTGCTATCTCAGTAAAACAGATTACGTGGTCATGACCAAATTGCTGATTATTGTTGCGCTCAAACTGGCTTCTCTAGTTCCTTCATTTCAATACTGACTATATATCAAAACGATAAAGCAGTTTGGATTGTCCTGAGGTGATGGATGGCTCCGTAAAAATACAAATTTTCATTTCTTTACTATTACCTTGTGAAAATCCCAGAACCATTGCAGAAATGTCCAAGATGTCTGAAACATTATAGCCACAATAATGAACAAAACAGCACTGACAGCTTCCTTAGTACCATCAGAACTAAGGGATCTTAAATTTTGGCAGTGGTTTTCACTTATGTAACATTGAGTTTATTTTTTTGATGTGATAAATCCAATAAAAATATATGCACCGTACAATGGATTCATCTCTAAGTAGCAAATGATAAATGTCAAGTCATAAGTGTCTGGGAGATTCTTAAATTATCAGTTTGTATAGCTGTGCTCTGTAGCTCCATCAACAACTTCTGCACTGTAAAACTAACACCCGTAGGGGATCCTTACCCACAGCCCTATCATTCTTCACAAGTACAAAGCAACATCGGCCACATATGAAAACTGGGAAGGATGGAAAATTTGGGCGGGGGGGGCGGGGAAGGGGAAGGGAGGAGAGACACAGAGAGAAAACAGAGACAGAGACAGAGACAGAGACAGAGAGAGCGTAACACACAAACAAAACGTGTTATATATTGCTGGGGATAAAGAGTGAGCAGGTTAAAGTTAACTGAGAAATTTATTGCATGTTAAGTTATAAATGGCTCCATAGCCTACTAAAACATCAACTAAAAAAATAAAACTTAGCAAAATATAACAACATTGGAGCATTCAAATAAATAGTAAGCCTGCCACCACATCAATATATTGCAGCATTTGAAGAAACAAAAGATTTACAAATTAGCACGGTATTATTCGTAAATAACAATTAGTTCAATAAATTTCAGGAATGTCATCCCCCTGACAGATGATAGTGTTTTCACCTCTCTAGGCTCTGAACACTGGAAATCCTTCCTTGAACCAATCCAGCTCGTTCCTCCTTCACAATGCTTCTTAAAGACCAGCTCTTCCACCAAGTTTTTAAACTTAACTGTCTTTACATCTTCTTCGTTGGCTCATTCAGTTTTCATTTGTTTGACTCTATTCCTCTAAAGCATCTTGGGCTGTGTCACAATGTTAAAGATACTTATACAAATGCAAATTGTTTTCCCGTTAAAATAAGGGAAACCAGATGAATGTATGAAGGATATGTTGATATATTAAGATATTGTGGACCATAAACATTAGGAATACAGCTGTTGAGCCACATGGCTTGCTTGTCTGCTGCAAGGTTCTACATGTTTCCATGAAAAGATTTTCCATTCAACTGAGTTAACAGACAAATTGATGTAGTTAATATAAAAGCACATCAACGTCTCTTCTAACACATGATACAGTGAGCAAAGGAATGCACCGTTGGTAAGTGTTTGATCACTAATACCCCCAGCAGTAATTTCCTGCATAAGAGTCTGGCATTTTTGCCTGTACGAAATTATGGAAAGGCACCCAAATTTACATGGTGCAGAATTAGACCATAGCTTTAACAGACTTGCTAAATATAATAACTGGAACTGAAGCATCCATGGAGTTAAAATAAAAAAGAAGGCACACATTGTGCTGTGGAGTTAGCCAATTTCAAAAAAAGAAGTATTTTTGTACAGATTGTTGATGTTTTTGGAATCTGGCCCAGGTAACCCGAAGAACAAGGAATGCTTTCTCTCCTAACTTGCTTCACGTCGTGGCTTCTTTTGTTTCTGGGGTTAAGAGAAAAGGTTTTTCTCTATCTTTAGGTGTTTGATTGGTGTTTCACTGCATGTTTACATTGAGCAGAAGGTGTCCCCCAAAGCATTACGGAGTGAGGCACTGGGTATTTTACATTCTGCCTCAGAGGGAGTCATTGTCACAAACTGATACCCTCCAACTGTTGCTAGCCATCCAGCTGGAACCATTTCAGTCTAAACGGAAAATATTGTGCAGTCATTCTGCAAAACAGGAGATAATAATATCCATACCACTGACTAGTTATGTACAAACACAAGTACAAGAACCATGTTCACCTCCTGCGCAACAAAAATATATTACAGTGTCTCCGATACAGTTCCATTTACTTCAGCCACTTACTTCTCCCCCCTCTCCCCATGGCAGTCCACACACCACCCACTTGGCTTTCTGCCCAAATGCAATAAAGAAACATTTGCACACCAAAATAGATTGGTTTCAGCTTCAGTTCTTCCTGCACAGCATTGTCATTACTGTTCCAAAGTTGGAGGTTTTGAGTTTTTGTTGGAAAAATAAATCTATGAGTGCCATCAATCCCAATAACTAACCCATCGAATGAACATTCTTCATACAGAATCCAAGTTATGAAGTGCCAACAGGCTACTCAACAATAGCAGGCACTGCCACAGAGTCTAATCTCGTCAGCTGTAGCTCAGTGGTATCACTCACCTCAGACCCTGTTGGTTCAAGCCTGGCTTCAGAAAACTGCAGCAGATAATCAAGACTGACACTCCACTGCAGTAGTGAGGGAGTGCTGCACTGTCAGAGGTGCTGCCTTTAAGAGGAGGCATTAAACCAAGGCTCCACCTGTCCAATCATAAAGATAGCATTTATCAAAGTAAACCATGGAATTCCTGTCCAATGTTTAACCCTGAACCAGTACCATATCCTGCAATCCCTCTAATTTTTTTGGAGTAGTGAGGACAGTGCAGGAGCAGGAAGGACTGAAGGTGAAAACTATTTATTTTGGTGCGCAACTGTTTCATTAGTGATCTTGGAGGTCCATGTAAGGCAATGACTTCTGGAACAGTTAGTTTGCATGTTGACATTTGCATGTTGATTGGAACGTGCAAAGTGGCTGCACAGCCATGCAGCTTACAGGCAACAGTGATCACAACAGATTATCTGGCCATTATCTTGTTGTTTGCAAGACCTTGCTGTGTGCAAGTTGCCTGGCACATTCTTGGTATTACAAAGTATACAGTTCAATAAAGTCCTGATGAAGGGTCCCAACCCAAAGTATCCACTCTCCTGCTCTTCTGATGCTGCCTGACCTGCTGTATACCTCCAGCTCCACACTGTATTGACTTCAAGAAGGACTCAGTTGGCTATAGAAGCACTTTTGCAGCATCCAGAGTTTGTTTTAAGGTGCTTCACAAACGTAATATTTCTTTGTCTGGGGATATTGGGCGAGAACACAAATTCCTTGGTGGTAGAGGTGGGTGAGAGATAGTGAACAAGAAATGTTTCTATTTTCTTTCCTTGCCTGGGGGCACCCAGGATATTTGTAGAGTTATTTCCCCCCCATTCACCACACATTATGGTTACAAAGATGTATAATGCAATAACAGCACAGATCAAGTGACTCACAGTCTAACTGTATCTGATTCACCAGAAGGCTGTAATCTCACTCACTCTCTCTCTACACCAATCTTCTCATCTTGATGACCTCCTCAATCCTGTCCCACTCAATGAGTGGGTGAACCAAATGACAAAGTTCCCAGACTTTGCCTGTACACAGCTAACTACACGTGCTGCTAACTGTGTGCTTGTGGCATGTCTCAGCTCCCTTAGCTGGGATATAACAACGGAGTTCGAAATGGTCTCAGTGCGCACCATCAACCCTGTTCCTTTATCAGTCTTTCAAGGAGAAACACACCAGTCAAATGGGAAAAAAAAAAGATTTCACACAGAAATTGGTGGTACGATTGAGTAGGTGAATATCACTGGTAAACAACTGCACCTAAATTATCCTTCAATTCTTATTCTGTGATGTTTAAAATGTAAAGTTTTGCATTTGAAAATGTATTTGCACACAATAACATTTTCATAGAAAGTCAATAACTGTACCACAGAAGTCAACTAACAAAGATCTTCCTGAATGCTCGGATGGTTCACCAATTGAGGAACTAGTCGGTACAGATCAGATCACATCAGATTAGATTCAATTCCTAGTCGGTGTTGATTTACCTTATTACAAACAAACAGAGTAACAGGGGAGGCACTCAATTGGCCTTGCTACCCTGCTGTTCAAAGAGGGAAAAGGAAAATTCCTCCGTGATTTCTAATCTTCATCTCCACCCTATTGCGAAAATATAACTGCAAGGCCTCTATTAATCATGGAAAGTCAATGGATAATAGCTATATGGAATAATCCCACTGGGCAAAGACAATCGAGAGATCCTTATATCAGAAGGAACTAGGGACTGGCTCGTCAACAATGAATCAACATCATTGGAGAGGAGAGGTTTGAAGAAAACTGGCAAGAAAATCATAGATATCAGCGAAGAAAGGGAGTAATATTTGGCTCCTAATGGATTTTTTGAACTGGGTTCTCTGCAGGCGCTGGGCCCACCTTATCCAATAATCTCATCTGAAATTATTGTTGAAATCAGCAGTTCTATCGCAGTGAAACTATCTAAATATTTCAGGTGGTGATTTTGAAAAGAGGTCAATTTAACTTGAGTGTAATATGTAAGCCCAAAGCTCCAACACTGATAACCGCATGCACTACAGAAAACTTAAAACATTACTGTGCCTTCCTTTAACTTGGCTGGTCAGTGCCATCTATGCTTCTCCCATCCCTTCTCGAAGTGCAGCTCGTCACGTCCCTCCCCAATCCTTCCCAGAAGGTGCAGACTCTTAGAAAGATACATTCCCTTAGACACTCTCAGTTCTCCACTATGTTGACTAATTGGCCAGTCAATGTTGGAACTCTAGTCAATAACAAAGCTAGTGATCCCAATCCTGAAAGCAAAACAAATAGGTGCACTGCTGACTGGTTAGCAAGAAAGGAAACAAATGGCAGGAAATTTGCTAACTTTCAGGATGGTTTTAAAAAGGAACATTACACACAGTGGAAGAATAAAATCTGAAATAAAAACTCAGAGAAACTCAACAGGTCTGGCAGTATCATTTCAGATAGAAACATCTCTTCACAGATGCTGCCAGAGCTCAGGAGTTTCTCCAGCACTTTGTTTTTATTACATTACAGAGGAATATGTTTCAGATTGTAACACACCAAGCAGTTGAGAGGACAGTGATGGGTGTTCTATAATGTACATTTCCCACCTCACTCTGAATGGCAATCGGGCTCTCGGATGCTAGGAATGAATGTACAAAAACAAGATAAATACCAACAAGGTCTGACTGCATGGTCCAATAATTGATAAATTCTTAGATTGCAACTAAACAATTTGCCAGATCAACATAATTGGACAGAAAGAAAAGCACATTCTTCCAAATTTGTCAAAATATCTCTCCTTAATAGTCAATGCCAGCTCACAAACTCTCTGATGAAGTTCCGAGGCTGGGTTTGCAGTTGTGGCCTCTGTTACAGTGTAGGTTGGTCTCTTTCCCACTCTGATGTCCATCACGGAGTGGAATTTCAGCAATAGGGAGGAAGCAAAGCATGTTGATTCACTCAAATGTACGGTAGATACATTTCTCCCAGAAAATAATATTTTAGGGTACAGAATCTGATGAGAGTCATTGGACTCAAAACATTAACTCTAGTTTTCTCTCAATAGATGCTGCCAGACCTATGCTTCTCTAGAAAACTCTTATTTTCATTTCAGATTTCCAGCATCCGCAGTTCTATATGTCTGTATAAATAATTTGAGACCAAACAGGAGAATAAGATAACATTAATATAGCATACATATACAGTTGGATTAAAGAATTAATGCAGTGTATGTAAGATCAATACAGTATTGATTGAGAGAAATAGGGGACTTTAGGATTATGGTTTCTAAAACCTTCCAACACTGGAGTTGTTCTCGATTCTGGGTCTATTGTAGACTAATTGATAGATTGATTGCAACGATTAGTCTATAACATAATTAGTGTTATTCATTCAAGTAACAGCATGGTTCAATAAATCCTCACATTTAATGTTGTTTCATTTTAACATCAGTAGATTAATGGGACCAATGTGTCAGTGATTGTCATTTTACCACCGTTTCCTGCACAACTCGATTCTCAAGAGTTTCATTCCCTGACTCAAATGTGCAACTTTTCTCATGGATTTACATTTACATTCAAGATCCAGATTCCGTCTGGAGCTGGGGCTCTGATGTCATGGAAGCATGATGCCTTAGGGTGGTTGAGAAGTCTTTTATAATAGCTTTTCTTAATTCAGTTGGCTAGATGGTTCAGAAGTACTCCCACCAACAGCCTGGGTTCAATTCCCTCTGCAGCTGCTGCAGGGTTTGGACCCGTCTCTATATCCTGCCCCTGAGCTAGGAAGCAGGTTGAAGCAGCAGAACTCGTTTTTAGTGGTGCATCCATGCCACACATTAATTACTGTTTTATATTTATTACCTCTGGTTTTTGGATTCCCTACACATGAGGATATTTCCTCTATGTCTACATAATTGAACCCCTTCATAATTTTTACAAACCATATCAGACAACACCTCAGTCCTCTCTTTCCAACAAAAAAGAACCCTACTTCAGAAATGGATGGGCTTTGCTACTTTATACATCAAGCTATTCATATAAGTAGTCTTCCAAATCAAGCTAATGGGATAAATCTGTTAGCACCAGCGGCAATGAATTAGTTGCTTGCAGGAGTAGATTTTCCTATTGTGTGTGAAGAAGTGAGTGGATGCATTTACAGCCATGTTTTCCCACTTTCTGCAACTGTTCTCTTAAAATTTTAGTGAATAGAGCAAATGGAAGAGACAGCAGCTCTTCCATGCAGTATGCAGCAGGCAAGTTGTAACTTCAGGGCCGCATCTTCCACAGGGGAATAAAGAACAGCTCTTTCAAGATACTTTAATACAAAATACACATTAAACTTCATCTTCAGAAAACACTGCATTTCTGTTCCTCAACCTGGTCTCCAATGCTTGCCATTGTTTGACAGGCTGCTTGTAGGCAGCAGGTAGCATGCTGATGCCCATCTACTTTTCACAAAATTAAAACGTCAATACATTCCCTGGCAAATTGCAGCACATACTTTCCGACATCAGTTTCAAAAGAAAATAGCTCGTTACTAAAAAGAATTTCAAATTAAATCTGCTGGGTGCCCCTCCACATGGAATCTCTTCGAACTTTACATTGATTCTATTTTCTCTCCTTCCCTTAAATGTCAACTTCAGTTATTGTCTCTATCAAAAAGAAAAATCAGTTCAAATTATTTCATCAAGTAGGCAAATAACCACTGGAAAATTATTTGATCACTCGTGACCTCTTCAAATTGGCAGCAGTTAACGTGAATGCAAGGAAAAGGTCAAGGATCAAAAAAGGTCATTTAGGACCCAGAAATCTAGCATTATTTCTCTCCATTCTCTTCCAAAGGATACAGAAAAAAAAATGTCCTGTGACCGTACTATGCAAATCATTAATAAGCTGTACCCGAAAACAGTTCAACAATTTGGCAAAACATTTCATTGTTTTAATCGAGAACTCCTTCCCATTTCATAAAACAGGAAGGGGGAAAGAGGTCCAACAAACAATAACATTAATTATGTATATTTATACACTATAATTGTGTTAAACATGTATACAATGATTTGCATTTTTGGAATTTGGATTCTTAAAATAGAAACAGATAGATTTTGGTTTCAGTTCCGTGAAGCATAATTTTTATTTAAAAAAGGTCAGAAAATAATTTAGACTTAAGCACATCATTGCCAAGACGGCAATGATTCAGTTAAGTGTCTACCAGGATATCTGTTTATACTACTGTATTACAATAGACAGAAAAAGAAATAGACAAGGGCCATTACTTTAATATTGACTTCAGTTCAGAAGAACAATTTTCACCCTAGCAGAAGGGTTTTAGTTCATGAAGTCTCTAAGCAGAGAAAATTTGTATAGAAATTTTCATGTTGTTAGAATTGCAAAGAGGTTTAGGCCATCAGAACTGTCTCATCAGCCAAACTGGAAAGATGTTAGCAACCCAAGAAAGAGAGCTAGAAAGAAATTAGTAAGGAAAGAAACTAAAGAATAGAGATGGAAGCAATATCTATCTGGGCGAGAATGAGTAATGGATTTTGCTGGGAGACAGGTTGAAATTTTGTTGTTCTGTTTATATTAATACCATAATAAGCAGTCATTTACATAGCTCTGTCATTTTCATTTGTGTAATAAATCCCAGTTCTTTCATTAAAGAACACTTACAGCACCATTTGAACGTTTCCATTATGAACAAGCAAAGCAACCAACTACAAGAACTAAACTTATGATCCATCAAGCTAGGCCTCACTCTGGGATTTAACTTGTCCAGTATTAACAATGGCTGGAATCATATCAATTGACAGCAATTGAAAGAAATGGAAAATACATCAATCTTTCTCCACAATTTATGTCAGTTCACATTATAACAGTTAATCTAAATATTAAATCTCAATGGTGATATCTTCTACCACATCATAAAATGCACTGTAAAATTCTGTCAAAGTGAGGTATTTGACCCATTGTTTTAAAAAGACAGGACAGAAACAGTTTCTGAATTAACACCATCACAAATGTTTCACCTTCAAATGTAATTTCAATTCTCTTTGAAATATCACGATTCAGTATGTTTCTATCGCTCTCTCACGCAATACATTTTTTTTACAAAATTATGAACTCTCTGCATAAAAAATATTCATTTTGCAACCTCCCCTCTCACTCAGTACTTATTCTAGTTATCTTAGGTCTGACTCTCTAGTTATAGACTCTCTTGCCAGTGGAAATTGGTTTTGCTTTATTCACGCTATTAGAACTCCTGGTAATTTTGACCAAGGAAAATAATTCCAGGTTTCCCACACAATCTGAAGGTTTTCATCCCTCACACCATTCCAGTAAATTTGCTTTAAAGCTTCGATATCCTTCCTAAAGCATGGTGGCCAGAATCGGATATAGCATTTCCCAGAGGTCTAACCAGAAATTTACAGAGGCTTTGTGTAACTCATTTGATGTTAGACTTTTATACCCTATTCCTTTGTTCATAAAGCGACAGATCCAATGTACCTTTATAAAGCACAGCTTTATCAATTTGTCCTGCCTCACATAGTAAAAAGAATTCTCAAAGTTTGACTGCTTAGCAGTTTCTAATCTTTGTCACATTTTATGCAAAATGGAAACATGAAACGTTTGCTTGAATTATGAACTACTCGTTCAATTTACTCTGTCTTGGTTTATATCTTGCAACACAGCAAATTAAAGCAGAGCCCATAAGTTTGTTTCTTCTTCAAATGAATAGTCTTCAGCCAGATGCGCAGCATTAGCCCTGAACGGTAACTAAATGCTATCAGCATCTGATATTAAAATGGAAAATTTGCCAGGCCCAGTTTAGAACAAGCTGTGTTGCTTGTATTGTTCTTGTAAACTTTGGTGTAATTATGCCACACTCCAAGGACTGGGACCCTTTCAAGAAAAACCAAAGAAATCAATGTGCAGTCTGAGGGGAATGGTTGCTAAGTGAAGACAAAAGGATGAGTTAATCAGAGACAGGCAGGAATATCAGTCTCTTTAATTGCATTGAATGAGATCATAGGAATATAGGTACAGGAGGAGGCCATTCAGATTCAAAATTCTTCAACTTTAAAGACAAATGTCTATCAATACGTGGAACACCACATTCAAATTCAGGGTGAGTGACAGAAATATAGGATAATCAGAAAAAACAGCATCGCTTCATTAACAGGTTATATCTAATAGTTAACAATTAATCCACAGATTTCACAGACCATCACTCCAAAGGACTCAGTGGTTGGTATTTTTAGAATAGAATGGCAATCCTATCCCTTGGTGTGAGCAACGACGTCACAGCATTTAGATAGACCTGGTGCATCAAAACTTTAAGAGCTTGGCCCAAAAATGTGATCACCCAAGGGGGGGGGGGGAGGAATTTCAACGCAATGGGCTGTGAATAATTAATTCAAAACACAGTGTCTTTCTAAAGCAAAATGCCATCTTTGCGAAGCAGGCAAAGAGTTAGGGGTGCAACAGGTAATAAATGATACAATTTTTGAAAAGGGTCTCAAGGTGGCTTTTCCTTTGTGCCCAGAAAATATAAATTTTACGTTAGTGCAGACAACTGTAATTATAAAAAAGGGCAGAAGCAAAAGACTCTGGACACTAGGAATTTGAAATTTTAAAAAGCAGAAAGTACAAGAAACATTTGGCAGGTCAGGCGTGATCTCTAGAGAGAAGATGATGACCTTCCCTCAGAAATGGAAAATGTCAGTGATTTAGGGTAATATTAAGAAAAGGAGCTGATAAGAGCTCAAATTGCCGAAAGCAATCGCACGCACACAGAAATTGTTGGCATTGTTTTATCTATGTGGAATCAGAGCACAGTATGTGATACAAACCAATTAATGACTCATAAGTAATTGTAAACTGCAGCAGGTTTCAAATTGCTAAATAAATATATGGAGTGCTGGCTTCTATTTTCTCAAGCTGCAAAAGCTTGCAACTTATTCTTTGTAACTCATTAGTGAAAAATAATGAAAACATTTAACAGTTATCCCCGTAAAGAAGAAAAATAAACATATCAAATATATTCACCAATGAATGATATCCACCCAAGACAAGATCTCAGTTTAGGGCTAGAGGTTTAATATATCACTAAATGCCATAACGGGGAATCAAGTAATACGTGAAGGATCAAGCTGTTCATCAATAACTAATAACAGATCACAAACCATTCACAGTCAGTCTGAGTCTGCCCCAGAACTATCATCTGCCAACAGGCATTCAAAGGGTCTTGCACCAGACAGAAATCAAGGCATTGTCATGATTAAGGGATGTCAGTAAAGAGACTGAACCTGAGATAGCACAGCTGGCAGTAGCACTTTGACACTGGCATTTTGTTAATATTTCTAATTGGGGATTTAACTGAAGAATATTTATTTCTTGGGCGATTGAAAATCATCTGGAGCCACAGCTCTAACATTCAGCCTATAATGAAAACAAAAAGAAAATCTACCTGCATTTCCTACAAATGGCTTAATGGGCATCGGTTGGCTTTCTAACAGAGCACACAGGAGTTCTGCGGCAAAACAGCATTGATTGGATTTCAAATAGGTTTCATGCAGACATCTGATTTCTCCAATGCAAAATACATTCGTTGAACACACATAACCAACTTCAAAAGGTGATTTTACCCTATTCAGCATACGTACAAAAGACCTCAGTAAGAGAATAAACCAATGCCTGATCTTCCTATCCAATGTGTAATGTAACAGAATCACAATATGACACGAAGGAACCCAAGCAGCAGTGTGAGCTGATGATGTGATTCTGTAACAGGTCAGGCAATATGTAGAGGGACAACATTGGAGAGATGGGATCAGACAGTTATCCAGGTCTAATAAAGGAAAGAGTCAGCAAACCAGTATTTTAAATTATGACGTCCACATGCACCTAAACCAGAAGGCCACAGTTATTCAGCAGCTTATTAAGTACAAAAGATTGGATCTGTGTGTGAACAAAAATGGCAGCTACTTTTGGCAAAGCTGGACGCTTTGATCTGTACTGTGTTTTCTCTCACCTATATCACAGCATCAGTTTTTACACTACATTTCATGCTGTTACTTATCACCAGAGATTTCCTTTCAAGGAGTTCTGTAACCACAACAAAACACAAACAATAGTTGGGCCGATCAAAAAACATAATCTGGCCTTTGCAAGTCTGTATGCTGTGACTAAATAATTCTGTCACATTGAGATACAGAAACTTTATTGCTGCTGACAATTTGGAAAAAAAGTTTTTCCAAATTATTTTCATCCAACATTGAGTTAAAGATGAACAGGCATTAATAGAAAACATCAGCTTCTGTATAAACACTCGTTGCTATGTGCAGTCTCCATTATGATAACAGAGATATTACCTGCATTATCTTAAACAGCTAAGCAGGTGAACTGACCATTTATTTCATTGCTATTTATGCAATTTCACTGTGCTCAAACTGGGGACTGTCTCATTTCCTGGATGAAAAATGTGACAACACTGCAAAGGTACTTCACTGGCTGTAGACCATTTTGGGATGCGTTAACTGGGAAAAGCACTACTGAAATGCAGTTCCACTGCGACGGGCATTGGGAATGAGAGTCAATAGCTTACCTTACCATAAAAAGCATCACAGCCACAGTACCATCTTTTTCTCCTCATTATAAGTCTCTTCCACATGAGGAAAACTATCAAAACATACCATGTTTAACCTGCACATAACCGAGTGACCAGTCCAGTTCAGTACTGAGGGAACGTTGCATTGTCGGAGATGCCAGTTTCTGATGATAAGTTAAATCAAAGGCCCCTCCTGCTAACTTGGCTGCATGTAAAATATCCCAACGCACTATTCAAGAAAAGAACAGAAGTGCTTGCCCAGAGACCTAGTCGATGTTTATCCCACTAGTGAAATAAAAATCAGATTCACTGGTCATTACAGCACTGCTGGTTATGAGAGGTTGCAAATTAACTGTTACTTTTCCCACAAAACAACAGTGGCTACATTTCAGAAGTACTTAATTAGTTGACATATTGTGACATTCAGATAATGACAAAATAATTCTGCAAATACAAGGCATTTATCTTACTCACAACATCCTTTCACATCCACTTTGAAGATATTGATTCAAAGCAGGAACGCTGGCTGGTTGATGCCTATTACCTGAGGGTGCCATTGATCAGAAAGTGAATTACACTAGCCGTTATAAATGCTATGGCTTCAAGAGCAGGTCAGAGGCTAGGAATCCTGCAGTGGGGAACTCACCTTCTGACTCCACAAAGCCTACCCACTATCTGCAAGGCATAAACCAGAAATGTGATGCCATACGCTCCACTTGCCTGAATAAATGCATTCCAACAGCACTCAGATGCTCAACATCCAGGACAAAGCAGCCCACTTGACTGGCACCCCATCTAACATTCAACGCTCATTAGCCCACCAACCATGCACATTTGTAGCAGTATGTGCCATCTACAAGATACACAGGTAACTCACCAAGGCTCCTTCCAAACCCATAGCCTCCAACACCTTGAAGCATCAGGACAGGCAATCCATCACCGCCTGTAAACTTACCACCATGTCTTACACCATCCTGGCCTACTACTGTATTGCCATTCCTCCACTGTTGGGTCAAAATCCTAAAGATCCCTCCGTAACAGCACTGTGGGTGTGCCTACTCCCCTAGGACTGCCACATTTCAAGGAAGAACCTGACTAACTGCCTTCTCAAGGGCAATTAAGAGTAGGCAACAAATGGTAGCCTAGCCAGTGCTCTCACATCCTGTGAATAAATTGAAAAAGATTACTGCAGCATGTCTGAGGTCAGTTAATGAAGTACATGGATCAACTCAAAATCAAGGAATCTAAAGGAGGTCCTTCCTGTTCTGTATGACTTCATTTCACATTGCAGTGCCCTCACCAAATTAGTCATTGTGGACCTCCTATATTACACATTTTCGCAGTTTTAATTTAACATTTGCATATAGTATTAGACAGTTTTATAAACTGAACATTATTCTTCCTGTCATTGTCTTTTTGAGGAAAGAGCAGGGAACACACAAAAGTTCAGAGTCTAAAGTTAACTTGTGCATAGGATTGCATCACAGCACACAGTCCAAAAGATAACCTTGCTGCAGTCTAGAACATTACAGTGACAATCCAATTGTCTCCTGATATTCTGGCTTTCACATGCCAGTTAACACCCATTCAAGAATTTTCCAGCACTGAGGGCCATTCAGGCCAGTATGGAATTTTGGTACAGCTATCCAATTAGACCTGCTCCTTTTCCAAAGCACAGCAAATATTTCCTTTTCAAATACTCTAATCCCCTTCTGGAAATTAGTGAATCTGCTTCCACCTTCATGCACTGAATTCAGATCATAACAACTTACTGTCTAAAAGAATTCTCATCTCCTACACTGCTTTTTTTTTCCCCCCCCGGTCACTCAATACATTATCAGGTTTCCTGTGGTAATGCAAAGGGAAATCCTTCCTAATTCACCGATATCACATCGGCTGAGCAGCCATTTTTAAATTCATTCATGGGATGTGGACACCTCAGACTGGACTAGCATTTATTTCCAATCCCTAACTGCCTTGCTAGGGCCATTTCAAAGGACAGTTAAGACTAACACACTGCTGTGGCTCTGGAGTCACATGTAGGCCAGACCAGGTAGGGGGCGATAAATTCCCTTCTCCAAAGGACATTAGTAAACCAGATGGGTTTTTACAACATTGGCTTCATGGTCATCATTAGGCTAGCTTTCAATTTCAGATTTTTTAAAATTGAATTCGAATTTTACTATCTGCCATGGTGGCATTCAAATCCATGTCCTCTGAACTTCAACCTGCAGTTCTGGATTACTAGTCCAGTAACATTACCAATATACACAACCTTCCCAGTAAATAAAGTTTATGAAGCAGTTTATCTAATATTGGAACAGACAGACTGACTATCTGAACTGAATAATTCCCATTCAAACTGCTGTTTTTGTACAAACTAAAGCCTTACACGATTACTTACAACTGTGGTTTATTTAATTTCCCCAATAGTATTTGTTTCTGTTGATGATCTTTGTTTATTTTTCCATAAAAATAGAGACCTTCGCAAAATTCTAGAGAGTTCCAATGGTGGTCCCTGTCGCCAATCTATACTCTCAGATTTGGTGAAACGACTCACACTGGTACACAACAATTTGCCAGCACTGCATTTACATTCGTTCAAGCGAACGGTATAGTTTTCACAGCACAGGTGCTGAGTCATGACTCAGAGACAACAAACACCGTCAGCAAAACTTGTCTTTTAACTCAAATCAGCACTCATTGAATTTCATTTGATTTCAGTTCCAGTGAGATGCACTGATCTAAAAACCAACAAGTGAAATAGAAGGAATCAGATTCTGTTCCTTTGGCACTGTATAATTACTGTAAGCACCCCATCTAGGTACTGCCATAATCCTGTTATTTGATGCATATTGGCAGTGCACGCCAATCATGCTGTTCCACATTAAACTCAGTTCAGCCAAGATCTCAAACATTAGTAAAAATGTCAGATTTGGCCCTTGTACCAACACAGCCTGAAAACAGTAACGTGAAACCATCCAAATGGTCATTTTGAACTTCTTTACAGTAATTATAATTTGGGCTCACATCATGTGCTGCAATTCCAGTTGCTACATGCACATTCCAAGCTTTGCACCCAAGTTTTAGTCTATTAGGCAACATGAAAGTAATTTTGTACCATGCCAAGACAAGTTTCTTTTGACTTGTGCAACTATATTTTAAGCTGTTGAACTGTAGGGAACCGTCTGCCAACATTTAGACGGACAGGGGCAGCAGGCACATGGAACAGTACAACCTGAAGGTGCCCCTTCAAGTCACTTATTATCCTGACCTTGGAAATAACTCCCTGTTTCCTCATCATTGCCCAATAAAACAAGCTGAAATTCTCCAGTTAACAGTATCACGAGTCCATCTTTACTGCAGGACTGCAGTAATTCTCAAAAGGCAACTTATCATCAGCTTCTCAATGGCAACAAGATCCCAAAATACACTATTCTTAATCAGGGCTCCAGCAGCTGACCTTCAGACCAGTGAATGGGGCCGGTGTACAGGGTGTACAGCCTTGATGGAAGTAAATGATAATAAATCTCTGTAAAAAGGCTTATCCCATGTTCCCAGATTTGCTTATTTTCTCTCGCTCTATTGCTGTGTTCTAATAAAACAGGCTGTGTCCAAAGACAGGGAGGGGCAGATGGATACTGGGAACATGTCAACATAGAAATGATGAACTATGTTCAAGGGAAAAGCTCCTGGTGAAATTTGTTCTTTTCTGCTTTGGGGGACGGAGGGTGGCGTTGATAGTCAAAGAGGAGAAAAACTGCAGGGATCAGGTGGTAATACTCACCTATGAAGTTTCACACACACACTCAGAACATCAATAAACAATTTGTATTTTTTTGTGTAGTGCGTTTGCAAACAAGATTTAACCGATTCCCCAATTCAGAAATAAAATGTTTTGCGAGTAAACGCTGCATTTAACAGCCTGAAAGATAGTATTTACCACACAGACGAATCTAAATCTGGATTCTTTTACAGTTGCAAATACTCTGCAGGGTAAAGTGCACACGAAAATAAATGCCCACTCTCCTCTATCCCACCTCTTCCTCCTTTATAAAAAGGAGCCTAGTAAGCACTAGTCCGGGGCTTGGGACCAGAATAGCAGGAGAGGGAATGGTCGTGCACAGAGCTCCAGGTAGCAAGCTGGGGCCCCGGCCTCCACACTCCCACAAGCGGCCACAGTAAAGTATAGGCTTGGTGCCCATTCAAACAGAACCAGCTCCCACTAACATCGCCACACAGCGCTACACTATCAGCCACCCGAGCCTCACAAACAGCGGCAGCCAATTCGGATTGAGCTGACGGCCAGCGAGGCTGCATTTCACTGCAGGCACGGGAAGGAGACGTTATGAATGTGAAGAGATACTCACAGGCACAGACATCTCCTGCTCTTCCTCCGCTCCGCACCGGGCGACCTGAAAGGGATGTTGGTGCTGATCAGTTTCCTCCCGGCGTTGGGAAGGCGGGTGGGAATAACTGCCTGGTTTTCCGGAAGGCGATCAGGTGGATCCCATATTCTTCCTCCGTCACCCAGGATTGTCAGCCCCCTTAAGTTACAGGTTCCGTTTGCTTATAGCTCTGTAATCGTCGGCTCAGTGACAGCCTCTGGCAGGGAACTGCACCCCTGGTGAATTTTCACTCGCTTTCCCACACACCCCCCCCCAAACCCTGCCTCCTGTCAGTCTGCTGCCTGTCTCTGTGTCTCTCTGGCTTTTCCCCAACCCTCGGCTCCTGCACATTAACTTCCACGCTGTCTCGAACAGGCTCCTTGTTGTAACGTCCAGACCCACCACCTCTTTTTTTTCTTCCCTCCCTTTTTTTTTCTTTCTTTCTTTTTCTCTTCTCTTTCCCTCAATCGCCTGCAATGACGAAATCGGCAACTTCACCTTAAAGGCACCGCCAACCATGCAGAGCGCAGGCGCTGGGAAACCGACTCAATCCAGTGGGTAAAGAGTTTCCATTAAAGGGACCTTACCCCTACTTTCTCCAAGGGGCTCCGGAATGGCTTGCCTTGCACTTTTTCTGCTAAAAGGACAGTGACAGCAGATGGGACTCTGTCAGTTTGGTTCGATCAGCTGTTTGCAAAAGTCCGCACTCAAAACAGAAAGCCTCCGTTCACTGGAGTGCACCTCCCCATGAGCTTAGTGTAAACAGTTACACGTTGGCAACAGAGAGTCGCTGAGCCTGTCTACACAGGGGTTTATTGCTGGAGCTTAATCTTTTTCATTAAACTTGACATGAAGCAGTGCAGGACAAAGCAGTGCGGAGCTACACAACGTCCTGTGCAGCCTGGACCACCCCGTTCACAGCAGCGCCCTGGTTCTTGAGGTTATCTTGAAAGAATCTCAGAACCAAGTGCTGGATCTACCACTTTACGTTCTATTAATAACATGGCATTAACAGTGTCCTGGAATTCGACACAGTTTCCTGGCTCAAACATTTCATTGCCTTGTCTGCTACAGAGCTGATACTCTCAACTTCAGTTTGTCATTGAAACTAAATGTGGTTCTATCCTTGTTTACTTTCTCCGCACTACCGCCAAAGGTTTATAGCCAATGATTTATGCACTCTTTTTAAGATGTTTACCTCAAAGATATAAACGCCTATGAATTTCAGTAGATAATAGGATGGAAATAAAGACAGAAAATAGAAAGTGTTATTCCAAGTAGATTAATTACTATTTTACAGAAGTTAATACATGTTCATTAACAGAATTCAGAAGTTTTGATAGCACGTGACTTAAACAGAAACTTGCATGTGTTTGTGTTCACATGTATTTGCTGTCCTGTGTACGTTCGGACATTGCATGGTGGAGGAAAGATTCTGTTGGAGGAGCCTTGGTGAGTTGCTGCTAGACGGTGTACACTGTTATCGTTGTGCAGGGAAGGTGAAGGGAGTGAATGTTGTAAACTGGTAAATGGGGTGTCAGTGAAGCAGACTGCTTTGGCCTGGATGGTGTGAAGCTTCTTGAGTGTTGCTGAAGCTACACACCAACCAGGCAAGTGGAGAGGATTCCATTACACTCTTGACTTGAGCTTTGTGAATCGTGCATTGGTAGTGAGTAATTTACTGAAGATAACATTGTATCTAACCTGCTCCTGTAGTCACAGTATTTAATCTGGCAGTGCAGGTCAATTTCTGGTCAATGATCACCCCAAGGATGTTGATTCAGCTATGGTAATGCCACTGAATATCAAGGAACAAGATTCTGTCTTCATGGAAATGCTCATCGCCTTGCACTTAGTTGGTGCAAATTTTCCTTGCCACATATTAGTCTAATACAGTATGCTGTCCAAATCTTGCTATACATGGACACAGGCTGCTTCAATATCTGAGGAGTTGTAAATGGTCCTGAACATCGTGCAATCACCAGTAAACAACCCAATTGCTAACATAATGATGGAGGGAAGGTCATTGATGAAGCAGCTGAAAATGGTTGGGTCTAGGACACTACTCTGAGGAACTCCTGCAAATTCTTTCTAGGGCTGAGATGATCGTTTGGACAGCCAGTGCCGACGTGTGTGTGTGTGTCAGTTTCTCATTCCTGGATATCTTCTTGCTTAATTATTTTTAACTACCTGTATTTGGCTCGGTTTTGCTGTTGGTACATCCCGCAAGTCTTTTTGACTGTCCACTTCTTGCCTGCTAAACTTCCTAATTTCTCACCAGTTCACCCAATTCCCTATTGGTTTCTGACTCTTCTACTCATTTTCTTGTTTGCTGGCGAGTGTCTTTTGCTGCTCTTCTAAGCTCTTGACAACACATAAAGTACTTCTAAAGTATAGTCATTGTTGCAATACAGGAAATACTGAAGCTAATTTTCAGACGGCAAGGAACCACAATCAACAATAAAATAAATAAGTTTCAGAAGCCACCTGTTAATTAGTCCAATACACAAAAGTTGTCAACACTTTATTAAACTGCATGTTATATGGGAAATGCCATATAACATTGACAGGAACAAACAACTATGAATCCGCAGTTCTCTAACCCCTCCGATCTATTTTCCTTGCCTCTTGACTAGGTTTCTTTATAGGCTAATCAATAAAGATTGATTGATCAAAAATATGAAGATTCAATAACTCAAATATTGTTGTGTCGTGTAACTACTCAGATGGTAGAAGGCAAAATGGATAAACTGCGGTCTTCACCATCAAATGATTCCTTTGTTCCTTAAAGAGATGGGAAATAGGGGCAGATAAAAGGGAAATGGAAATAAATGATTAGATTGGTGTAAGCTTCAGAATAAGAAGCTTTTACAGATAAGGATCAAAACAAACCATTAAAAACACCTGGTCTAACTCTTCCTGGCACATCTATGTGATAAATATTCATTCTGAGATCACTTGGCATCAATATCACTTGTAAATTAATATATTTGACTCTACCTTGGAGGAGCTTAGGTGACCTCATGCTGCACAACAGTGTTTTGATCATGTAGCCCTTAATTACATCTGCACCTATATATCAATTCATTCTAGCTGCTGTACTCATAGGTAATAAACCACATCAGTGGAATTAATGAGAATATGGAATGAAATGGTACTGCAATTTTCTGGTTTTACTGCAACAAAAGCTTTCCTGTATTCCAGGCACTTCCTGGCGAGTGATGTGGTCTTCTGAACTCAATATTTTTGCCCTTGTCCTCTCATTTGGTCACATGGCTGGGATGATGATGGTTAGTACTGCTGCTTCACAACAGGAGGGACCCAGGATTGATTCTAACCACGGGCAACTGTCTGTGTGGAGTTTACACATTCCCTATGTCTGTGGGGTTTCCTCCAGGTGCTCCAGTTTCCTCCCATAGTCCAAAGATGTGCGGGCTACGTGGATTGGCCATGCTAAATTGCCCCGGGATGCGCAAGCCAAGTGGGTTAGACATGGGAAATGCAGGTTTATCGGGATCGGGTGGGGTGGTGGATATGGGTGGGGTGTTTTTCAGAGGGTTGATGTGGACTCGATGGGCCAAATGGCCTGCTTCCACACTATAAGGATTCTATGATGGTTTTGTAGTGTACCTACCTGTGACAAACCTTGCAAGTTTTTACACTTACTGCATGCAGTGAAGTTTCTCAGGCATTGCAATTGTCCATAAAATGTGAAATAAGAAATCATTTGTCCTGTGCTCCATTGTCTTTAAAGGGCATACATTTGTTAATGATATAGCTCCATTTGTGATAGATCCTTTAATCACTAACAACAAGGTTAAAAATCTACCATTAACACTCATAACAATTACAAGGGGAGCATATAAAAAGCTTGCACACAAGTTTTAATGATTGAAAACATGTTGCAAAGTGCTGAAGCACTTCTAGAGTCTTTAGTCCATCATCAGAAGCTTGTGTGTTTAAATCTTGAAACACAATCTGCTCCATTACTTTATTAAGTGTATAGAACATTCCATGTTTGATTCTCCTCACACTGGTTTCGCAGAACTCTATTCAAGTATTAAGCTAGGACATGACATAAGTGTGCAGTGACTTTCTGTGCCAAGCACCTCAAGCCTCGATGTGACATTGTAACTGTTTTGAAACAGTTTGGAAACCAACATCAACAATGGCCAATAAATAAGCAAAGATCATGCAGCCCCAGGTGAAACCATCCATTGGAAGAATGCTTGCATTACACTGAATAGGTCCTTATAAGGTTTTATATAATAACGTAGTGTACGAAATATGCCAGACATTTCAGTAAAGACAAAGTTCCCATAGCCTTACTAGCCCATAGGGCTGCTGTCTTGTTAAACAAAGATAACTGGTGGTGGTTTAACCTAGGGGTCAGGCAAGAGAACAGGTGGAGAAGAAGAGTGCTCCATGAAAACCTCAGTCAGTGCAGGAATTGAACCCACACTGTTTGATTTTCCAGGGCATTAGCTAAAAAAAAAGCTAATGGCTAGTATAACAGGGAATGATTATAAGGTTACAATATAGTTAGCTGGTATAAAAACTGCATGAGGGTCTTGGCATTTGCGTCAGAGTGAAGCATGTACTTGATGGGCATTTAATGTTGAACAATGACAGTCTTTAGTGACCACTTTCTTTATTCCAATCATATTACTGCAAATATGGACAAAGAAAGGCTTGCCCATTTCTGAAGAAGGGTCCCAACCCGAAACATCGACTATCCTGGTCCTCTGATGCTGCCTGGCCTGCTGTGTTCCTCCAGCTCCACGCTGTGTTATCTCTTGCTTCAAAATAGTGCCATGGAATGTCTTACATCCACCTAAGAGGGCAAATGGGATCTTAGGGTCTAACATCTCATCCAAATGATGGCATCGCTGACACAATAGCACTGCTTCAGGAAAGAACCAAAGCATTAGCCTAGATTTTCCTGTGGGCCCTGAACACACAACATACTGACTGAGAGACGAGAGTTCTGTCATTGAACTGACAGATATCATGTCCAAGTTAAACAAACCATTTCATGACATGTACTTACCCTTTGACTATACAGGTTACGGTTTAAAGTTGATAATTATGAAAGTTTCTGACTTATTAATTTATTGCATTGCTATACAGAGGACACATTATAAAGACCAGCAGCACATGATGTACATCCTACTTATTGGTCTAGGCTACAAATGATTAGTAACAAAAGCATTGGTAGTGTCCCTGCCTCTGAGCCAGGCAGCCTGGGTTCAAGTCCCACCTGTTCTAGAGGTGTGTCATAACATCCCTGAATAGGTTGATTCGAGAATATCTAAGAGTGATCTTTGGCCTGCAAATCCGATGTAATTCATTTCCCAGAAATATTCTGCTAATACATGAGAAAAGGAATTGTGTGATCTATTGTTACGGCTTCTTCATCTCAGACAGACCCTTGGGATTGAGGATGACTTGCTTCCACACTGTTTTAATGGATTCAGAGATAGCTGATGAACCCAGTGTGCTAGCTGCAACTTCAGGAGGTGCTGGTAAGATCAGTAGATGAGATGCTTGAGTGTGGGTTATGTGCTCCCTTCAGTCTATTGTCTTGCCTTTGCACCATTACTGATGACGTTTCTCATTGTTTGCTACGACCTCTATTTGGAAAATCAAACAGTGTGGGTTCAATTCCTGCACTGACTGAGGTTTTCATGGAGCACTCTTCTTCTCCACCTGTTCTCTTGCCTGACCCCTAGGTTAAACCACCACCAGTTATCTTTGTTTAACAAGACAGCAGCCCTATGGGCTAGTAAGGCTATGGGAACTTTGTCTTTACTGAAATGTCTGGCATATTTCGTACACTACATTATTATATAAAGCCTTATAAGGACCTATTCAGTGTAATGCAAGCATTCTTCCAATGGATGGTTTCACCTGGGGCTGCATGATCTTTGCTTATTTATTGGCCATTGTTGATGTTGGTTTCCACACTGTTTCAAAACAGTTACAATGTCACATCAAGGCTTGAGGTGCTTGGCACAGAAAGTCACTGCACACTTATGTCATGTCCTAGCTTAATACTTGAATAGAGTTCTGTGAAACCAGTGTGAGGAGAATCTCCTCTATTTTGGTCAATTACCAGGTGGGGAATCCCATGAATCAGCAAGGATGTTTGACTTCTTCAGTGATGCCCTAAAACATTCCTGTTGACCTCCTGCGAGCCTCCTGCAATGGCTGAGCTCTGTGTAGCGTGGTTGTTTTGGGGTGTGGTGTCAGACATACCAATGACATGTCCCAACCAGTGGAGCTGGTTTTGACTGATTTGCACCTCAATGCCAGACATGTTGGTTTGAGGAGGATGCTGTTGTTGGATGACCTTTCTCGCCTCTAGATTTGGAGGATCTTATGAGGGCACTCCTGCTGGCATTTCCCCAGTGTCACATCTGTGCGGCTCAGTCTCTCCTAACTGACTAATGCTGCCATCTGAGGGATCAATCAAGAGAATCTTCATGGTGCCTCCTCTAAGACAATGATATGTTTCCTTGGTTATGGAGCTGGGAACAATAAACCCACATTCCAGCAGGTCTCCCAGGATTTCACTGAGGTTACATGCGTCATGGAAGCCAGGAATAGTTTTAATTACTGAAGGAGTACCTTGAGGTTTACTTGCCTAAGTCATGGACTGTTTTAAAATGAATTTGTGCCTCATTTACCCCAGGGGACATTTTCGTTTCTATCCCAATAGAATTCTAGAAGCAGCACAATGCCATGAGCAGTCTTACCAGCATTAAGCCTGGGTTTGCAGTTCCTTAGAAGACCAGCATGTTTCTGATACAGTCAGTTACAAGCTAATTGAATAGTCAGAGGATGAACTTCTTTCTGGTTCATTCTGATGTGGCAAAATGCAAGTCAGAAAGTACCACCACACATTGCAACCGAGAATCCCTGAACCCATTTGTTGAAGCTGATGTTTCTACTATTCTGCTCCCAGTTGTTCATGGTGAAAATAGAGAAGAAATTGCTTCCTGCAGCAGAAGAGGCATGAGGCATTTGCTTCGAATGGGTTCGGTTCTTAGTCTCATTAATTCACTGTCAGCCACCACCTAATTTTATTTTTATTCATTCCTACAATGTGGGTGTCACCGGCTGGGACAGCATTTATTGTGTATCCAAGGGTGTCCTTGATAAGATGGTAGTGAACCGTCCTTTTGAGCCACTGCAATCCATTGTTCCTTTTTTGGTGAAAATAGAATACTGCAGGTGCTGGAAATCTGAAATGAAAACAGCAAATGTGGAAGGAACTGGTCTGGCCAGTTTAGAGGGTGGTTGAGAGATAACCACAGCGCTGTGGACCAGATCAGACCAGGTAAGAATGGCAGATTTCCATCCCTAAATGGAACAAGATGGGTTTTCTTGACAATAGGTTTCATAGTTATCATTAGTCTTTTAATTTCGGATTTTTTTATTGAATTCCACCTTCTGCCATGATGGGATTCAAATCCAGGTCCCAAGAATGTTACTTTGGTTTCCAGATTACTACACCAATTGCAATATCACCACCACATCACCTCATTTCTTACAGGCAGACGTGTCTGTGGGGGGACAGGGGGTGCAGTGCCATAAGGAATTCCAATCTGTGTAGCCTCTTCTGTCTCTCTTCTGCACGGGAAGCGGCTTCCAAAGCCAGGAGTCAATGTGCTGGCACACCGATCGGCGTGCCCAGACCCTCAGAGGAGTGGTGTGGCTGCCCAGTTAGAAGGACTATCGGTTCCCATGGAGAACCCACGATGATAATGACTGCAACTGTTGGGGTTTGTGGTGGTGGAGAAATGTGATTCTTCCACAAAGAATCCTGCCCACCCTCAGTGAAAGCAGCAAGAAAACAAGAATTGTTGAGAAACGGAGTGAAAATTTTGCACATGTGAAGAATCATCTTCTCAGTCCCTTGTACTTTAGGATGCGTGGATAGATGACTGATAGGTATGAAAAAACTTAAGAAAATGATCAGATGTCTAAATTATATCATTAGAACAATGTTAGCTTATTAAAAATAAGCTCAGATATGCTAAAAAGCAAAGATTTCCCGTGTCCAAAAAGGACACGAGAGGCCAAGTGGTCGCCTTTAGTGTTGGATAATCTTTTAATTTTGTGATTAACTGCCCTGTTGGAAATGCTTGTGATGTGGCCACTGCTCATCTCTACCTGATAGATAATGTATACCTGTTGGAAAACATGGGCTTCAAAATTGAGGGTTACACATAATGAATGGTCTTTTGGGTGACATCCAGAGAGTTGCCAGTGGTTGTGGAATGGTAGGGAACAGAGCACAGCCGTGACTGTGGCACTGCGCTTACGACTGAGTGGCTCTGAGATCAAATGCTACACTAACAAATGGTGACACTGAATTCCAAAACTGGATGGTATGAGGTACTAAACAATGATGAAAGCTGTTGCACTGTTGCTAAAAATCCAACTTGTCTACTAATGACCTTTTGAGAGAGGAAGCCATTGGCTCTGGCTTTCACAGACTCCAGTCCTTTACAATATTCCACTCTTAATGCCCATTGGTGCAAGGCACTGAATTGAAAAGCAATTGACAGTGGATTTCCTTCGAAAAAAAAAATGAAGCGCCACCACCAGCTTCTCAGAATTCAAGATAAGTATTGAATATGACCTTGCCAGCTTTGGCCGCCTCCTTGGAAAAAAATGTCAAATATGTACAGTAGGGAGCCATTGCTTCTACGGGAGAAACACCAGATTAAAAATAAAATAAAGTGAGACCAATGATTGAAGGATTGAGTAAAGCAATCTTTGTTCATGGTTTTAGTTTAATTTCTAGTGGTATTGTACCCTGCCTATTGAACTCCAGCCAGGAATGCAAATACTGAAACAAAGTCAATATTGCTGGGTATAATTAAGCTCAGCGCCAAGTTTGTTAAGGGTCAGTGCAGGATTTCTTTTTATATACTAAATCATTCTGTTTACATAAACGAACAGAATCAACACAACCACAGTCCAATTGCAACCCAGCCCAGTCTAACCTATTGGGTTCAACGTTTAAATAACTCCCATAAATCCCAACTGCTTCAATATAATTTAAACCCAGTGGATCATAATGAACGGGAAGTATGGATGCAATTCAAACAAAACAAAACTCATGATTTCAGTAACTGGGATTCATTTAAAAATATCTGGTATTTGCTATCTCTCCTGGGTGGATTTACACTGATAGTCGCCCTTGGTGACAGGTGCACATTATCAATAGCACGCTGTAATGTAAAGGAAATGATCTGGCAGTATCCAAAACTCAACCTTTCATTGATCCTGAAAATGGTAATTATTGGTGTAGAAAATGCATGCCTTTATCTATCAACTGTGAGAAAGAAAGAACGACACTCAGAGTCTGGGTTCTCACCATTGCACTGTCCTGCAGGATCCCTAGCACAAAAGGAACCTTTAAAACACTAAACATGAAACAGCAATGGATATGCAAACAGGAGTGGGTGTGTGGGTGAGGGTGTTGTTTCGAGTTGTTGTAAATCTATGACAGGCTTCTTCTATGATAGATTTGCAACGATATGGTAATTTCCTTATTCACTAATACTGCTAATGGCCTTGTCTCACTGAATCGTCACTGGACTGTAAAACTACTGGGCAGTGAGCAGCAACTGCATATTGAATTAATGGATACATCATTGGTTTCTTTGTCTTGAAGAAAATATTGCAGCAGAAAATTTCAAATTGATCCGATTAAATTGCTGCAAATTCTTGCATGTCTGTAGGCCTCTGTATGACACAGTTATGACCCAGAATTAATAAATAATTCTGCCGCTCATTTCCTACTCTTTTACCCGTAGCAACGTGTAACGTTATCTGTCACATCCTTTAGTAGCAATCCTGTCATCCTACCACTGCTGCGACTGCTGAAATCTCATTTAAACTTCTGTACTGCTAAGTGGGTTGTCAATCAATAAATACTGCTTTTGCTGAAAACACGTCTGCAGCTTGCTGAGGGACTACGGCAGAAAGTACAGTTTACAAAAAAAAAGACACAATGCTTTAAAAATACCTCAGAATGGGAATGTGCTGCTACAATTCCCAATGGAAAACTCTTCAGGTCAGTGCAGGAGGCACTGAGTAATAGTGAGGTCAAGTTGCTCCAAACCATTCTCCCAGTGAACAGGTTCAGGGCCAAGGCATTTTGTTCCCAATCTTACCAGGGAACAATCATGGACCAGGGTGGATTTGCAAAGCTCGAACATTTAAAAACTGGCCTACAGTTCATCACCAGCACCTGCCTGTAGTTCCCCCACTGGCACAGGATGAGTTGTTGTCAAATTAAAAGCAGAATTTGGCTGGCATGGTGGCTCAGTGGTTAGCACTGCTACCTCACAGTGCCAGGGACCTGTGTTCAATTCCACCCGCAGTGACTGTCTGTGTGGAATTTGCATGGTCACCCTGTGTCTGTGTGGGTTTCTACTGGGTGCTCTGGTTTCTACCCATAATCCAAAGATGTGAAGATTAGGTGGATGGGCCATGTAAATTATTGCAGGGATGTGCAGGTTAGGTGGATTAGCCATGGTCAATGTGGGATTAATGGTCTGGATGGGATCCTCCTGTTTGGAGGGTTGCTGTGGACCCAATAAGCCCTTTTCACTTTGTATGGAATTTGCAATCGAAGGCCATGTTTTATCTGTGCAACTTTTTCTTTTTTCCCACCCTCCCTCCATCACCTTTGCGTATGAAAGAAAATCATGTTGGTTGTTTAATTTCTCGTTTTCAATTTCAAGCAACCCCTGATATTCAATACTGCTTTAAACCAATTGCCATGCATCCAAGCTATGTATAGAACACAAATCAGGTCAGCTCCAATGAGTCTTTCACTGACATTGAATGTATCATTGGATCTGCAACAAGCCCATTTCGTTTGAACTCCCTGTTTATTTGCTGCCTTGTTGCCTCATTACTGTCCCTGCTTTTAGAAGGAGGAAGGAGGTTTCAAGCGTTGTGTCTGCTTATGGTTTCCATCACTATCACCATGATAATAGGCAGAAAGAGCACTTCTAATAGATGGGAGGGCTCATAACTGTTTTGTTCCTCTCTAACATGGGAATGATCTATTGATGTGTGGGTCTCTAGGTCAATGATGAAGATTTTGTTACGCAGGGCTTTTCAGAACCATTGGATGCCCCAAAGCACTTTATAGCCAACGAGTTACTTTGAAGTCAGTCACTGTTTTAGGAATCACGGCAACAAAACAAATTTTCAATTCACGTGAAAACAAACATGCTAGTACGGCACACCCTTAAAAATTCAGAAGCTTTGGTATTAGGCATTGATACTTAACCTACAAATTCAATGCTTTACAAAAATATCAGCAATAGTTCACAGAACTTGATACTTTCACAGAAATTGAAGAAGAACAAGGACACAGTCACGTGCAGCATTTTTCTTTTGACGTAGACATTGGTCTGTGTGATATGCTTTATTTAAACCGCATGTATTAATGAAAAGTAGGCTATCTCCTTTGAGGTGCATTTGACTCCATTCAGTATGGAGAAGCTGTACGCTGGGAGGAAAAAGAGTAAATCCTAGATTCAAAATCCATAAGTATCAACAGCAAGAGTTCAAAGAACCTCTTCCCCCAAATTTCTTTCAAGTTTTTGATTCACCCAGGGTTACATTTGGGGAACAACAACTTGCTTCAATATCCCCAGATAAGGCAGAACAACTTCTCAGTCACTATCCATTAGTTCTGTTCGAAGAAATTTGAAATTGGGTTCAGAAGCATATTTGTTTCTTGGATACTGTTAATGCCAACGGGAATTCAAAACAACATCCGCACTTCAGATGTGGACAGCAGACTAAGCTCGGTGCGGTCTGGAGGTTAGGTGCTGGCACAGACTGGAGTGAAAGAACTGTAAATCGAGTACTTTTTTCCTTTTTATTCTTATGCTGAACTTTTATTTATTATTCTTACAATTTTGTACCAAGTACTTAAGTATCTCTACCTAGGTATCTTGTATCCAAGATGGGGACATAAGCGGCAACATTGCAAACTTTTCACCGCACTCATTCAAGTGCACGGGCCAACAAATCAAACTCAATTCTATTGAAACACGCTGCTCACCATTTTGGCAAAAGTTTCAGGAAGAATTCGGTGCAGGTAATAAGGTCAGTCACCGTCACTGATTTGATAACAGTACTACCATTTTTGACCTCCATCCTCCAGCTCTCTCATAACGTCCCTGTTATAAAGGGAATGTCAAATCCCTCTGATAATTAAAATCAAAACACAAGGCCCCCAATCTGTTATGACAGGATTACAGATTCCCTTCTAATAGTTACCCCCTAAACATCCAATAAAGCTCGCCTTTCCCCTGGTCACCTGTTATATAGAATGGTTAAAAGAAAGAAAATCCTTGACCCACTTTATAAATAACAAGTAACAGTTTATTTACTTAACTCTAACGATGAACAAATTAATGGAATTACTGACAAATCAAACAATTCCCTCCTAGCTACTAACTATTCCCAAATTGAACTAAATTCTACTAGAATGCTGTTCAAATAAACACACGTCCCACTTATATAAACCCAATTAATAAGATAATAATAAATTAAAACTCAATCTCTCCAAGATCGCACAGACTGTGTCTTCTTGAACACTCTACATTCTCCAGCCTTTCGTCTGTCGATCTTAAGTCACAAATATCTTTTTTCCACTGATTCTAATGTCAGGGGTGTTTTCTCTGTGAAGATTCTGAGCTAGAAGTGCCATGGTACCTTTAGTGGTTAAGATAGTGCTTTCTCAGACTTAGCGAGAGCAAGGGGCTTATTTCTCAGATGCAGTTCACTCTCACCCTTTCATTTGGCAGTTGGCTCTCTGCCGACTTTCCAAATGCCTTCTTTTTCATACCCTTGATGACCTGTCCATTTCTTAAACTAGGATTGGTCCCAGATTGTCAACTCCATTAGATTTAAATTCACTTGGCTTTCAGTATCTAGGACCTGGTTTAAATTAATTGGTTAAATTCAAAAATCTGTTATCTTAGGGAAAATGCTGCTTTGCCTACTAAAAGGAAAACCCTTCGATACATACGTTTCAATTCATGAACTCTCTGTGCAGCTGCTTGCAGACATTTTCTGTTTAAAACCCAAGCTTAGAAAAGTACTCTAAAAGGGACCACAGCACTGTATTTTTTTTACAAACAAATTCTAACTTATGCCTTCCAATTCGTGAGTATTGCAGACAACTTCGTAACACTCCCAAGCCAGGCACATGTAAATCAACCATCAGTGCCAATTACATTCATCATCAACTACTTGCAGGTCATTTATTAGTTAATTTCTTCTGATCTTCACAATGATTCACAGAAGCTTAAACACACATACCAACAGATTCAAGAATAGCTTCTTCCCCGCTGTTATTATACTGCTGAAAGGACCTCTCTAATTCCAAATCTGATGTTGATCTTGTTTTTATGCACCTCTTGTGCAGCAGTAACCTTGTGTGCCTTGCTCTGTCTAAACACCCTATGATCTGTATGTTCTTGTAATGTTATGATCTGTCTGTACTGCATGCAAAACAAAACATTTCGCTGTACTTAGGTACATGTGACAACAATCAATCAATTCATCAATGATTCTTCTTGATTCTGATGCTCGCTCTTGTTGTTTCAAGTTTCAAAAGTGTGCCACTGTAAAAGTGGAAGGTGCAGATTTTGCTGCTGACTTTCGTGCTTCTGTACAAGTTAGTTGTTCCTAGATGCGGGTGTGCCATCAGGCCTCTCGCTTGGGATCAAGATTGGTTGGAGAAATGAGCAGAGGCCATGCAAAGCTGATAGGAGAGGGTGAGAAAAGGGTAAAGGGCTCTCACAAACAGGCCATACCCACACAGGGTATTAAGAGAGCAATCTTCCTACCTGAATTTCCAGATTTTTCACTTCTGAAGTCATTCCTGAAATCTGCCATAAGTGCAGATGACTGTGAAATGGCTGTGAAAACTGACTGTGGGAATGAACTGTTATCTATCTGATTAATTTTGAGCTGGTACTATAATTCAGTATCAACACCATCTTGTGGCTTGTAGCCCATTGTTACATAAGGGAGGTCAATAAAGCTCTCTGTTAAAGGACAGGTTCATTTGATGCTTTCTTTCTAGAGGCTGGCAGGTAGAGAGAACATAAGATGTGCTTTTATAAATCTTGCAACATGGTACAGCGTGCCATTACTGCTCACACATACTGCTTTTGGAAGCCACATGTTAACTCTGTCCTACACTAGAACTGATAGGAAATCCACTCTCTTAACGTCCAGCTGGTTTGACCATAGGCAGTAAATCATGTAGTTCTCTGCCCTGTTGTCTGGCAGAAGCCTTGATGTCCTTATTCTGTGACGGTCACTGTGTTGCATTTGAACCATCGCAATGAACCAAGTGTAGATACTGAGTGATGAGGGTTATCCAGTGCCCATGTAGTTGATGGGTCCAGTGCTTGGCCCATGCACATGTGCACAGTATGTATTGGATGGAAGTTGTCCTGTTCCATGACGTAATAGATGTGATAGATTCTGATAATGCTTCTGCCTGAACCGGCCTGGAACAGCTTAACTGAGCCAGTTGCAATATTTTTGATGGGAAGCTGCATGTTGCACAACCTCGCCATCATGACAGAGTAGTTCTTGTGTGTCATGTGAAGCCGAGCAGAGCGAAGACAAGGAGGAGGACATGGAAGAGAAGGAGACAGTGGAGGAGGAAAAGGTAGGGAGGACCAATCCAGACAGTCTCCTTTTTGTTGGGCTATAATTAAAGAACTGATTCAGGTGGGATAGCATTAACCTTAACTCACATTCCCCATTCACCAACAGATCTACTTCTTCCAAAAGTCATTGATGATCACATCATCCTCTTGACCACAATGCAAAATAAAAGTCATGACAAAGCAAACATTCCAAACCAGATTTATAAATTATATCATGCCATGTTGCATGGAATACTCAACTAATCTGCATCCTCTTAGCGCCAGTCTTCCACCTGCCCCATGTGGTGATCCTTCAGTAGTTGGCAGCATGGCTGGTGGAAGACTGCTGAGTCCCAGAAGATGAATCCCAGATGATCCTGCACAATGCTCTCAACCAACTCTGGAGCTAGAAGATCCAGTTTTGGTTGATACCACCTTAGCACGAGAGGCAGCAGTCTTGGCTGGCTGGCTGAGAAGTTACATGAAGAACACCGGCACAGTGACAGTGATTTGGAGGATGAATCACCCTGAGAGAGGACAACAGCTTTGTGTTGCACAGAACCAGTGTCACACTTGTAGTCAGAGCCTCAGCAGCCCCTAGTAATCTACTTGAGGACAGGTAATGGGGCTGCCATGAGATACTGTGAACACTGTGAGCCACAGCTGTGATGGATGGAGTCTGAGCTTCCATTGCTGAACTCAGACTCCAGATGGGAGCAATTGAAATCAAGATATTGATCCTGGAACACTGCCTTGGGTTCCAAAATGTTGTGGTGGAAATGGCCACATGAGAAGGCTTGAGTTCCAGCTCTACACAAAGCCCTGTGCCAAATTGGTGCCAGTTTCTCCTTTTTACCCTGAACATTGCTCAGTGTTCTTGACGATTACCACCAGGAAGGACAGCTCAGATGCTGAGAATCTTCCTTGGATCTACTGGATAGGTGATGTATGTGGTACTGACTTTGGTCAAGCTGAGAAGCTCCAAGACCAGGAACTGCATCTCATTATTTTCATGGGGTTATGTCACTCCCTCTTGTCCCAGGTCTGTAGGATACGAAGAGGAATTCATTCTAAATTGTGATCTTGAACAAATCCCACCACCACTCCATCAGCATCACTTCACCACTGTCTACTTGGTCACCTCAATTGCCTTTCTTGAGGTTGCATTTTCCTGAGTATCTGAAAGAAAAACACACCCAAGGATGAGGTTATGATGAGGGGAGGTGGAAAATTAAGAAGTGCACAATTGCAGTATCAGCAGATTGTAAATCGGAAGAGAAGGTGAAAAGAGCAGCAAGTGGCATTTGTGATATATTGATAGTATGAAGCTATCATCATAATTCACTGCTCAGCTGGTCACAGCCACAGCCATTGGCCTCCCAATAATGGTGAACACTGTCTTCTCCTCAAGGGGTTAGGACAAAGACCAATCTGGCCAGCTGTCTTTCACCTGCAAGAAAGAATGAAGTGTATTGATGTTGACCATTAAGATGATGTGAGTATCATGGTTAAATAGTTGACAGTGTATGCAAAATATATGATGTAGGAGTGAGGATTGCAGCAACACTGATCAAGATGTGAGAGGGTGCAGTGAAGCTTTGCACGGTCTGCATAAGATCTGACTGCAGAGATTGTTTGTAGGTCACCAATGGATTCATTTAGCCTATTCAATTTCTTCATCCATGTGCTCAGGTCAGGATTCCTGTCACTGACCCCACCACCCACCACTGCGATCTGCTCCTACTGCCTTGTCATCATTTCTCTGGAGGACCTCTTGCACTATTTCAAATGACATCGGACGTTGCAGTTGACATTATGCACCTTCCCTGAAAGAGGTAAATTGACTTTAATACTTAATAAGCAGTGCAGGTTGGCTTTAAGTCATGCTAGCAATTTGTCCTGGGAATCCATGCAACCACTGAATAGCACAAGCTGCTGACAGAAGTCATGGTAATGAGCAGATAGCATGAGGATGCTGTGCTGACAGTACTACATTGAACAGTTAATGACACATCATCGTCCCTGTGCCTGACTCCAGGAGCTATGCAATTTAATTCTTCAGGTGGAAATCCCCAGATCGATAACACTACGAAAAGAATCAGTATAAATGGAAAACAGGACAGCCTACAGCTGAGAGGACAGCATGGTGGACAAATTTAGTCCCAGAAATCGACCAGCACTTGCTCAATCAGCTGCTGGGACAGTAGGCAATATAGGCACAGGAGAGAACCGAGGTCGGTGCTGCCTGTTGAAAGATAATAGTTCACCTGTGTTTATGGAATCTTTCCTTCAGCCTCCACTCCATGTTTCTCTGCAACACTGCGACTGAAATCATAAATAACAGGAGAGTGACGCCATCAATCTTCAATCTCCCACTTCATGGTGGTCCAGGATAAAGAAAGCTTCATTTTAGAACCCAAGAGCGTAGCGTTCCAAGTTATTTCATTTGTTTATTTTTTATTCATTCACAGGATGTGGGTGTTGCTGGCTAGGCCAGCATTTATTGCCCACCGTAAGTGCCCATAAAAGTCAACCACATTGCTGTGGGTTTGGAGTCACATATAGGCCAGACCAGGTAACGATGACGGTTTCCTTCCTTAAGGGACATTCGTGAACCCAATGGGATTTACTAGGAATCAACAACAGACTCGTAGTCATCGTTTGACTCTTAATCACAGATTTTTATTTGATTCAAATTCCACCATCTGTTGCAGCAGGATTTGAATGTGGGTCCCAAGAAGATGATTTGGGTCTCTGAATCAACAGGCCAGCAATAATACCCTTAGGCCATCACCTCCCCTAATGTAATGACATTTTGAAAAATAAAATGAACTGCTGTCATCTTGTATATCTTCCCTCATGACGAAGATTATTCCCATGGTGCTGACTGCCGCAATGTTCAATCAACTGTGACAGTAGGAAGTGGTTATTCAACTCTTATTATCTGCCTAAAACCAGAGGCTTCGCATCCCACGATAATCATTTTTCCCACACACCAGTCCAGTACTTCTTAAGGATAAAAAAGTGGACCTCCTTTTCAATGAATAAGTCTTGCATGACTTCTGTATAGGACAACTTTTTTTTAAATGAATGTAATCATGGGGAAGGCAGAGGGCACACAGCTTTCACACCCATATCTATACAGGTTTTAATTGTAGCAGGGCCCAGTGAATGGATCCCATGGCCTTGGCTGACCTCTGTCCCTCCTATATATAGTATCATTGGGGTCAGCTGCACAGCACCTTCAGTTGGCATTGATTAACACAACATGAATTCCCTCCTGGGCTCATAGAATAAGCTCGCCCAACTTCTAGCCAAGCCTTTGAGCAATATTCCTTCTTTCTCTTGCTAGGCAGCAAGATGAGCTGAGAGAAAGTTGGAGGGATGTGTGTGTGTGTATTGTGTGTATTTTTGTTTGTGGAGGTGCACTAATTATAGCAGACATTCACAAAATTATAGACATGCATAACTAATTCTCTCCACAGAAGGCTGCGGGTTCTGCAAGTAACCATTTGTAAAACCTATAAGCAGGCAGAAAGAACACAGATATGGGAAGACAGTGAAAGATAAAAAAAAGAAGAAAAATGGAAAAGTGTAATAATATATTTATGACATTAGGCCGCCCTCATAACCCAAGAGAGAGATGCATCTTACTCTTTACAATTTCAGCAACTAAAAATTTCATTTGTCAAATGTTGTTAGCTCTGGTTTGGAGTAGATGGTGTGTTGGTGCAAGGAGCTGAAAGGGAAGGGAAAAATATGTTTAGGCAAAAAGATGGAAAGATCTGCTGTAGTCGCTGACAGGAGCTGAATTATAAATAACAGGGGACTCTCTGGTAACAGGCCCAGCTTTCTCCACATGATACATTGTCACAAACGTATTCAGTGCCTGAGGCACCTACCATTTTCAAAGAAGCTCAGAAACACTGAGACAGCTAATGAGTGGGACTGATAAAATTAATCGTGAACTGTCCAGTAGCAGTTTAAAAATAAATAATTAGTGACTCTTGAGGTGTGACGGGTCTTAGGGATTTATTATATAGTGAAGTAAGAACGTTCATAACATTCAGTGGAGGAATATTGCATTGATTCCATTAAGATAATTAATTATTCAGAATATTGACTCACTACGTAAGTGAATCCATTTTTTTATGCTGCCTTTCAAACTTTGTTGTGAGCTCTGAGTGAAACGACAACTTGCACATGTACTTTACTCCGTGAAATTTCTCCACCCATCCCTCCTCTCCTGAAGATGGCAATCTAACCTGGTGATGATTGCATGAGCTGTTTGCCTTTCCTTGCCAAGGCTGGATAACTATTCTTCATACGGGCTCAGTAATCATGGGCCTTTTTACACCTGTGCCTGATGCTAATCCTGAC
This sequence comes from Ginglymostoma cirratum, assembly GCA_024137785.1. NCBI lineage: Eukaryota > Metazoa > Chordata > Chondrichthyes > Orectolobiformes > Ginglymostomatidae > Ginglymostoma > Ginglymostoma cirratum. The sequence continues at coordinate 16,898,503 of JAHRHZ010000084.1, read as the reverse complement.
CCAATTGTTCGATAATGAAACATGAAAAGAGTTTATCCATTCAGAAAAACCCAGAAATCTATTCTTTGCAGTATCCAACCGTCTTTATGTCTAAGTAGTAGTAGGAACTGATGAGGAGCTGGGCTCCAGACTGATATTAACCTTGTCTCTAACATTTTATTTACCAGGCTGTGAGTCCTGGAAGCCTAGACAAGAAGTAAAGATTTATGGAAGAAAATAGCTTTTGAAATGAGATTGCAAAGATGTAAACTAAAAGTTTCAGGTTCTCCGGTTTCCTCTCACAGTCCAAAGATGTGCAGGTTAGATGGATTGGCCATGCTAAATTGCCCACAGTGTCCAGGGATGCATAGGTTAGGTGGATTAGCTATGGGAAATGCAGGGTTACAAGGATAGAGCAGAGGGGGTGTATTGGTGTGGACTTGTCAGGCTGAATGGCCTGTTTCCACACTGTAAGGATTCTATGATTGAGACTGTTATGGACAGCAGCTTGAACTCAATTATTCTCCTCACCTTCTGTCTTGTAACCAGAGTGGTTTAATTTCAAGTTGGGCTGTAATGTGTTGCACTCACCCATTTTTTTAAAACTAAATTTTTAAATCCATTTTTAACTCTTGCAGGAAACCTTCAATAAAGACTGTAACTTTATATTTTTCCGTATTTTTGATTGTCGGCAAAATGGGAAAAGAATTTTTTTTTAAATTTCAAGGATTGTGGAAGGGATTTTAAAAGAGAGTTACCAGTACTCATTGAACAAACAACAGTGTAAACAACTTACTATCAGTGGGGAAAGTTCAGTTGCAGACAAATTGGAGCCAGGGAGTCTGCACAGAATGAGGCCAAAACAAAAATCAGTTCTGAAGGGTCACTTGACCCGAAACATCAACTATGTTTTTTCTCCACAGATGCTGCCAGACCTGATTAGTTTCTTCAGCAACTTCTGTTTTTGTTTCAGGTTTCCAGCATTTGCAATTCTTTGGTTTACTGGACAAAATGGGATCTGGCATCAACTAGGTTATTGATCTGTAGAGTGCTGATTGCCTGCCAACAACAAAGTGATCAGCTCCCAAGTAGCCAAACAGCTTGTGGGTGTGAATAACACAGGCTGAAATCTTTGGACCTCTGGAAAGGGACGTGCCAAGCTTGTCTTTTCAGTAAAGGAATAAAGCCTGAAGGAAGCAGTTTATTTTCCCTAACCATTTGCTGTAAAGTGTTGCTTTTAAACAATAAGTCAGAGACTTAAAGTTGTGAACCAGTCACTCTGTGAATCCTGAACCCTTGAAAAGACAGAGAAAGAGAGAAATTGCCAAACACCAAGTCCCGGATGATCTCAGCAAATGCTGCAGACAGGGACCATTGAATGCCCTTTCCAGTGATTCCCTCAACCAATAATACCAGAGTCTTTTTTGTGTCTGCCTCCACGTGTGTTTAAGAGGAGGTTTATAAGGGGGTTAGTGTTTTAATTAGTAATATATGTCAATGGTTCATAATTGTCTACCTGTAACTAAAATCTACTTATTTTGTAATAAATAGCCATTCTTGTTCAATAAACCTGGTCCAGGTTTTCTGTTAACCTCGGTCTAAAAGGCAGGTGAACGGGGGAATGTGGCGCAGTTTGATAATATCTTTAACTTTTGTCACAATTCCAGGACTAACAGGCCTTGACTTCCAGTGCACTATTCCAGCAAGGTTTGTCACTTCTGGGTTTAAATCAACATTCAAGTAAATAGAGAGGAATACTTATGGTTGTCAGAGAGCAGAAAGTTAGTGATCAGTTCTTTACTGTAGGATCTCAGTTTCAGCATGTGCAGATGGCTGATAGTAGGAAGTGCAGGCAAAGGCATAGTACAATGGTATGGGTTAATAGGGAATTGGTCAGCTTTGCAAGTGAATACAGGAGCTTTCTGGGACTAGGATTTAAGATGATTTGGACTTGAGGCAGGCTTATTGCTAGCCAGGAGTCTGGTAGTGGTGAGACAGGCAGGTTAGATTCATAGTAGATTACCCAAGATACAGAAAAACATCACATTAAAACTTCCCAAAGGTCAGAGGGTCACACGGGACTTGAAACATTAACTCTGTTTCACTCTCCACAAATGCTGCCAGATTGCCTGAGGCTTTTCAATATTTTCTGTTATCATTCCTTGAAATCACTGTTGGAATTTTTCCAGAATATTATCAACTTGCATCATACGGTTGACAGCGGCCATGTTTAATGGCCAGGAAGGTTCATTTTAAAATAGACAAGACAGTAAATGTTGATTGAAACTGTCTTTTTTGATCTCATTCATGTCTTATCAACGTGACAATACCAGGAGACAAATAAAGAAGCACTCAACATTGCAACAACAAAAAGTGACATCCAAAAAAGAAAGCGTTTGTATTTTGGTAATGTGGAGGGCAGCAGAATGAGGGGTTGATCTAGGCATTGTTAGATGACAATGCCACGGACTGGGTGCAGCCAAGATACTGTGGACATGTGAGGGAGGCACAAGACAGACTAACAAGGCGTACCATGGCAGCAGCTCTCCTGGCAGGGGTAGGTACAAACAGTAGCAAAAACAATAGCTAACGTAGTGACAAGAGGACAGTTTGTATAACTGTCAACGTAATTCAACTGAAATCACTACTTTTCAGTTCAAAGACTGAATCTGAGACATGTATACTTTAATGCTGCATCAGGTACTCACTGAGTGATTTGGGGGAGGGGTTGGGGGTTGGCGGGGTAAGTGGGGGGGTTAACATTCTAGGAATTGTCTCCCTTTCCACTCCAATAATGTTTTGTTTCTACGGTTTATATTTTGCTACTGGGAAGTTTGAATCAGAATATAAGAATTTGGGGATTCAACTCTTTGCACCTTTGTTCAAAACAGACCAAACGATGCTCTAATTTATATGGACAGGAACATGGCTGCTTCTCAAGATGAAATTTAATCTCCTTTCTTTAAATTGTGACTTACATTTTATTAAGAAACAGTAAGGACTTGTGTTTACCAAGGACTTTTCATGACTTCAGGAAGTCTCACAGAGCCAATGAAGTATTTTGGAAGTGTAGTCCTCATTGTATTGTAGCGAGCATGACAGCCAATTCACACAAAGCAAGAATTCACTAAACAGAATTGTGCAAATAACCAGACGATCTCTTTATATGAACAGAAAATGCGGGAAATGCTCAACAGGTCTGGGTAGCATCTGAGGACATTTCAAACATGAGATCCTTTGGATGTAACAGAAGAGCAAGGAAAGGGAAAGGAAGGTGTTGTGGGGAGGGTGGAAAGGGAATGTTTGTGACAGCGTGGATAGCATGTTAAATAGGCAATGTAACCATTAGCAGCACCTTACAGTCTATAAAATAAGTGCTGTGGTTATGAACGGACACTGTGGAACACGTTGTTAAGTCTGTGAGGCTGAAAGCATCTCATTAAAAGGCAAGATCATGTACCTGAATATTCATTAGAATAATGTGGTAAGTCAAGGATAAACAGCTTGGAGTGGGAAAAGAATGGAGAATTAAAACAGCAAAGAAGCTTCCCAATAAAGGCCACACTTGCAGACTAAATCTAAGTGTTCAGCAAGGCAGTAACTCATTCCATGTTTGGTCTCCTTATTGTACAGACAATATACTGAACAGCAAATACAATAGATGAAAATGAAAGAAATACAAATGAATTGTTTTTTCACCTGGGAGGAGTGTTTGGGGCATTGGAATGATAGAAAGAGAGAGAGAAAAGAAGCGTGGGTGTATATCCTGTGCTTGCATGGGAAAATGCTGTGGAAAGGGGAATAGGTGTGTGGGATGATGGACAAGTGGACCAGAGACTGTTATAGGGAATGATGTAAAATGAGGGAAGGGCAAGATGTGTTTATTGTTGGAGGTGACAGAAATGGCGGCTAATAGGTACAAAGCAAAGACAAGGGGAACATTATTGTGATTCTAGAAAGATGAAGAAGTGATGATCATAAGGCAAATAGAACAGGCAAAGGGTGGCACGGTGGCACAATGGTTAGCACTGCTGCATCACGGCACCAGGGACCCGGATTCGATCCTACTCTTGCGCGACTATCTGCGTGGAGTCTGCACGTTCTCCCCGAGTCTGTGTGGGTTTCCTCCGGGTGCTCCGGTTTCCTCCCACAATCCAAAGATGTGCAGGTTAGGTGGATTGGCCATGCTAAATTGCCCGTAGTGTTCAGGGATGTGGAGCTTAGGTGTGCTATAGTGGGATGGGTCAGTGTGGACTTGTTGGGTCAAAGGGCCTGTTCCCACACTGTAGGGATTCTATGATCAAAGAATATACATACTGTAAGGCCCAGCTGTCAAGCTTGCTGAAACAAAATCCTCAACTGAAAAAAGATATCAATCAGAAACACTGGTGTGGAAGGCGGGATCATCTGAGCAAATGTAGCAAAGATGAATAAAGCAGAAGAGTGGATTAGAGTACTTACAGGAGATGGGATGGGAGGAAGTGTAACCAAGGTAGCTGTGTAAATCTGAGGGTTTATAGCAAGCATTTGTTGGTAGCCTATTCCCAAGAGACAGAGAAGTTAAAGAAGGCAATAGAAAAGATAGCTGTACGAAGAGAAGGGATGGTGGAAATTTGAAGCTTATAAAAAGAATTTTATTTTCCTTGAGGTGAGAGCAGGATCTTCTATTCTTCTCCAGAAGAGATGATGTCAGTGACATTCTGGAAAGTGATGGCTTGTTGACTGGTGGTGAGGCCCAGGCAAGTTCGGATGCAGCATCAGAGAGTTGCCATTCAACCTCTGCTAGGTAGAGTGACCAGTCACGTCATCTTCTCTGGGCATCTTGCACCCCCACAGCATCCAATCTCACGTCCCTAATCTGTTTTCAGCATTTTCTGTGAGATAAACATTGACCAGAATACTGGGGAGATCTCTTCTGCAAAATAAGTGTTACGGAATCATTTGTGACTAATAAAAGGACAGCTGAGAACTTGTATTAGCATCTCATCCAAATGATGATCCCCTCCGATGAGGCAAAAGCCCCTTCAGAGACAGTCTAGGTTCCTCAATTCTCTGGACTGATATGTAGATCCACTACCAAGTGCAAATACTAGGACTGAGCCATGGATGACACAATACTACTAATTCAATAAATACAAGACAGAGACAATACAGAAGATATCACAGAGCAGAAAATGGCCAGATTGCAAAGTGCCACATTACTATTCAACGTCTTCTCAGTTTCATAATTAGAGAGTTATAGATACCTGAGAATGATTGATCAAGGATTTATCAGTTGAGTATCATATTAATGTTTCAATCAGACTTTATGGGTGGTTTCATTCTCTTTTGGTTTCAGATATTTTCTAATCAATCTGTTCAGAGATGTTATTACACATTTCTGGAGCAAGCAGGACTGGAACCTGGGCATCCTGGCTCAGAGGAAGGGACACTAACATAACTTGATAACAATTTAATTAAATACAAGACAGCAACTGTCAGCCTCTCTAATAGACAGTGACATTTTCACTGAAGCATTAACAACTGTACTTTCATCACTACAAATTTACCAAAAACATACTTGGAATGAACCAGCAGTAATTTTGTAGCCTGTTACATACTGTAACACTTTAATTGCCTAAAAATTGACTTTTTCTGACTTAATTTCATATTGTGTCAAACCTTTCAATTACCAACTATCTATAATAAACTCATCTGATGTTGTTGTCAATGTGTCTCTTACTGTTATGGACTCTGCTGCACTGTGAAAATCAAACATAATATTGTAGTTTGGATTCCTGGAAATTAATGTTACTGAATGGCCATTCATCACAAATCAAAAGTAATGGCAATTTTTACATTCCATGCCTCTCAAACTGTTAACGTAATTGATTTGTTGGGAGAAATTTGCTTTTTGTTCATAGTATTTCTTTCATTTCTTATACTGAAATAAAAACATTGAGGTCTTTATATAAAACAAATGTGCTGACTCTGACCTTCGTTACATCGTTTGGAAGTTGTAAGTAGTTCTGAAAAGAGAATGCAGTTAATACATCAGATTTTGCATAGAACGCATGTACACGGAATGCTGGCAGATGAGAGTCTGGCAATTCTAATGGGTAGGTACTTGGCAATTCACCAGCATAAAAGGGCAGATTTGCAACCCAATTAACTATTTGGGCTAAAAATGTGTTTTTTTTTCAATATTGTATCATATTACGACTTACCACAAAATAGCCTGTTTATCCCTCCTCAGAATGAACAGTGTTGATTTAAGAAACGAGTTCTTAACAAGAGTAATAGATGAAAGAAAATGAGTAATAGGCTGTGTACCAATCCTGGTTTTCAGGAGGAAACAATCACAGACACTACTGCATGGTTTGAACCCATACCACCCAGTGATAGCAAGCAGTTAAAATCACATTCAAGATCTTACTGCTCCTTCTGCTCATTGCTGCTGTAACCGTATTTATTTTTCAGGTGGGTACTCACAAATACTTGCAAGAGCTCTGTGGCATCATTTACAGTTCCGGTTGGTTAGCTCAGTTGGGACATATAGTTTATAGAGTGCCACCAGCAGTGTAGGATCAATTCCTGTGCACCATAAGGTCACCACGAAAGCTCCACCTTGCCTGAGGTCAGGCGGCCCTCAGATTAAAATTATCACGAACTGTCTCTCTCTTTCTCATGAGACAACAGCCAGTGGCTCTCTGGGACTACGTTGACTTCAATATTTGGATCCCAACATTTTAAACTCAACAGTTTGGAGGCTCTGCCCAGAAATCTGCGCTGTACTTCCAACCCAGTAACCATTTTCTTTAGAAGATCTTTGAAGCACAATACAATATGAGGAACCACTTCGGTGCGGACACATATCAAAGAGTATGTTCAAGTCATCTTGGATTTCCAAGTAATTTCTCAGAGTTGGGACTTGTTTGTGTCTGATTCTCTTTGTAATACCCACCTATCCAACCATTCACAGTGGACCATGAGCTTCTCTATTGCTTTGGCTGGGGGAGGAGGAACAGCAGCAGCCTCTAGAATAGATTCAAGTAGAAGCTCAAGGGAGAAAACAATAGTAAGTATTTAGCGTTAGGGTTAGATGGAGGACATTCACACAGAGGATACATATCAGAATGGACAGCAGTAAGGCTAAATGGCTTGTTTCTGTATTATACACAGTGTGTAACAATTGGGAGGTGCAAGAGATAGACTGCAAGAAGACAAGAGGTGAGGGAGGTGCTTGTAGAAGCCATTTCAAGTACATAATCTGGAAAGGCCAGGAGTGAATTTCCTGGATGACTCTAAGGTGCAGCATGAGGAAACTGCTCTTCTACAGTTGTCACTGAATTTGGCAGCCTCCTGCAACTCTGTTGGCTGGGTCAGCACATTGTGTTTTATCAGTAGCTGTCAAAGTTCTGGCCTCACCTTTTAGCCTCAGGTTCTTTTTAAGTACTTCCCGAGACGTCTCCTACTCTGACATGTGTGAGTGCAACAAGCTTTATTTATCAGAGCCAATCAATACAGTAACTTTTCCACAGCCAGCCATGAGTCACAGTGTAAGAGGTTTCAGGATTGGCAACAGTGATCAGCTTCCTCTATGGTTTGTGGGATCAGACTCCATTCTTCTGGTGCTTTGATGGTCACAAGATCAACCAGTAAAGTGCATCCACCAATCACAGAGTGACTTTGAGTTGTCAAGACCCTAAATGCTGGAGTAACATCCTGTACACTCTCTACTGTTTGCTGCTCTGAGACACTCATTAAACTCTCTCTTTCTTTAACAAAGCATTTATTGATCGAACTTAATATTGCCTGATGTGGTTCAGTCTCGTATTTTATTACATTATGCTTCTGTGAAGCATCTTGAGATATTTCAATACGTTAATAATGCCATATAGACATGAGCTGCCTATACTGCCACAGAAAAGGTGCAATTTCATTAAAACCCAGCCAGATGTGTGGTCATCACAAAAATAATCATTATGTTTGTGCCAGTTTTGTGGGTAATTGTCATGATGTCTTTATCCTGTGCCAATCAACCCCCCCCACCCCCCCACCCCCACCATTTCAGCTTTCCAGGAATGTTAGGGGATGACTGTGAGGACTTCGTTTGCTGTTGAAAACTGTCTTACGTCAGCTCCCAGAGAGGTGACAGGAAATGAATCTTCACCAGTGTGAGTGATTGGGAGGGGAGATCAAAATGTTTTCCAAAGGAGCGGGTTTGAACCTGGGGTTGTAAAGGAGGAACTGAATTACAGATACAGATAAGACAGGAAGGACAATTCTAGATTACATAGCCTGGAAAAATTGACTGTTAGAAACTGGGAAAAATGCACAAGAGGCTAGAATAAGACCGATGGAAAATCAGAATGCTAGGTAACAGGCTAACAGGAGATGACTGAGGTTAAGGAGATGAGTTCTTGAAATTGGCAAAAATCCTAGAAACATCCTGCAGGTCTGTGGAGAGACAGAGTTAACGTTTCAGGTTTGTGACCTTTATTCGGAATCTTAACTATTATTTTCTGCTTAAATACTGTTATGAACCAGATTAAACCCCCTTAAAATATATTAAGATAGCCTAGATGCCAACCTCTTATTTTTAAAGGCAAGTGTAAGGCGTTGTGTTCTGGATGCAATTCAATTGGTCAAACTAACAGGCTTGAAGCAAAACACACTTTATTGTTACACTATAAGTAAAATACAGATAAAAGAAAGCAGGATTGGAATAACAACACTGTTGGAAACTTAATAGAGTAGTAGATCATTTAACTACTAAACAGTAACTGTTCCAATATAGTAACATCCCATAAACACACCCTTGGTAAAGGCAAATTCAGTAAAATAGGTAGTTTCACATGCAATTCTCCAATCCAGGAAAAAAGAATGTCAAGACAAAACTCAGAAAGAGACAGAACGCAAGTGGTTTACTGTAGCAGGGAGAGACGTAAAGCAGCTTCCAAACCCCAACAGCTACTGAAAATTAAATAAAAATCCTAGTCCTGCGGGAGCTGGACCCTAGCCTCTCATGCTTCTTCTGTCTGCTTTAAAAAAAAACAAAGCTAGCTACATGGCTGGGCACACAGCAGACAGCTCTGCTCCAAGTTTATAGCACTTGTTTTCAAAAGAAAAATGACAGAACAAATCCTTCTTAAAGGCACATCTCATAACAGTACTGCCTGAGCTACTGAGTATTTCCAGAATTGTTTGTTTTTATATCAAAGATCTAGCAGCATCTTGTGATTATACTGATAACTCCAACTGCCTATCAGCTAGGTTATCTCCAACAACACCTGAAACTGTGTCCTAGTTGGGGAATATTTTCTTCTGAAGTTTTCAAGAAAGTCCAATTACTAAGGACTATATTGAAAGATCGAGATGCTCTTGACAACACACTGCATGTATTACATACACCTGAATGTTGTGCAGATTGTATTCCTCAGTTATGGGAAACAAACTGCAAGGTTTGACTAGTGCTTGCTGGATTACTTGTCTGTACAGTGTTAAACACAGATTAACAGTACACTGGATATCTAATGTTTTGCCCAAAGCAAGCAGACTTCAGTCTGTAATCTCTGGCACAATCACATTGCTAATAATCAACATTGTTGAACCAATTACAGTGGTTCCTGCATTCTGAACAATGTTAATAACAGACCAATGTCTCCCTCCCATGTCGTGACAATATGTTTGAGACACCAAATCTCTACGATGCAATCCATGATAAATACAACCTAAATGTAGATACAATTCTGCTAGTTTTCTGGTTCTAACCTACTTTATAAACATGCTGTGGAGTTATCTGATTGGGTTCACCAATTAGGATTAAAATCATATCCCACCGGGTCTGTCACGTATCATCAACACATTAAAGTACTGGTTCAAATGTGAATTAGGTTTCTAGGGTGTTTATCCAAATTTCAAGTGCCACCATTAAAAATACGCAGTGCAGTTTTAACTTATGCAGGAGATGAATAATTAACCATTTCTGTAGTCATACACAGTTCTAAATACATGGCTTTGTATAAACAAGTGCCCTATTGCCAACTACCAGTGCAGTTTCTTGAAAGAAAATGATCTCCTGCATATCTCCATTGGAACGTAATATCATTATGAAACCACATACACAGGAGCAGACATAGCTCGTTCAGCCCTTTTGAGTTTGCTCTGCCATTTGAAAAGATTATAGTCGAAAGTCACACGATAGATACAAGGTTATAGTCCAACAGACTTATTTGAAATCACGAGCTTTCAGAGTGTTTTTCCTTTATCGGGTGAAGTGACTTTACCTGAAGGAGCAGCACTCCAAAAGCTTGTGATTTCAAATAAGCCTGTTGGACTGACTTCCGAATTTGTCCACCCAAGTCCAACACTGGAACCTCCACATCATGGCTACCAACTGTAAGACGATGGCTGATTTGACCATTTTCACATCCACTTTCCTGCTTTTTCCCCACATATTGTCAATCTCCTTACTGATTAAAAAACTGTCTATTTCAGCCTTGAATATACTGAATGACCCAGCCTCAACAGACCTCTGTGGTAGAAAGTTCCACAGTTTCACAATCCTCAGAGAAGAAATTCCTCCTCATCTCTTTCTTAAACATGCAACCCCTTATTCTGGGATTATTCCCTCTGGTCTTAGACCTTTTTGGATCTACCCTGTCAAGACTTCTAAGAATCTTATATGTTTCATTGAAGTCTCCTCTTGTTCTTCTCTATTCCAACAAGTACAGGTCTAATCTCCTCAAAAGGTAGTTCCTCCATATCTATCATCAGCCTAGTGAACCTTCTCTGTACTATCTCCAACACTCGTATATTTTTCCTTAGACAAGGAACTCACAAATCGTTTACAGTATTCCAGGGTGATCTGACTAGTACCATGTACCGTTTAGCAAAACCTCCCTACTTTTATATTCCATCCCCTTTGAGAAAAGACCAACACTTTATTTGCCCTCCCTATTACCCACTGAACTTTGAAGCTAGTTTCTCGTGATTTATGGACTAGGACTCTCAAATCCCTCTGCTCTGTAACTTTCTGCAGTCTTTACCTACATTTCCTCTTTAAATTCATTCCATGTTTCCTGTAATAAGAGATTCAACATGAATTCCTACTCTTTTTCTCTCTCTCACTCCTCTGTTTATTAGTTTTCCCATCAGGAAAGGAGCAAAGTCATGGCGGAATTGCAAATTATGATCAGGAGGATGTGATAACATGTTCCCGTGGTGTGTTTTTGATAGAAGACAAAGTAAAGCCAGCCACGTTTTATAAAACATAATCGCTAACGAACAAAATATTGCTACTGGTTAAGGGTGCTGAATTTTTCATCTGTGTGGTTTCACTTGTAGTTACAATTGATCCTCAATCACACACTCAATGTTAATGTCTTAGAGCAATAGAAGTTTGTTTTAGCAGCTCTGCATGGGTGCGATGTCATCTTCACAAGTTGGAAATCAAACTAGAAGTCCCATGTCGCCTATCACTAGTCTATGAACAGATGGTAAGGAGATTATAGCAGAGGTGTCAGATGAGAACTTTGTTGGTACCACGCTCCTTTTACACTTAAACATTCAATATAGTGGGTGATGGCATTCCTCAGTGAAAATCACCACAGTCTCAAAGGATCATTAGCTGCTCCCTTATTTGAGAAAGGCAACCGGTAGAGAGTTGAATCTTAGGCTCACCATGCCTCAAGTGAGACTGAGAAGGGGACTTTCATATTGACTTCTGCCAGTAAAGGAATTGAGTCTGTACTGTTGAAGTCACTCTGCATCACCAACCTGCTGTCCAGCCAATTGAAATAATGTCTCTGCAAACGTTTAGATCAGTTCGCTGCACGGCTGATTTACAACGACAGCAACCGCGCAGGTTCAATTCCCACACCAGCTGAGGTCACCACGAAGGCCCTGCATTCTCAATCTCACTCCTTGCCATAGGTTTAGTGACCCTCAGGTTAAATTCACCACCACTTGACTCTCTCTGTAATGACAGAGCAGTCTCTGGGTTTATGGTGACTTTCACTTTTTTAAATTCCTCCCCCACAGGAAGTGTGCATGTCCGCATTTTGAATCAGGCTTCTCTGTTGGCTGTCAGGGCACATACTTGTTCAAATCCTGGATCAAGGTGTCCAATGCAATATCAAGAGAAACCTAGTGCCCTTTTTTAAGGTTATCCACCCCCATGTTTCCCTCTTGTTCACAGTGCAAGCGGACCTCCCCTTTAAGAGGTGTTGACTACCTTTAAGTGACATGAGGAAAGTCTGATTTCCTGCCACTCCTTTGCTCCTACAGGCTAAAAGGTAGCTTGGATAGAATGGTCTCACTGAATCATAATAATGAGGCCCCAATTTCATGTACTCTCCAACTTGTGCCCCAGTTTTCTGTGGTTATTTTTCGAGCAAAAAGCATTTTCTAAGTCATAAATTTAAAGAAGGTAAAACCACAGTGTCCTTTAAGCCTCTGAAATTGAATTCATATACAGTCTGCAAGAATATGCACTAGCTATAATCTCTCCACTGTGCACAGACTTCAAATTAAACTTGAATTCCATAGAGTAAAATCAGAATTCCACCAAAAGCTCACTTTACCAGTCCGGAAATTCTCAAAGTATCAACTTGTTGTAGATTTTTTTTTGGTGTGGAAATTGCCCTCTGGATTAAAACTGCATTAGTTTGATGAAAACAGTTCCCATAACCAATCTAAGGTTACAGTGAAGAGAGCCAGTTGTAGATATGACATTTATGCATTTTAATACATTTTGACAGATCAGAAAATAAATCCTTATCATGATGGTCAGGAATGAATCTACAACTCAACTCTCATACAGCTGGGACTCATTCAATGGTACCTGGTTTGATGTTGCCAAGACTACTAATAATTACTTTCACAGACAGTCTTTGGCCATTCAATGTCGGTCATGTTATTTTCTTGCTGCACTAATTGGTTTGGGACAATGATTTTTGGTTTGTTCTGCTTCATTAATTTCTAAGATCTTCCTGGAGTCCCATTCTACGTTCTGACTGAAAGAACTGGCAACTTACACTCCAAACACAAACAGAGCTATCTTCAAACTAGCCTGCAGGAGATTGGAGAGAGTGACCTTAGACAATTTAATTTGCTAAGGCTCACTTATGTCTTCATTAGGGAAGCACTTACATTTATCTGAATCTTCTCGTAACAGTACCGGTTAAATTGGAAACTCAACATGTGGGGAACGGCAGTGACGACCTTTGTTCCGAGCAGGAGCTCTAAGCACTGCCTCACTTTACTTATTATTGTCACTTTTTTTGTTTAATTCTTTTTCTGGAATTGGTCAATATTCGCAAGGCTGTATTTACTGCCTATTTGTAGTTGATGAGAAGGCGCCTGGGGTTCTTTTCTTTGCATCACTATGTTCTTCTCACAAAGGTACTGGGCAATAAGTTCCACAGTCCTGATTTGAGTTGCAGAGACAGCAAGATTAGGTAAAGTCAAAACAGGAATTAGGGCTCCCGATAAAATAAAGTGTGGCACCTTTTGACAACGCAGAAAACCTTACATTTCACACTGTAATGCCAACCAGGTTATTAAATATATCTGGTAGCTCGAATCTATAACAATCTGGCTTAAAGCAATTGCACTGTGCACCAGAGACAAGTTAGCACGGTAAGGTTTATTATGCAGGCAGAAACAGAGTGGAAGAAAGGAATCCCACTCCTGGCTTTGATTTCTGATCCTTCTCTGGAACATATCTTTCTTCTGGCTGCCACCTTGTTTCTAGCAGGCCAGCCGCCAGATGGGGAAATCACAGGGACAAAGTTACATCCTCACACTCTGTGGTGTAGCAACATGCTGTCTAACTGGATGAATTGCCAGATTATTGCACACAGTATTCAGCAAATAAGGTACATAAAATTTGACATGACAGAAACAGGTCATTCAGCCAAACTGGTCCGTGCTGCATTTTATGCTCCACATAAGCTTCACTTTATTTCATCTTACTGTATCGACATATCCTTTTACTTTCTTTCCCCCCCAGAGTTTTTGCTTACTCTAGATGCATTTATCCAGAGTTCCTTTAAATCCACCTGTGGTTTAGTGTTAAAAATATAAATAAGCAATTGTAAAGAACTAACATTGCTTATTGTTCAAGTCACTTTTGCAACTACAGCCACTTTAGACTGTGATGATTACCCAAGATAATTAATAATGGTATAGTTGGATTGATTTCTTTTCATTTTTATTTTCATTTTTTCATAAAGTGATTAAATCAGTATTTTCTCCATTAATTTATCAAATCTGCTGAAATTATATTTCGGTAATATTCTGTGTTTAAATATTTAAGTGGCAGTGTACAGTATTATGAGTAATATATAAAGTTGAATGGTAGGAAAAATGGAAACAATGAATTTGGGTCAAATTAATTTTCATTTTAATTTTTACAGACACATTAGCAAATTCATGATTGAGATTGTAGAAATTAAAATAATTCACATAACTGAAGTACAATTATTTATTTCCGTCCATGTAGAACAAAAGCTAACAGCACTGTCACCAAATAACATCAATGCAAGAGCCTGGTCGAGTATTAAGTTTGAACACATGCAATAATCTTTGACACCTCATTGAACTTGCTGTAGTCATTAAAAAAAAGGAAAAACTCCCGAGACACACTATTAACTACCGTCTAATTACCTACTGATAATTTTTTTTTAGAAAAAACATTTATTTTAACATCAGGTCAACAATTAAAAATGTAAAAGAATTTAGAGGAAAGACTGTCACTGCTTACAGTACATTTCTTACAATCATAAACCATCACTGCCTGGGACAGTGGTAATCCGTGAAGAGTGTAGATGCACATTTACATCAAACAATGGACTTGTGTCTGGAAAATTAATGTCAAGGCTTCATGTTACTGAGCCGGATATCACGTTCTAGCTCAAACTGCCGGTGATCGACTCTATCCAAGAAAGCTTTCCGTTCGATGTATCTGAGGAAAGAAAAGTTATATATTAATTTTACACATATCTTATATATAAATGCACAAAGACAGCTCAGTGAGATTTCTATAGCTGGTTTTGTGCAGAATAAAACAAAAAAGTGATACCAATAGGAAGTGCTGGAAAAGCAGGCTGGACAGTGAGAAGAGAAAAAAGATGGGTTAACGTTTCAGATAGAATCAATGCTGATGAGCCTGCTGTGGATTTTCAGCACGTCACCATGTTTTGTTTCCAATTTCGGCGTTTGTAGCTTTCTGTCTGAAAAGAAATGCACTTCTAAATCAACTATAGAAATGATCCATATAGCTTCATTAATGTAATATTTAAGGCAGAAATATCATCTCATAACACGGTAAATCAGTATCACAGTGTTTGAAACATTTGAATTGTGCAATATTAGCTACAAATTAAGGTCAACATATTTACTGTGTATTAGATCAGTTTGTATGAGCAGACAGGTTTGAACCCACTGCTGACGGATAATAGACATCATTTTCCCAGTCACCCAGCAGCATGCCTCTCCATGTCCAATTAAAATGAAATGGAGGTCTTACTCACTTCTTTCCCATCCAGATCCAACCACCGCCCCTAGCCAGCATCACCCTCCTTTCATATGCAAATCAGGCTTTGATTAGGCCCATCTGCTACTTTAACTGGAGTCTGAGCAGACGACCTGATGGCTTTCCTGTTACATTAAACATATTGGAACCTGGATTGTAAGTCAAAGGCAGTCCAGAAAAGGCGGTTATATAACATCTTTCAACTGTCTTTTTGTATAAGGTAATAGCTCTGAAAGAGTTAATGTTGAACTCTATTGAGTTCTACCCAAACTGATGATGTCAAGCAGTGTTTGGGTGGAGAATTAATTAGTCTTGCACAAGGTCCAGACACAGGCAAACATGACAGATGTGGTTCCTGACAGCTGTAATTCTGCCTAACCAGTTAATGTTAATTGCACCTACTGCCATTATGTAATACACCAAATCTTGTGGCATAGTGGTAGTATCTCTACCTTTGCACCAAGAGGACTGGGTTCAAGTTCCATTTGTTCCAGAGGTGTGTACAAATGTCTCTGAATGGGTTGATTAGAAACTACCTATCTATCACATTTTGCACTACGGCACAGTGTTAGTGTCCCTACCTCTGGACCAGAAAGTCTGGATTCAAATCCCACCTGCCACGGTGTATGTTACAACATCTCTCAACAGGTTGATTAAAAAAAAAACTACATCCCATAATGAAAAACAAGTGCTGCCTGTTAAGGCTCTACAGTGGTCTATTCTCTGTCACTGATAATCAGACACTTAAACACAATGGGCTGTGGAGGGGGTCACTGTATCCGGGCGTCTGCCCATCTTTCGTAGTTATGTTAGTTCTAATGTGTTCTTTGAGACGGTGCATTCTGTGTCCACTGCCATGATAGAGGCCTTTACAGGCTGATGGGCTCTGCAGGGGCTGGAGTGCATCATCACGCTGGTAACAATATTTTGGCTCAATTTGGATAAGTTTCTGTTTCATGTCCAGTAAGATTCCTTCAATCATTATATTTTGTTTTGTTACAGTCCCCCACAAGGGACCATCTAACCTGTTTAAGTTTGCTTCGGAAGACTGGGAAGGGAAACTGGTGGCTCATTTCTTTCTGATATCACTCAAAGTGGGGAAAGGGGCCTCAGCAACACAGACTGTGGTGAGATACATCCAGGGCCCACTAGACATCTTGCATCAATTTTCTCTCGATATTGAGAGCAACTTGCTGCATCTTTTAGAGATTTATTCAGTGGTGAGGAGAGTTTCGGGCTAGACAGCAGCAATTTGCCAGTTAAGAGAGACTGTTATTTATTAAATGCCTTATTAATGGTCCAACTTCCCTCATCAATATTCACCTTCCTATGTTACCAAACCAGCCAAGCAGGCTAGGTAATAAGAAGTCTCAACATTGAAGTCAGAGTGGATACCTGGCAAACTCAGCTTGCCTTTTGCTGTGAAGAGTCTCCACACTGATCAGCACCAAAACAGCAGCTCAGGGCACAATCCATAAGCACCAACTGCATGCACCTCTTGTACATCCAACAGTTGCCAACCCACAACTATCATGGCATCTGTCTGATACACATACAGGCCGCTGATAAAGCACAGACCTGGATTACTCGGCACACTGGATACTAGCTTTGAAACACTGCTGCAAGGACACTTTGCACACAATCAGGTACCCAGCTGATGGATTTGACCAGGCTGTATCTCAGGAATGCTCACTTGTTCCCTCAGTGTTTACTCACTTAATGCCCACCTGCATGCTCACAGCATCCTTTCCTGCTGTGTCATGTCATTCCCTGGTAGCTTTAGATTCTGGCTGACATGCCAATGCACTTTCAGTACTGTGATTCCAGTTTTGCTAGGGCTCCCTGATGCCACGCTTGGTCAAATTCAGCCTTGATGTCAAGGGCTGTCACTCTCACCTCACCTCTGGAATTCAGCTCTTTTGTCTATGTTTGAACCAAAGCTGTAATGAGGTCAGGAGCTGAGTGGTCCTGGCGGAACCCAAACTGGGCGTCACTGAGCAGGTTATTGCTGAGCAGATGCTGCTTGATAACACTGTTGCTGACACCTTCCATCACTTTAATGATGATCGAAAGTTGGTTGATAGGGGCTGTAATTGGCCAGGTTGGATTTGACTGCCTTGTAACGTACATGACATGCCTGGGCAATTTTCCGCATTGTCGGATAGATGCCAGTTTTATAACTGTACTGGAGCAGCTTGGCTAGGGGAGTGGCAAGTTCTGGAGCACAAGTCTTCAGTACTATTACCGGAATGTTGTCAGGGCCAGTAGCCTTTGCAGTATCCAGTGTCACCAACAGGTTTGTGATATCTGTTTTGCAGTGAACTGAATTGGCTGAAGACTGGCATCTGTAATGCTGGGGCAGGAGGCTGACATGGATTAACCACTTGGCATGCCTGGCTGAATACTGCTGCGAATGCTTCAGTTTTACCTTTTACAGTGATGTGTTGGACTCTTCCATCATTGAAGATGGGGATAATTGTGGAGCCTCCTCCTCTAGTGAGTTATTTAACTGCCCACCACCATTCACGACTGGATGCAGCAGGCCTGCAGATTGTGGGATCGCTTAGCTCCAACCATCACTTGCTGCTTATGCAGTTTGGCATGCAAGTAGTCTTGTTTCATAGCTTCACAGGGTGACACATCAGTTTTAGGTATGTCT
Source organism: Ginglymostoma cirratum (assembly GCA_024137785.1). Classification (NCBI taxonomy): domain Eukaryota; kingdom Metazoa; phylum Chordata; class Chondrichthyes; order Orectolobiformes; family Ginglymostomatidae; genus Ginglymostoma; species Ginglymostoma cirratum. The sequence goes on along the minus strand of JAHRHZ010000084.1, from coordinate 16,880,345 downwards.
GGTGCTCCTCCTGGCATGCCCTCCTGCACTCTCCATTGAACCAGGTCGATCCCCTGGCTTGATGATAATAGTTGAGTGGAGGATATGAATCACAGAATCCCTGCAGTGTAGATACAAACTATTCAACCCACTGAGTCTGCACCGATCCTCCGACATCGTAGGGTTTTGAGTCAATGTTAAGAATTCCGAGGGCAACGCCCTCGATGACCATACATCACTGTGCCACCACCTCTGTTGGGCCTGCAGGTGAGGCAGGACATATCCAGGGATGGTGATTGTCTGGGACATTGACTGTAAAGTATGAGTCCATGAAATGTCAAATAGTCCTCAGTCCAGCCGAGGGAGTTTGATGATGGAATCTTGTTACAGTCAGTCATGGGCACAGTCAGCTTGGCCACTGTTAGTCATCTATTTGGGCTGCTCACAGTTAGGGATATATCAGACTATAGTCTGGGAGCTGTTCAGTGGTCAGTCCTATACGGCCACTAGGAGTAGTCAGGGAAACCACATTTCATGAATTTGACAGTTGCAAACACAGCACCAAGTGGTCTGGTCAGTAAAGTCCAGGGACTAGTTAGCAGAAGGGGCAGGGAGGGGTGTTGGTAGTGGGTGAAAACAGGCTGCTGGGATATTGCAATGATAGGGCATGCAGTGTCAGAGCGGGGGGCTCGGAGATGACGGTGTCCACTATGAGCTGCATTTCCTGCCATCATTTGCCATTCACCAGGTACTAACTGCAACGGGAAAATGGTTGGGCCAATGCCCAATGTGGGCAGAATCAGTGTCAACTTGGCTCCTTATTTACTGGATGTTAGGACACTGAAGGGGCAAATACATGAAGCATGCACTTGCAATGTGCAGCTTTATTTAGTCTGCAATCAATTCATCATCCATTTACAATGCACAGAGTGAACAAGCTCCGGGTTTAAATGATAGCCAGAGGCGATTTACATCATGCCATTGGTCCTTACAAATTGAATATTGGCATCATCTTAATGATATTCAGGTGGGGAGCAATCATTTAAAAGGAGGTCAATACTGATCAAAGGTAACCCATCACTCATGCAACTTACAAGGCTGCAGTGGGGGGCAGAGGCCATTGATTCAACATCTGTCGTATAAGTTACCTGAACGTAATGAAATGATTGACGTGGGTCTGGGATAGCAAGGCAGTCAGAATGTAGCATGTAGTCCCGTTTGTTGTAACATGTTTGTCACTCAGCCAATGTGGCCCATTCACCAAGTTGTTGCATATGCTGAGGCTGAAACTGAGGAATGGTGGAGGCATGGCCCTTGTTATCAGGGTGCTGCATGTCTCACTGTCTGGACAAGTGTGTGCAGCCCTCATCTGCAGGGTATGCCACCGATGACTCTCATGAGAGACTCAAACCTCTTTCCCTCCTTAAGTTCCCCTTTTAGGTTATTTCCACCAAGAGTCCCACATGCAGCTGCTGGTGCAATGTTGGTCACTGTGGCTGATGCAGGAGCGCTAGGGCCACCAGAATATAGCAGTGTTCAGTGTGGAGGCCGAGGAGCATGCAACTCATGGAGAGGTCACTGTTACAGGGCCCCTCAGGAGGACTAGAGTTTTTTTGGTCCTGACTGCATTTGCTGGGAATGAGTGAGGCACAGTGTCAGTGCAGGCTCGGTACGTTTTTGGACACAGTGATGGAACAGTGCCAGCTGCAGAAGTGGGAGGCTATCCTCTCCCAATGGCTTTGAAGGTGACAGCTGTTCTGAAAATCATTGGCTCCTTCTAGACAAAGCTGCCTGATACCTTTTAGTTATGCGTCCACAAATGTGGAGCAAACTTTGAGCTGTTGAATATGCAGGTCCATTGCTTGGACCAATCTGGGGTTATAGGGTCCCTCCTTATGGTCCAAATAGTATGCACCGCATCATCCTGTTGTGCTGTGCTGTGCTGTGCTGTGCACAAATGGAGCAGACAGTGAGACAGGCTGAGGAACTGGGGAACGGCAGCTGGTTTCAAAGGAAAAGGAGGGGGGCTGAGCTCAGTAGCACTGGGCATCACAAGCCTGACAGAACCTCACCAACACCCGTGTCCAGTGGCTGCGGTCTGGGTTCAGCGGACCATCACAGGCTTTGGCATGATGGTGTGTGTGTGTGTGTGTGTGTGTGTGTGTGTGTGGTGATGGCAACCTGAAATTTCTTTTCTGTTTGTTTGTGTTTGATAGCTGTGAATAAAAGTGCATGTCTGGAAACAACTAATCGCTTGCCTGAATGTGATGTTCCCCTACTGGAAAATGACAAGATGCAGGTCTACACTAGGCATTGGGACCAGGGTAGCAGTGATCTAGACAGGGTGGTTTGACTGGTATGCAGCTAAGGACAGGTAAACTGTGTGGCTCGTGGTTAAACAGCGACTAGGTGAGAAAACAGGGTTGTAAATGTGAGGGAGTGCCACTGATGCAGACTATGTGCTGTGAGAAACATGGCTCTGTGCCTGCTGCTGCTGAGGGGCAACACCAGATTGCAAATAATAGAAAAATATTATAGATGCTGGAAATCTCAGTTCTCCAATTCTGAAGAAGAATCATACCAGGCTCAAAATGTTAACTTTACTTCTCTCCACAAATACTGCCAGACCTGCTGAGTTTCTCCAGCATTCTCTATGCCAGATTGCAAAAGATTATCAGGTACACAGCACATTTCAAAGGTGGCATGGATGCACAGGATGCCAGTAATTTGAACAATATTTTGAGAATGGCGAGTTGTTCTGAAAATGGTGCTGAAAAGGGTAAGATGGGATTGAAATCAGACAGGGGAGACACCTTAGGGAGGGGTAGGTAGTAAATGCACCGAGTTTGGTAAGGTACAGCAAGATACTTTGCCAGACCTTGTGGCGCAAAACCGTCCTAAACAAAAACAACACCGGACACCTTTTATACCCTGCCAAAATCGGTAAGATTCAGACCTAAGTATCCATGTTTCTTTCTTTATCTTTCCTTTGGAAAGCTTGCGATTCATGTTGCCAGACATGCAGATCATCCAAAAACAGGAGCCTATAATTCCATATGGTTCCACGGACTGAGACTAATCAGCAATGGGAGCTCTGGTTGACTTTTCCTCTGCCTGCCTCCAGGTAGATTGATGTAATTGCATCATCCCCATTAGCAGTCCTGATGAGACTAACTAAGTCAGCTGGACCAGTGAGTGACCCCGAAATCTTCTTGGTGTGTAGGCCTCAATAGCACATCACATGGTGTGTTCACCCACCAAGAGCCATTTAACTTTAATTTCTAGGATAATCAAGCTCAGCCTGACAGGTAGAGGTTGAAATCAGGCATTGTTAGGATTAAGAATAATCCTCATAAGAAATGTTCATGACAGAGAATGTGATTCAGTGAGCAAGAAAGAATATATCACGCAGCAGCACTGCGTAGGAGACACATGGTCTTTTGCCAGTGATTGCACATGCAAAGTAATTAACACATTTCACAGGAGCTTTTTTTTTTAAAAAGAAAAAACCACCAGTATTCAATGTGTGTGTTGTGCTATTAATATGTTTGTGTTCAGGATGTAATCAGTTCATCTTTAGCCCTGCAGGAACTGATGTCGGCAGTTCGAATCTTTAGCCACAAGATAAGAATGCTCAAAACATGTATAATGACAAAGAACGAACCCAAGCAAACAGTGTAACCTCCCGCCAAGTTAATTAAAGAACATCGGATGATGAAAGCAGATTCAGCAAAACAAAAGGAGGTCCAGCAGGGCAAACAGAGGTTGCACAGTGTATTCGATACAAGATGAAATGAAGTAAAGGTGATAGTTGAAGGTTTTGAGAGGAGATTGTGGCTTTGCTAAAAAATTCTGATTTCAAAATGGAACCCTTTATAATAAACCAAAGGTGTTTTTTTAAAAAATGCGTAGAAGATCAATTAAGTCTTAAGAAAATCGATTCTAAATATCACACAATGAGGTCCATTCAGATATCGAACTTTCCACACAATTCAGCTAATTTCATTTGCCCATTCTTTCATTTCATTACTGAATAACATTATTTTAATAACCAAAACACATACATACATACATAGTGTGTTCCTGTTCAGGAGGTGACATATAAGCCTGATGTAATATCAATTCGTGCCATGGAGAATGGAACAAAATACCTACAATAGTGCACAAAGGTGTTAGCTTTCATAGAGACTGTATTGGCATTTGGCCTTCTCTGGATCTATCACCTGGAAAGACTTCAGGCACTTTCCTTTCTTATGCTCATATGGCATCGGAGAGGGAAATGAAGCACTGAGGCTTTTTCAAACTTGCTTACAGATTTGTTTTTATCCAAGCAATTTTTAAACACAAACAGGAGACATTGCTGGTATTGTGTGAAGATTCAAAATACTCAGTGAAATGCCATAAAGCTCCGATCACAACTCTCCACTCTATAAATTTAAGAAAAAAACCCATATCCCTCAGATATATTTTCTTTCCACTGTGCTACATTTAACAAAATGCAAAATCGCTCCCTCTTCAGGAGGACAACTAAGAAGTTGTTCTATTCCTGAGCCTGCGCCATTAAACAAACAGGGAATGTGCAAGAGCCTAGGGTTGACCGAGGACTAATCAAGATCTAATTCTTCTTTTTGATTTCCAATTTGAGATTGGAAAGTCTCAACCTGACACAGCCCCACATCAAAATGCTCAACAGCTCTGAAATGCCCCACCCCTTAGCCAAGTGATTTAAAACGCTTTTAAGTTTTTGCATACCCTGACACGACAGACAAATAAATGGCAAACAGGGACATCGGCATGGATTTTAAAATTATATCATTTAAAATTATATCATTTAAAAACACAGAAATGGTGTGAGGCAAGCAAAAAATGGTTTGTGGCTGGCACAACCTTTGCCCATCAGCCCTTCACAAACATCGACACGTTTCCATCTTTCCCCCTTGCCGCGCACCCCCGCCATTGCTTCTTTTGCAAAACACTTTTAAAAGTTTAAAAACAGAACTAAGCAAGCTACCTCTGTTGACAAATGAACTTCCAAAAATGTAACAAAACCATGCAGCCCAAGAAACTTGCAGGTCACTCTCCACCAAGATGGTTGGTTTCAACAGCGATGATGACCGGTGAAGGACTATTGTCCTCAAATCATACCACCAACAAAGAGGGGAAATAAACTCAATCAGCCGCCCTCTTCTAAGTACTACATAGTGAATGAATCCTTTTGAGAAACATGCATATTAACAATTGACCAAGGCCAGATCAGGTTTGGCTAGGTAAACTCTCATGACTGAATGGCTTGCTGACGTTCAATGCCTTGCTTTTCGTACAAAGAATACTCATTTATGAGGAGATACTGGAAGACTGTTGTGTTGCAGCAAGAAACAGTGCCTTCAAAGGGAGGAAGCTATTTTAAACTGTAAGGCTTAAGTTAATAATATACCACCACTGCAGAACAATACAGTCACGTCATTCACAGCAGGATAAATAGGGGAATTATATTGTAAATTCTAACTCAGAATCACAAGGAAATTAAGAAACTAGCACACAATCAGCACAGAACAGTACACATCAGAAACAACAAGCAAGAAACCTGAAAGAAAACACAACTGTGGATGCTGAAGGTTTGAAAAAAAAATTTCCCATGACTTCTGTTCTTGTTTAAGAAAGAAACCTTTACTTCCATCCTTAAAATCTCTCAAAATCACCAAGAGGCTTCAAGTATTAATTTTGAATACACCGTAAATAATCCTTCTTTTGATGTCTGTGACAAAAAATCATTCTTTTAATGCATGTAGCTGAATACAACTATTGCGCATGACATTGGACCTCGCAAAATGGGAAGCTCATATGGTCAGGCAATTTCAAACATCGCATAAAAATATTGTGTATATTAGGTAACAATAACGTGCACTAGCAGCAAATCCTCATCACTATAATCTAGGGTGGAATTCCACAGTTTCCAGGGCTATCGGCCAAGAGCTGGAAAATGATTTTTCAGTTGTTGCTGATGGATTGACTTTTGGATCTGAGAAGACATCAATAATTTGCATTTAACACAGAAAAACAGCCTATGATGCTTCACCGAAGTCATCGCCAAAATATGACAGTCACTAAAGAAATTCAAAGGACAGGTAGCTAAAAGCTTTAAAAATGCAAATTTTAAGGAGTATCTTAAAAGGAGGACACCAAGGTAGGGAGTTTCAAGAAGGGAATTCTAAAAGTGATAGTCTAGGCAGCTAAAGAGTCAGCCCCAATGGTGCAGTATTGAAAGTCAATGAAAGGCAGGGCAAAAATGTCCAGTCCTCACCCTACCCAGAATAAGGTGCCACTCCCATGAATAGTGACACTTATCCTTACGAAGACGGCAGCGGGGAAGCTAATAAAATAAATATTTAGATACAACAAAACTTAAACATAAAATAATTTTCGCGGACACGACTTACTGAAGGCAAGTTATCGAACACAATCCTGTGAGGATAGCAGAACATTTTTAGAAGTCTAATTACTTTGTAATCTCTTTTGTTTTCAAATTATTTTAAGAAAACTTTTGTTTGAATGATTAAGATGGTCTTTGGTACTTATAAGAGACACAGTTGTGAACTGTAGAATGCTCAGCCATTCCATGCATGAGAAAGGCCTTCATGGCCTATATGTCAAAAGAGTTGGGGAATGGTTCTCTTCCTGAGTGGAACACCTCCCTGACTGTATTTTCTAATTTTACATACAAGTACTATTGGCATATCACTGGCAACATAAAAACACAGACAGAAACTATCATAAAATTTCAATATTCATTTGTGTTATCACAGCTTTCAGGACTATGGTCCAATAACTGGAAAATGGGATTAGTGTAACCAGCTCTTTGTTGACCAGCATAGACATGATGGGCTGAATAGTCTCCTTCTGAGCTGTAAACATCTATGATAAACATGCCTGTCAATTGGCTATCTTAATCTATGCTTCTCAAAAAACTAAACCAATCATAATATTTACTGGTGAAATTTATGCGAAATGTGAACAATGGACAGTGTGTAAAACCTGAATTTAACTGAATGGAGTCCTTGGTACATTAGTCTTCCTCACATACCACCCCACTAACCTCCGGATCCAACGCATCATCCTCCGACACTTCCGCCACCTGCAATCCGACCCCACCACCAAAGACATTTTTCCCTCCCCACCCTTGTCTGCTTTCTGAAGGGACCACTCCCTCCAGCCCCACCACACCCGGCACTTTTCCCTGCAACTGCAGGAAGTGCTACACCTGCTCCCACACCTCCTCCCTCACCCCAGTCCCAGGCCCCAAGAAGACTTTCCACATCAAGCAGATGCTCACCTGCACATCTGCCAATGTGGTATACTGCATCCGGTGCACCCGTTGTGGCCTCCTCTACATTGGGGAAACCAAGCGGAGGCTTGGGGACCGCTTTGCAGAACACCTGCGCTCAGTTCGCAACAAACAACTGCACCTCCCAGTCGCGAACCATTTCAACTCCCCCTCCCATTCCTCAGATGACATGTCCATCCTGGGCCTCCTGCAATGCCACAGTGATGCCACCCGAAGGCTGCAGGAACAGCAAATCATATTCAGCCTGGGAACCCTGCAGCCCAATGGTATCAATGTGGATTTCACAAGCTTCAAAATCTCCCCTCCCCCAACCGCATCCCAAAACCAGCCCAGCTCGTCCCCGCCTCCCTAACCTGTTCTTCCTCTCACCTATCCCCTCCTCCTGCCACCTCAAGCCCCACCCCCATCTCCTACCTACTAACCTCACCCCGCTCCCTTGACCTGTCCGTCCTCCCTGGACTGACCTATCTCCTCCCTACCCCCCCCACCTACACTCACCTTTACTGGCTCCATCCCTGCCTCTTTGCCCTGTCTGCCTCCTCTCCACCTATCCTCTCCTTTATCCATCTTCTATCCGCCTCCCCCTCTCTCCCTATTTATTTTAGAACCCTCTTCCCCTCCCCCATTTCTGATGAAGTGTCTAGGCCCAAAACGTCAAGCCTTCCTGCTCCTATGATGCTGCTTGGCCTGCTGTGTTCATCCAGCTCCACACCTTGTTATCTCGGATTCTCCAGCATCTGCAGTACCTATTTTCTCCAACTTTAAAAAAATACCTGGTACATCAGCAAACATTTGATAATCATTGTAGTTGGTTTCTATTTTCAACTTTTGGTTTCCTTCTCTGTGCATAATCATTGCAAAACATCATATGGCTCAATTTTACAGCACCTGCCCATGCTGAACTGACACCAACTGAGCATGTTGACAACGTTAGTCTGGCTGTAGACTTGATAGCTGGAGCCTAACCATTAAATTATTAACTCCCTGCACGAACACCAATGCCTTCAAGTAGAGGACAATGAGGATGGATTTGTTTGATAAGGTACATCTTGTTGATACTTCAACTATCAGCACAGGAAAACTACATGCAATGCTCAAAGAACAGCTTGGAGTTTTAAAGTTAGCCTCAATAGTGGGGAGGACAGAATGTAAGAAAAACAGCCAGCATTCTTCTTTCAATTTATAAGATGTGCCTCCTACTGAAAAATGCCCACATGACAAAAGAGTGAGACCAGAATGCGTTCTGGCTACAATGCCATCCCATTGTCAAGCAGGCCAGCAATATTCAATGTCTAAACACACAGGAGAAATGATTTTGCAGCAGGAAGCTAGGAACAACTTGCTTACACTGAACAGTACCAGAACTACTGCATGAGATATTTGGGACAACTGTCAGGGTAAGAAGGATGAAAGCTACTCAAGGAGTATTGTGGGAAAGATGGGAAGCTTTAATAACTGTAAGAGTTATCAGCTCATTCATGACAGCAGATCAGAACAATTTTTTAAATCAACTTCAATAGAAGTCTGACAAATCATGTGCTGTATCAAAGCATGCCCGCCAGGACTGGACCCCACAATTTACATGTTATAATTACATCAAATATTTACTCCTCAGTGAACAAAACTGAGTTTCATAATATGTTTCAAATTTATTTTATACTAGTTTAAATTTACATTCCTATTTACGTTCTTATTTACATTAACTTTAAAACAATGTTGATTGTTTGCCTCATCATTTCTTACACTTGACCATGTCCCAATTATTCTCTCCCTTAGACAGGACTATTTGGGGCTCCCTAACCTTTACAACTGAAATTGGTCTTTTGCACCTTTCTGTATCTATCCAATGGTGCATATAATTTCAATGACATGGTAAGCAGAACTGAACACAGTACTCCAAATAGGGTCTGAGCATTACATGGTACAATTTTAACATAACCTCTGTTGATCTAAGTGTAGAATATTGTGCTGAAACAATTGAGGTCAGTGGGGTGGCTAGGAAGGAACAGAACTTTTACTGGAAGATTATAATGACGCAAAGTTTACTCCAAGATATGGCACGATCTGCAAAATTCATCCATCATTAACAATAAATCCAGTAAGTATAAACTTGGGGAAAAATATCCTGAATTTTGTTTGAAATTATAATCTTTATGGGGTTTCCTTTTCCCAGAGTGTAAAGCATTGTAGAAAACTGAATTTTTGGGATGAGTCTCAATTGAAGGAGAGAGGAAAATCTTATTCCATTGATTTGCCAACTTGCAACAATGATTATGGAGGCAATTTCTCTTTTTTGAAATGCCAATCTCTGTTGCCACAGACTATCATGTCACAGGTATGCTTCGAAACCAGTCAGAGGGCTGAAAGACCAAAGATGGGGAGGAAACTAAAGAGTTAAGGTCTCTGTCTCTTCTCCAAAACTTTGAAATTTCAAATAAAATAATAAAAATAACACCAATTTACAACAAAAATATGTAAACTAGATTCAGTGGCAAAGACTGAAAAAAGAACTTTGTCTTTCCCTCTATTTTTAGTCAGACCCGTTACCATTTTTTTCAGATTACTATGTCATACATCAGTCTTGGAGGCATGAAGATGTAGCTCCCAAGTAGAAGACAGGCATGCCAGATCCTTTTGGAGAGTAAGGCTGCATGGATTATATTTTCCTTTACACACTCTCCTGCTTGGTTGTTCCTCTACCACTTTATCTTTTACTCTTTCCTATCTCCTTGAGCTTCTCTTCTATATTCCTCTCTTCGCATAGCTCTAGGTTCTGAAATCCTGCTTTATCAACCAATACAAAAATAGATATTTTTCAGATATATTGAAAAATGGGGGACCACTTGAAGACAAACCTGTAGATGGACAAAGTCTAGGGAATAAAATATTAAACTCTGCGTCTCCTCACTTTCCCATCAGGCAAAACTCAGATGGGTAAATGATATAGTAACACATTCTTCTGACAGGCAGAGTTAATAAGGATGCTAATTTCAAAATCCATTTGTTTTTCATTGAGCTGCTCCAATTCGTCTCATTATATCACACAACATGCATTTGCAGCAAAACTATTCTGAGTATCAAATTGGCTGAAGGAGGATACAGACACATTACTTCACAGGTCCTTGCCACATCGAAGCAAAACCTGCTTTGCAATCTGATGAAGAGTAGCAGCTGCATCTTTGTAAAAGCATTTTTTGCTGCAGGCCGTTCTATTTCAAACAGTCAAAAGGACTGACACTGCGCTTGATCTTCTTTTTACAAAAAAAAAGACCCAAAATGTAATCTTTTGCCATAGTTTATTTCAGGAAATGCATTAAGGAATATTCTAAATCCTACTTCAGAATCCAATTACCATTCTGAAAACACAATTTTGCATAGAAATTCGATAGAAAAGCTGTGAAACTGGTAAAGGTCATTCAAGACTCAAAGAGCAGCATAGGGTTTAACATCAATTAACCTACTGAATATAATGTAAATTAACTGCATCTGATTAAAATGTCAAACTAATTTTTATGGTCTGCTGAAAACTGCAAACCAAATTATACAAGTAATAAAAGAATTTTAATTGAGATTTGAAATGAGGGCACTGCTGTCGCTTCCCTTTATATATTGTTCCCCTCGCTCCTCTTGTCCTTTTTAATGTTCAGATAGTTTCCATTATATCTGGTTATTTACCCTGCATTGTCATCACTATTGGATGTTTGAAATCAGTGCTCCTTCATTCCTGCAAGGTCATTAGTGATTTTCTCCCTTACATTGATTTGGTATTCTAAGCAGCAGTGACCATGCAAGGTCAGCTTTTCTCAATCAGAATTTCTCCGGCTCCCCAAAACAAAAGGCACCTACATAGTAAGCTCAATGAATTAATTTGTTTCAGCTTCCTAGACGCATGTTGTGATTCCATATTTTGGCAGAGTGGGGTGGTAGTATGTTGATTTCTGGTTGCAGCAGCTGAAAATGGTAGTGTACTCAAGGAAAACCACAAGATTTTTTGAGAAGGTGCTGACTCCTAGGCTGAAGGTAACTAGTGGAAAACCGAATATGGTCACCTTTACCAAACAGAAGATGAAACCCCTGCTGAAGAACACATATGTCAGCAAAGTAACTACTACTGAAACACAGGGTGACCCCCCGAATAAAGATTCTGCGCAATAGATATATCTAAATGAACAGAATTAGTGACTGAAATTGCCACTCAATAGGTAGTGAGGTAACAATGTGTTTTCATGACTGAGGGAGAGTACCAAATTAGCTGGTATAAAAGGCCTCCAACAAAAGGGTTACCTAATCAATATACATCAAATGCAGGACTCAAAACATGTTAAAAAGTTAACAATATATTTGCAAAGCATGGTGCTCAACAAAGCACAAAGAACAAAGAAAATTACAGCACAGGAACAGGCCCTTTGGCCTTCCAAGCCTGTGCCGATCCAGTACTTCTATCTAAATCTGTCATCTATTTTCCAAGGATCTGTATCGGTCTGCTCCCTGTCCATTCATGTATCTGTCTAAATACATCTTAAATGACGCTATCATGCCTGCCTCTACCACCTCCGCTGGCAATACATTCCAGGCACCCACCATCCTCTGCGTAAAGAACTTTCCACGCATATCTCCCTCAAACTTTTTCCCGCTCACCTTGAAATCATGACCCCTAGTAATCAAGTCCCCCACTCTGGGAAAAAGCTTCTTGCTATCCACCCTGTCTATACCTCTCATGATTTTGTAGACCTCAATCAGGTCCCCCCTCAACCTCCGTCTTTCTAATGTAAGTAATTCTAATCTACTCAACCTCCCTTCATAGCTAGCGCCCTCCATACCAGGCAACCTCCTGGTGAACCTCCTCTGCACCCTCTCCAAAGCATCCACATCATTTTGGTAATGTGGCGACCAGAACTGTAAGCAATATTCCAAATGTGGTCGAACCAAAGTCCAAAACAACTTTAACATGACCTGCCAACTCTGGTACTCAATACCCCGTCCGACGAATGAAAGCATGCCGTATGCCTTCTTGACCACTCTATCGACCTGCGTTGCCACCTTCAGGGTACAATGGACCTGAACACCCAGATCTCCCTGTGCATCAATTTTCCCCAGGGCTTTTCCATTTATTGTATAGTTTGTTCTTGAATTGGATCTTCCAAAATGCATCACCTCGCATTTGCCTGGATTGAACTCCATCTGCCATTTCTCCGCCCAACTCTCCAATCTATCTATATTCTGCTGCATTCTCCAACAGTCCCCTTCACTATCTGCTACTCCACCAATCTTAGTGTCATCTGCAAACTTGCTAATCAGACCACCTATACCTTCCGCCAGATCATTTATGTATATCACAAACAACAGTGGTCCCAACACGGATCCCTATGGAACACCAACGGTCACAGTTCTCCATTTTGAGAAACTCCCTTCCAATACAACTCCCTGTCTCCTGTTGCCCAGCCAGTTCTCTATCCATCTAGCTAGTACACCCTGGACCCCATGCGACTTTACTTTCTCCATCAGCTACCATGGGGAACCTTATCAAACGCCTTACTGAAGTCCATGTATATGACATTTACAGCCCTTCCCTCACCTATCAACTTTGTCACTTCCTCAAAGAATTCTATCAAGTTGGTAAGACATGACCTTCCCTGCACAAAACCATACTGCCTATCACTAATAAGCCCATTTTCTTCCAAATGTAAATAGGTCCTATCCCTCAGTATCTTCTCCAGCAGCTTCCCCACCACTGACGTCAGGCTCACCGGTCTATAATTACCTGGATTATCCTTGCTATCCTTCTTAAACAAGGAGACAACATTAGCAATTCTCCAGTCCTCCGGAACCTTACCTGGGCTCAAGGATGCTGCAAAGATATCTGTTAAGGCCCCAGCTATTTCCTTTCAAACATTCACAAACAACATCCTCTGCTGTCTATCTCATCTGTGAAACTCCCATTCAGAGATAAAACCCAAAGCTTTTGTTCTACATTTTCATCCTGTCATTAGGGTTCCTCAAATTACTTGCATGGTCAACTTAAATGTAACTCTTACACAAATGGATTTTTTTTAGTAACAGGCCTGTAGACCAACCAATGGTGGTTTTATATCATCAGTTAACGAATCAATGGCTATAACGGAGACACCATAGGAAATTAGACATGGGGCTAATCACAGTGAACACAAATAATTTAGTATGCATTAATGAAGCCTGTGTACAGTAAAAATAATATATTTGAATATATGGGAAACTTTTTCTTCCTTTTCAGTGTTCACACCCACTCCCAAAACTTTGGAGAATGTAGAGATCTATTCACCCAACTGCATGAGGTTTGTTTCTGCCAACAAGGGGCACTCTGATTTACCTCAGAGATTGATGGAGGATAAAACAGAGGGATAAGTTAATTGTAATTATTCAGTGAATTATAAATCAACTGTCTTAACAGATTAGTACAGACTCACTGCTGAGTGGCAGTCATCAGAATTACCACCCATCAGCCTACACTGAAACAGCAAAGGGATGGGCAGTGTCTTGGGCAATGTTACCAAGCAACACTTTGTCAGCAATAGCCTACTCAAGATGGTCAATTTAGACTCTACCAGGGTCATTTAGATCAAGACATCAACACAACTTTAGTCCAACACAGAGGTGAATTCACATGCACAAACATTCACCCCCTCCAACTGTCACAGAGTCAGAGCAGCATGTACCATCTTAAAGACGCACAGATGAAATTACCAAGGCTCCTTGGACAGAACCTTCCAACCTACAACTACCACCATCTAGAAGGACAAGGGAAATTGATACACGGGAACATGACTTCCAAGTCATACACTATCTTGACTTGGAACTAGATTGCAGTTTCTTCAGTATCACCGGGTCAAAATCCTGGAACTTCCTCCCTAACACTGTTAGGTTACCTACAAATGGACTGCAGCAGTTCAGGGAGGCAGCTCACCACCACAGTCTCAAAATATTTGCCCAGCCAGTGAAGACCATTTCCTATGAACACGCAAGAAACGTAAAGCAAGAGTGGCTGCCCCTGACATTGATGTTACACTAAATGCTGCCTTGACGGACCATAGCAAAATTTATGTCAATTAAAATCAGGAAAATTTACCACTGGTTAGTGCCATACTTAACACAGATGGAGATGACTGAAGTTGTTACAGGTCAATCAAGTCACCCCAGAATGTCACTGTAGGAGTGCCATATTCTAGGCCCAAATATCTTCAGTTGCACAAACAACGTTCATTACCATTCATAAACTTTCAGATACCAAAGCAGTCTGGACCTACATGCAGTAAGACCTGCGTAATATTCAGTTGGGTCTGATAAGTGACAAGTAGCTTTCAAGCCACACAAGTGTTATGATCACAGTTGATGTTAATCCTGGACAAGTCAGAACCCAGAATGAAATCTGGCTTGTTAGATCATGCTTTTTTTTTTTGTTTTAATGAGGTAGTCTTTTATCAAAAAACAAACATGAGAAGAAGAAGATTTGGCATCAATAATAAAACAGAAGTTTATTATGAAAAGAAATGAAGAAGTAGAATAAACCAAAGTATTTACAAAACATAATATTAAAGATGTTGAAATCTATGGTAAAATACAATCTCATTAAACTTAAAAGCGCTCCTTTGCAGTCTCATACTAGACAGAATTCCCATCTGCAAGGGCTAATTTTACCTGTAGCTTCAATTCCTCTGCGTTGAGAATCTAATAGCTTCGTCCTTGAGCCTTCATATATGAGAGCTTAAATCTTCTCCGCTTCAAATAACCACTTCAGGATTTTAACCAACCACTTCTGGACTGCAACTTTAAAACCTTATTTACACTATCCCTTAATACTTCTAAATGGTCCTCTTCCTTCAGAGACAAATATCTCAGACATCCAGCTTTAGTCAATAATACTGCAAAACTGCCCACCAAAAGTGCTTTCTTCACCCCATAGATGTTTTCCCCTAAACCTAAAAAATCCAGAATTTTTTTAGCTGAAGCCTAATGCACAGCACTGTTTATTCCGTTTTCTGATAAAACTCGCCAAGGTAAACAATACCCATTACCATCTCAGCAGTCTCTCTCATTTAAAATAAATCACCCTGTCTACAGAAATACTCACACATTAATAACCTCTTCATAGACATGGGCCAAATTCACATGCCACTAGTTCAAATTCAAACTCTAAAATAACTGCTATTAAAATATATGTAAATCACACATGTAGATCACACAAGTGGCAGGCAATGACCATATCATGTGAGAGAGAATCTAACCAGCTCTTCTTGAAATTCAATGGTATTATCATATAAACAAGGAATTGACCATTTCTGCCACATATTGGCTTTAGTTTGAAAAGGACAGTAAAAACGTTAAGTAGTAATGCGATGCAGGTTCAAGCTTAAATGGTATCAGCGCATTCCACCTGGAATGGAAGACTGAATTGTGGTAGCTGTGAAAAGATTTGCTCAGTGAAAATGAGGTATAAATTGAGCATTGGGAGCAATAACTGGAAGGCAGAAAGCTAACCTTGACTGAACTGTTGTAAACAGATTGAAATTGTGTATTTAAAATTAAAAAATTCTGCAAAGTTTGCAACCACATACAAAGACTCATTTGCATTCATAGTTCAAGTCTTTCATGCTTCTAGCATCGTCTTCTGATATGGGACTTGTGCATCTCTAACAGATTTTATTTTGCTCCCTTACTAAGCTTTTCATTAAGCAGCTAGCAAACTGTTGGTAGCTTCCCTTATCCAATTGCTTGAGAATGCATTTCATGATTATGGTAGTTTGTTTCGACTGATATTCACACATCCTTGCTCTACCAAATCAAAATAGTGTACATAAACTTAAAAACATTCATAAACCATGGTGAATAGTGAAGCCTTGTGTAGCAGAATGTCTGGTACAGGGCAAAGGTATTCAAAATAGTAGTGGTTAGGCAAAACATTTGACTGTGTTGTCAACTGTTAATCACATAGGCCATTAATAACCTGACCCGTGGCAGGAAGGAGCTGGTTTATTTCTAATTATCTCCGTACATTTCCTGTAAAACTAGACTTGCAGGATACACAGACATCTTCTGGACATTGCGTCATACTTTTATTTAAATATTAATTTACAAAGGTCAAACAACTGCTATGCAGATGCCTATTTGTTCTTCATCAACTGTAGTTTACTTTTTCCAAATTTCCTTTGCTCCATGTCCAAGGACAATGGTCCACATTGCAGTATAATACTTTGAACACCAACAAACTTCCAAAACTAACCCACACTGCTATTCCTCATACACAATCCTAGGCTTCAAGTGCAGCAGGTTAACTTCCAATGTTGTGGAAGGTTAGACTATGTGCATGCTCTTTAGTGAGTGTAATAAAACAGAATAGGAACCATGACTTACTTTTCTCTCTCCTAGTCCAGGGACATCAGTTTCACAGAATGTGGTACAATGAGATTCATGTAAATCATGATGGTGTGCTTAACTACATGAACCAAATATAAATAAGGTGACATGAGTCTGGAATGAACATGCGAAGGTAGTAGTATTCAATAATACACTAACAAGTTGTATTTCACCACCTATAAATGTAAATAAAGGAGTGTTACAGTAAAGAAGGAATGGAAGAGCCTTACTTCATGATAAGGAGCAAAGTAGCCTCAGAGACACAGTATACGCAGGCACTTTACGACCTACAGATACTCTGGAATGGTATCTCAATGTGCAGACGGAAGTATTGACGTAAAGCACAAAATAAAGAACGTGTCAATGCAAGTATAAGTAGTTACAGGATTTGACATTCTTCAATCCAAGGAGGACACCACAGAGGCAGAAATCAGGATTCAAAATTGGTCAGTATTGCAAGGAAACATGAGGATTCCTGTGACATAGTCAGATATTAAGTCCAATATTACACCGTCACCCGCCCAAAAACCTGCCAAAACAATGTAAGAATGGGAATCCTCACCAATCATATTGTATAACATATAGCTCCAAACAGAACCACAAACATAAATGTCTAGCAGGGAGAGCTGAATGATATAAAGGTGGTCAGTTGGACCAAATTAGAAAATACTGTAAGTTAACAGCAAGAAAAGCACATTCATCACCTCAAAAAACAAAGGAAGGATCCTGCAAAAGGAAAAAAGTCCAAGAAATGTTACAGATAAAGAAGAAAAAATGAAGGTAACATTCCTTTGGGAAGCCAAAGAGGGTCAAAACAGATCCTGGACCAACAATGTGAAGGCACGAGACTTCGAAACAAAATTTAAACTCAACACAGGAGCGCCTGTTTCAATACTGGTAGCTTGCCTTGGTTAAAATCCCAAAGAGTCACAACAGTTAACACAAAACTCCAAGGTGCAGGAAACATTGATCTTCAGTCACAAGGATAAATCACCACAGGTGAGAAGCCATAACCAACAGCATTAATTAGATCAGAAAAGATCTGATAAACAGATTAATATTGAAATTATATAGTACTGCATGGGTTAAGTGCTGTCATGCATTTCTATTGCCCATTTGAAACAAGTTGCAAGATTACAGCCATATTGTTCAAGGTACAGACAATTCATTACATATTACTATGATGATATGGCATCTTTCATTAGTTAATGGAAGAACTAAAGGCAACTTTTATGGATTGTTTCCAAAACAATTCTGATAGAAGGAATAATCTAATAATCTACCTTCTGTTGAAATTAAGGAGACGGTGGGAAAGGGCACCAGAAGGGTTGTGCCTGGCTTTGTGTAATTAGGTCAGGGCATATCTGCATTTGGCTGTGATGACTGCACAGTTCGATAGCCTTCCGATAACTAGGATGGCCCATGTACTCTGGAAAAAGCCTGTTTTTTTTGTGTGGCCCCCTTCAGGACCAAGATTGAACTAGGGAGTATTCTGAAAATGGGTTAATTGGTTTCCTGAATATGACATCATTACAGAGCTGAGGGTCTGGTAGTATAGTGGCAATGTCCCTATTGCTGGTCCAAAAGGTCAAAGTTGAAGTCCCAGCTGCTCCAGGGTTGTATCATAACATGTCTAAATAGGTTGATTACAACTTTTATTTTAGGGACTTGGGGTCTCCACGAGTTTGAATGGCTAAGTAGCGAAGGGTAAATAAAAAGCTAATTGCAGTGGTGTTAGGTTTCAGCCTATTTCTATTTGGCAGTTCAGAACACACAATTTATGTGAAGATAAATGAGCAAGGTTCTCTCCAAATCCAAATGTTTTCTGTTTGGTAGTTTTCAACAAATCCTTGCGAAGGAAGTCTCTGAGAACAGAGAAGCTGTACCTGAAGACAAGGGATTATGGGCTGGACAAGACCCACTGCCATTGTTCAGTGTCGCCAAAATCACTAGGCTGTAAGAAGGGGTTGGTGCGGGAAAACTCCAGGGATACTAACTATTGAAATTGAAATTTACTATGTTTGAAATACCCTTTGCTTGTAAATTATATTTGAATTACGTTGATGTTAGCTGGTTTGTAACAGTAAAACTTTCACATTTTGACTGGCATTTTCATTCACTGGCATTTCAAAGACTTTTCAAAAAGTCATTCATCATGAGGGCTTGGAACATAACCAGCTACAAAGAAGAATGACCACTTTGGTAAGAGGCTGCATGGTAAAAGGACTGTTTAGCATGTCAGAGTTAATGACTTCAGGAAGAAGACCATTGATTAAAAATATGTATTATAGAAGGGATTATCATAAGTGCAAATTGCAGCACACCCTTTACCTTAAAGCTTGCCAAATCAATCACATTTCATTTTTCATATTGTTATAAATCAATTTGTGTGTATTTGCATTCTTCATTAGAAAACAAAAGGAATTATGATGCGTTTCTCTGTTTGAACAGTTGTATTGCCTGTACACGTAGTGCTGCAGGGCACAAGATCTCAGGGTGATGGTCCATGCACAGCTTATCAACAGAACTTAAAAAAAAACTCTCAAATTGAAACTGCTGACCTTGAATATCTCGACAGCATCCAATCATATCGGTCCTGAAGGTGGTGCCCTAAAATACGATAAACTTCCAAAGACGACTTCTGGGCAGTTAATTAGGAGTATGTAAGCGAAGAGGGATGGATGAAAGTTCTGGTCACAAGAAAGACCACAGGAAATACTTCCTTCTTGGCAAGTAAACAGCAGGATTTCCACACATAAACAACTAATGTCACAAAGCTTTCAAGTTCATAAACACAGGAACGTATTTTCATTTAGATTTGTTTACAGGAACATAAAAATATACCAGCAAGAAAAACGAAGTATTTAAATGTTCATGGAAAACTTTGCAGCTCAGAAAATGGTTATTTTTAAAATTTCTTTTTTTGCGAAAGGATTTTTATTTCTCTACAGTCAAGTAGGTGTTTCTTTGTGTTCACTTAACAGACATTTTATGTTCAGTTAAAGGACATTTATAGGAGCACTTTGCTGATGCCAAAGACAGGAATTATGCACCTTTTAAGGTTATAAATATATTAAGCTGTTTTAATGCATATTTGTTATGTTATGAAACTTCAAGCTCTTAAATTCTGAGATCAAAATGGGAAATAAATTGGCCCAATAGTGGAGATATCAAAGATAAGACTGGAAACAAAGTGCTGAGTTTTCAGGGAAATAACAGGCGAGCAGGAGAATGTTCCAGTGAAAGAATCTAAAGTGATGGTTCCAGGAAGATTGGTGGCAAATATCATGTTGCAACTTTACAGAGACTAATATTGGATGGAAGGGGAGGAGAAGAAATGACAATGTTTTATGGAAAATATTATTGACCTGGTGCAGATACCAGCAGGGTGGAATGCCATCATACAATTTACCCAAATTAGCCCACTTCAAAACCTTAGTTGAAGGAACAAGTAAATGAGGGTTAGTAGGAGCTGCAGATGCTGGAGAATCTGAGATAGCAAGGTGTAGAGCTGGATGAACACAGCAGGCCAAGCAGCATCAGAGGAGCAGGAAGGCTGACCTTTCGGGCCTAGACCTTTCTTCAGAAATGGGGGAGGGGAAGGGGGTTCTGAAATAAATAGGGAGGGGGGAGGCGGATAGAA
Organism: Ginglymostoma cirratum; assembly: GCA_024137785.1. Lineage (NCBI taxonomy): Eukaryota > Metazoa > Chordata > Chondrichthyes > Orectolobiformes > Ginglymostomatidae > Ginglymostoma > Ginglymostoma cirratum. Next base: position 16,859,994 of record JAHRHZ010000084.1, on the reverse strand, counting down.
GATGGATAGAGGAGAGGATAGGTGGAGAGGAGACATGTCAAAGAGGCGGGGATGGAGCCAGTAAAGGTGAGTGTAGGTGGGGAGTTAGGGAGGGGATAGGTCAGTCCAGGGAGGACGGACAGGTCAAGGGGGCGGGATGGGGTTAGTAGGTGGAAGTTGGGGGTGGGGCTTGAGGTGGCAGGAGGGACGGGTTAGGGAGGCGGGGACGAGCTAGGCTGGTTTTGGGATGCGGTAGGGGGAGGGGAGATTTTGAAGCTTGTGAAGTCCACATTGATACCATTGGGCTGCAGGGTTCCAAAGCGGAATATGAGTTGCTGTTCCTGCAACCTTCGGGTGGCATTGTTGTGGCACTGCAGGAGGCCCAGGATGGACATGTCGTCTGAGGAATGGGAGGGGGAGTGGAAATGGTTCGCGACTGGGAGGTGCAGTTGTTGAGTGTGAACCGAGCGTAGGTGCTCTGCAAAGCGGTCCCCAAGCCTCCGCTTGGTTTCCCTGATGTAGAGGAGGCCACAATTGGAACAGCGGATGCAGTATTCCACATTAGCAGATGTGCAGGTGAACATCTGCCTGATGTGTAAAGTCTTCTTGGGGCCTGGGATGGGGGTGAGGAGGGAGGTGTAGTGGCAGATGTAGCACTTTCTGCAGTTGCAGGGAAAAGTACTGGGTGTAGTGGGGCTGGAGGGGAGTGTGGAGCGGACAAGGGAGTCACAGAGTCTTCATAGGATCCACAACCTGAACTCTCAATTCTACTCAGCTTTATTGGACACTAAAAACCGTAAGTACAGTAAACTTACTGGTGCCTACCACCCAAGACGGGCTTCGTCCACCTCCCAAATCCCCAACCCTACCCAGGACATTCCCCACAATGTGCCCGCCGCTATTGGCCGTGTGGCCACTGTCGGAGCACCCACGGATGATGTCACATCCTCCACCGCCGGGTACACCACTTCTGGGACAGAGAATGCCATCGACACCGCTGCTGATGCCACCGCCTCCATTTCCGAGGCCAACACCACAGACACTGAGGATGCACCTACTGTCACCGCAGCTGCCGCCGCCTATCCTGCTCCGTCCACCGCCGATGCCGCTCCGCCCACCACCGAGGCTGGTGCAACTCCGCCCACCACCAACGCAACTCTGCCCACCACCGCCAACTCAACTCAGCCCACAGCCAACGCCGCACAGCCCACCACCGACGCCGACGTTGCTCCGCCCATCGCCTCCACAGCCAGCAGCTCCAGAGGAGACTGTAGCACCCAGCCCTGCCGAGTCTTCACCATCCCCCCAGACCTCCTCCTTGCTGAGGACGAATGGTCAGTCCTCAGTAAAGGGCTCACCTTTGTCCTCCCCCACCCACACATCAACGAATACCGCCCATGCTTGGACATTGAGCAGTTTTACCGCCGCCTCCACCTCCACGCTTACTTCTTCCACCGTGAGCCTAACCCTGCCTCTGCTGGTCCCTTCTCCTGCCTAAAACACACCCCCTCCTCCTGGACACCACCCCAAGGCCTCCTACCCTCCCTCGACCTCTTCATCTCCAACTGCTGTCGAGACATCAATCGCCTCAACCCCTCCAACCCTCTCACGTACTCCAACCTCTCCCCCGCAGAACTTGCAGCCCTCCGCTCCCGTCCCAACCTCACCATAAAACCCATGGACAAGAGAGGCGCAGTTGTAGTATGGCGCACTGACCTCTACATTGCCGAGGCCAGGTGCCAACTCTCCGACACCTCATCCTACTGCGTCCTTGACCATGACCCCACTCCCCCGCCATCAAACCATCATCTCCCAAACCATCCACAACCTCATCACCCCAGGTGACCTCCCTCCCACAGCCTCCAACCTCATCGTTCCCCAACCCGCACCGCCCGCTTCTATCTCCTTCCCAAAATCCACAAACCTGACTGCCCTGGTCGACCCATTGTCTCCGCCTGCTCCTGCCCCACCAAACTTATCTCCAGCTATCTCGACTCCATTTTCTCCCCCTTGGTCCAGGAACTACCTACGTCCGTGACACCACCCACACCCTCAACCTCCTCCAGAACTTCCAATTCCCCGGGCCCCAACACCTCATCTTTACCATGGACGTCCAGTCCCTATACACCTGCATTCACCGTACAGGTGGCCTAAAGGCCCTTCGCTTCTTCCTGTCCCGCAGGCCCGACCAGTCCCCCTCTACTGACACCCTCATCCGCTTAGCTGAACTCGTCCTCACCCTCAACAATTTCTCTTTCAATTCCTCCCACTTCCTACAGACAAAGGAGGTGGCCATGGGTACCCGCACGGGCCCAAGCTATGCCTGCCTCTTTGTAGATTACTTGGAACAATACCTCTTCCGTAGCTACACTGGCCCTAAGCCCCACCTCTTCCTCCATTGCATTGATGACTATATCGGCGCCGCCTCGTGCTCCCACAAGGAGCTCGAACAGTTCAAACACTTCACCAACACTTTCCACCCCAACCTTAAGTTCACCTGGACCATCTCTAATACCTCTCTCTCCTTCCTGGACCTTTCTGTCTCCATCTCTGGCAACCAGCTCGAATTCGATATCCATTTCAAGCCCACTGACTCCCACAGCTACCTAGAATACACCTCCTCCCACCCACCTTCCTGCAAAAATGCCATCCCCTATTCCCAATTCCTTTGCCTCCACCGCTTCTGCTCCCAGGATGAGGCACTCCACTCCCATACATCTCAGTTGTCCTCATTTTTCATGGACCGCAACAACCCCCCTCTCAGTGGTCGGGAACGCCCTCGACCGTGTCTCCCGCATTTCCCGCAACTCATCTCTCACACCCGCTCCCCGCAATAACAACCAAAACAGAATCCCCCTCATCCTCACGTACCACCCCACCAACCTCCGGATCCAACGCATCATCCTCCGACACTTCCGCCATCTGCAATCCGACCCCACCACCGAAGACGTTTTTCCCTCCCCCCACTTATCTGCTTTCCGGAGAGACCACTCTCTCCATGACTCCCTTGTCCACTCCACACTCTCCTCCAGCCTCACTACACCCGGCACTTTTCTCTGCAACCACAGGGAGTGCTACACCTGCATCTACACCTCCCCCCTCACTCTTATCCCAGGCCCCAAGAAGACTTTCCATATCAAGCATTTGTTCACCTGCACACCTGCTAATGTGGTATACTGCATATGCTGTACCCGTTGTGGCCTCCTCTACACTGGGGAAACCAAGTGGAAGCTTGCGGACCACTTTGCAGAACACCTACGCTCGGTTCGCACTAAACAACTGCACCTCCCAATCGCGAACCATTTCAACTCCCTCTCCCATTCCTCAGACGACATGTCCATCCTGGGCCTCCTGCAGTGCCACAATGATGCCGCCCGAAGGTTGCAGGAACAGCAACTCATATTCCGCTTTGGAACCCTGCAACCCAATGGTATCAATATGGACTTCACAAGCTTCAAAATCTCCCCTTCCCCAACCGCATCCCAAAACCAGCCCAGCTCGTCCCCGCCTCCATAACCTGTCCTTCCTCCCACCTATCCCCTCCTCCCACCTCAAGCCCCATCCTCATCTCCTACCTACTAACGTCATCCCGCATCCTTGACCTGTCCGTCCTCCCTGGACTGACCTATCTCCTCCCTAACTCCCCAACGACACTCACCTTTATTGGCTCCATCCCCGCCTCTTTGACCTGTCTGTCTCCTCTCCACCTGTCTTCTCCTCTTTCCATCTTCTATCCGCCTCCCCCTCTCTCCCTATTTATTTTAGAACCCCCTTCCCCTCCCCCATTTCTGAAGAAAGGTCAAGGCCCGAAAGGTCAGCCTTCCTGCTCCTCTGATGCTGCTTGGCACGCTGTGTTCATCCAGTTCCACACCTTGTTATCTAAGTAAATGAGGGTGCCTCACAGGTTTCAACATTTCAATTCAGGTATAATTAATGCATGGGAAGCTGAGAGCTCCCATTGTTTTTGCCATGGCAATGTCTTAGTCAGGTTTGAATTGCCAACCCATCAGCATTCTTTTAGTCTGTAGTATAACGTGTCTTCATCATTGAAATTTAGCATTTTTGTGTTGCCCTGATAAGAGCAAAGACAAAATACTTCAGCCAAGTGCCTGTCTTCTCAGTTATATTCAAGTTGTGTACCACTAAGCAACAATCCTGATATTCTGCTTTGTGCTCACAGAAAGCATGGGCTCAATGTGCACAAATGTACTTTTACAATATTTTGTTCTTCCCTTCCCCAACTGAGCAAGTGGACAGCAACCTGCGCACTACTGCCCACTTTGGTGATCTGCATCTGAAAATGTACACAAGTTCAAATTGTGATTTCAACTTAGCACAATGCATTGACCAAGATCCTCACTTAGATACCTGAAGTTGCAACAAATTTAAATGAAAATGAAATCTTTGAAATATCTCATGTATGATAATGTATTAACCTAATTTTGCAAATAGCTTATTAGTTTAGTTCTGCAACCAAAAGCTCTTATGCAACCGGAAAAAAAAACAGCCTTAAGCAACAGAAATAAAGCAAACTCGTGGAGGATGATAGGAATTCCACCCACGCAGTGTTGTCAGTAGTTCATTAACTTCATTCAGGGTCAACAGTCTTAAAAATCAAGAGCAAACACAATATGATCAACCGGTACTAATGAGAAATTCCAATCGATTTTACACCAGCTGGCTGCAGTAATTACAGTGAGAGATTGCTCTGCCTCCTTACAAGCCTGAGTTTGCTACCATAAGTCATCTTCCCCTCACCTCCCTTTCCACTATATTCAAATCATTTAAATTTAATTTTAAATTTTTTTTTGGCTTTTCCCCTATAATTTTGGAATAGAGAAAATTACATTAATTAATATGCCAACAAACATTTAAACTATTATTTTAAAATTACTTTTTATAATTTCAGTAAGGGATACCAGCACTGGGGATGAAACACCATCTAGCTCCATTAAACACATTCAGACTAAATCAAGAGTTGACTATTCTTACTAAACAGCGTACTTCTACCCTAACACAGGCAGTTTCAAATGGTCTTTCAGTGAGGTTTAGTGTAGAATTAGGAGAAACCTTGCTTTGTGAGAGTCAGCTTCATGACAAGAGGCTTATGACTGTGCATGTCTCATTGTCAACATACCAACTCATACAGAAGGAAGACGTGAAGAGCATTCTCAACTCTGAGAAGATTTTTCAATACTTGTGAAAGTAAAAAAAATTGACTGGCATTTCACTGAACTAAACAGCATTCTAAAATCACAAATAACACATGGTACACTAATACTTCCTGCACATTATCAATAACCTCTGACAGAAAATGAGCCATTATCTACATTCATTTTTATGACCAGGTGAGGAGGGACAAAATAACACTCTAATTCACCCACTCCTTGGTTGAAGGCTCCCTTAACAGGCTTTGGCTTCAGAATTTAAAGAGGGATATATTTTGCAATTCTGTAAGAGATCCACTATTTGTTTTGAGGCTGTGAAGAATATACTCAGACAGGTTCCCTAGGTTAAGCAAAGATAAACTTATTGCTACAATTTTTCTAGCGAAGACTGAGTAATGCAAAACTATTTACACAGATATACACATTCACTTGGGCCAACGCTCACATAAAAATATGGTTTTCGGAACAGACTAGGCCTACAATGAGTTTAAAGTCCATGGAAGTTACAACAACGGGATCTGCAGCAGTGACAGCAGGCAGCCTGAGTTCTCCAGGAATCTGTGGTGGCTCCAGCATGGGGGGAGATCAAGCCCAAAGCAGAGAAGATCAAACCCTTGTGGGTAATATGAGCCCAGCATGGCTAAGCTTACAAGAAGGACTACAATGTTGAACTATTACCTTTAATTCTTTATTTTACTACTTCATACGTAAGATTTTGTACCTAGGTACCTTTTACCTAAGATGGCGCCAGGAAGACTTAATTAGTTCATGTCAGCAGCAATTATTGCTTTAAAACAGGCAATTGCATTTGGATACCTCACCTCAGAAACATTTGAACAGCTTCAGGGTGGTGTATAACAATAGGAGATGGGTTTTTCATACTTACCAGGAGTCTGACTGTCTGTTTTCATCCTACTTGCTAGAACACAAAATTGTGTAATCTCTAATAATTCATCTACTTGGCAGCCTGCTTTATTTGAAGTATTGTTATTGTACATAGAGGGTTCTAGTCTTTTCAACACATCTAGCCAGGGAAAAACTATAAATGGTGTATTTAAGACAAGAAAAAAAACACACTCAAAAAGTACAACACTCAAAAGTAACAATTGATTACTTTATCAGTGACCAATAATGGAAATTTGTCTCCAATTCAGTGAGAGATGCAGGAAATGAAGCAGGTTTTGTTTTACTACAAACAGCCAGAAGGCACAATTTCATTCATTTTCTAAAACACAGTACAAACATTGCTAGCTATCATAAGGATACATGTTTTCATCTAAAATTAAATATATTTCTAAAAGATAAAGCCTGAGGCATGGCTTTCAGGTACTGTAGAAGGTATACAAGTCAAAATTACTTTAGATAATGAAAAAAAACCTTCAAGACAACTCAGAACTTCCTTTTGAAACAAGGCAAAGATATAAGGAAACAAGGCAAAGATCCCAGAGATTTGTGACAAAGCTTTGTGTAAAAATGTCAAAGTCCTTTCTACTGCCAACAGCTTGGTATCTTGTCCTTGTGCTGTTCTGATCCTCAACACACAGAAGGAAGATCAGAATTAAATACAGAAAGGTTTTAGGAATTCTTTCAATATCTGAGGTTTGAACAACACTAAATGATGAGCATCAAGGTTTATAAAACTCATTAAAAGTTGCTAAGTTTACAATGTGTAAAGTACATCTTCTGAAACACCTGAGTGCAATAGCATTTAGTAAGGCAAAAATAACAGTGAGCTAACCCATGGTTTGACTGCATACCAACAGGACATTCATCAAGTGGCCAGATACAGATTCAGTTCAAAGCCCCATCATCATGAAATTCTGTTCTCACCTTAGCTGTGCAGGAGATATATCGAGGTAATGCACATGTCAATTGTAGATGGGGAGAAAATAAATTACAGAGTAAATCAGCCACACTGTGCCAGAATTTTCCTGGTGGTCACATGTAAGGCAAAATGATCTTACAGCACAGTGGCTGACTAGCTTCTCAGTCAGAAACTGACTTAAGTGGGTAAACTGGTCCACAATGAACAGCTGCCCAGGCCCTCTGAATCATATGCAGTCAGCAACTCTCTAACATATTTTAGAAAAAAAACACTTCGTTGGTTCCAAAAAACAATTAAAAATTATATTCATTTTAAAAAGGAGGACATTTAATTTCTCCATGACCCTCCAATGCTCCTTAACCCTCTTCTGCTCCTATTCATAGTGACACTAATATTGGCACCATCACCTGTGGCCTTTCTACTCCAATGTCCTTCTTATTGACAAGACCAAAACTGATCACTCCCTTGCATCATTCACAATTCACTTTCTCCAGCCACCTTGTAACTTCAATTCCTCTGGAATCCATTGCTGAGAAGAAACACACAAGTGACGTGAAACCTCAACTTTCAAAACTCCCAACAGTCTTGAGTATTTCGGTGTTCCATTCTGTGTGAACCCCCTGCAACCTTCAATTTGCTCGACCAGTCCACCATCTCCAACATTGATGTGCCCGACCACAGTAAATGTTAATCTCTTGATTCCAGTTGCTCCTTCTGGTAAAGTCCAAGTCATGGGACTAAATTTTACAAGCCCTTGATTTTGGCACATGTGCAAGGGGGACGGGTGGCACACGAAATAGGTCAGGTGGCCATCCCACCACCAAAGGTTCACTATGTTTAAAAAGAGATAATTAAGGATCACCAGAGCTAGTTTAAAACTGTCAAATCCGTACTCAAGTTTTTACAACTTGTCATTTGAATCCATCATATTTTCACCTTTTATCACAGAACAAAAGCAGCCTGAAGTCAGAAACAAGACGCTTATGACTGTGCATGTCTCATTGTCAACAATGAGACACTGTCTTGAAGATCATTCTCAAATCCAACAAGATTTTTTAATACTTATGAAAGTAAAAACATTGAAAATGGATTTTACTGAACAAAATAGCATTCTTTGGTACATTATATCCCTGTTTGACATTTCAGTATTTGGTATGATTGAACGTATCAACGTCTTCCAATGTAGCTGTTCCACTGCCCAGCACACTGGAACTGCAGAAGCCCACTCCTCTGTATATCCAAGACCATTAACATTGACTCATGCTTTGGGAGGGTTTGGCCATTTGTCGTGGAATATACCTGTAAACCCTGCAGATAACATTAAGCAGTTGCATCCAATGTACTTACTTGGACAGGGATAAAGGATACTGCTAACTAAGGGAACAAGCATTGTTGTTGTCAACACAGTATTCAACATGTATTTTAAAAAAAAAGCATGACAGCATTAGAATACACACATTGTTGCTGATAGCATGATACAAGCACAGAAATGGGTCTAACAAGTGGGAAAGGGAGCGTCAATATGGATATAGCTATGTATGCAATGACTGTTTCTGCAAAAAACAGTTTAGTGAAAAACATTCTGATACACCTGTATCTTACCTGTACCTTAATCTTTGTAGATTGGATAGAATGGACCACTAACTAGAAATATTTGAACATTTTGATTAAATAACATGAATATTGGTTAAGATTGCGTCTTGTATTCTAGTTGAGTCTGATGTTCTAGTGTATTGGTCGCAACAGGTATCATGTAATCATCAGTGGATGGAGACTTTCTCCATTAAGGAGTGATGAATCGGCAATAATGTTTGAATAAAACAAACTATAATACAGCTGTTGTAACAAGATAAAGGTTAAATTAATTTCATTGTGATCCTTCAAATTGCTGTCAACACATACAGACAACAATACGCACATGTGGAAGTAGGGTAAAGATTCATTTTGCTCCAATCATATTTGACAGCTTCAATATCTTTCAATCAGCCTGTATCTAAAATAATTGCTGGCCATAGCTTCATAAAGCTAGGGTTTTTGTTTAATCATTTGACTAGAAAAGATGTTATGAAAAAGAAATTTGACAAATTATTGCAACTCAAACTTGTGTGAACTTTAACTTTAATAATCAAGGTTAGAAAAGTAAAGTAACCTACAATATATATACACCGTACGAATCCAGTAACTTCCACAGTTAAAATGAGGTAAATATAGGTTAACGAACTGTTTTCAAACGTTGCACAGAGCACATCAAATAGCAGATGTGGTCAGAACAGATTCTACAGACTTTTCAGCAACTCCCCCAGATGTTCACCATTCTGTCCATCATAAAATCTTATTAAGATTTTGCCTCCTTCATAAGAGACATCCAATCTTCACTTTCCCTCAATTCACTTAAAAGCTACTTTGATGAGAACCTGCCTTGAAAAATTGTTCACCTCCCACTGTTTCAATCTCTTTACCAAGCACTACCCTTCCCTGGGTTCTTGAGATTGCACTCCAGCATCTGCTCATGACACAATTCCAGTTATTTGGCAGATAACTGGCCTCACTAAGCTGGCATGGTTCCTGGGTTTCTCTAAACTCCAATTTCCCAGCTGCACTGAACAAGAAATGCTGCATGTGGGCTTCCTTGAACCCCAACTCTTGGCTGCACCAAGCAGCTCTTGGGACCTAAAGGAACCCCCAGCTATTCTAAGATAACAGAGGTACTTTAACTGCATGGAGCCACCTTCTCTTGCTCCTGACTTTCTCTGCACCCCAATCTTTCTTGGTTATATCAAGCAAATATTGCTTATCAGTTTCTTTACCTCCATTCTCAGCTTCATTGAACCAACCATGGTTCCTGGGGTTTCTATCAGCCCTATCCTCATAGAGCTAACAGCAGCACACTCAAATGCATGCCCTCCTCTTTGGCCTTCTCCCTGACTGTCCAACTGACCCCTGACCTGTTACTCAGTCACCCTTTACTCGTTTTGAGTGACCTATTAACACATTTCCTGACAGATTCCACTACTAGATAGAATTAAGTATAACCAGCAACGGTACATCCCATGCCTGAATGTTACAATGGCCGCGTTTATTGTGAATGCCATCACTAGATGGCGCAGCAATAGATACATGCACAAACGTTGCTTGGCAGTGGCATGGTAGGTGGCTGGAATTCCTGTATACTTCCTGTACAATTGCAGAGCAGGCTCAACAAAATCAAATGGACATTTTATCTCCTGCTGCAATGATTGTTAAAACACTTCAAAATGAAACTTAGAACTCTGAAAGAGGCAAAACATAGAAATCACAGTAAAGCTCGATGGATCGCCGAGAAAAACTTTGGGGGAACATAATGGGCTTTCTGCGTGCGGCAGCCTCTCTTTTAGCAGAAACAAAAAGACAGAGTAACAGCATGCCCTTGCTATCTACACTTGCTCAAATGCATCCTGACCAAAATGCTATATTGCAGTGAAGTGACATCCTGGGCCCTGTCTGTGAATAGGTGCCAGATTTCACAGTACACAGGAACACACAAAATGGATTTGATCATATTGTAGTGAAAGTGTTAAGCAAACTCTTCTCATTCTGAATCTACTGTGACCATTACAGGAGATAACATCAAAGTCGTGCAAATTAGCTATGTTGTTGTGTTTGCACTGTAAAGTCAAAACTTAGATCGAACAATTGACTTTTATAGTTGGAATAAATTAAATGAGTGAGAAAAATTCTAGCATCTTTGCTAAACTGTTTTAATAACATACACGATATGTGTGTGTGTGTGTATTAAGAAACACAACAATTGATACGAGCTTGATGGTGTGTCTGAACTTGGAAATACTTGGCAGCAAATCAAGGTGTTTGAGCACAGCAAGTGTGCTGTTATCTTTGTCTTGTTTGAGAAATTAGGTCACTTTCCATTTGGAACTTATTTTCAGCACTCACCCTTCTTTTCCTCGGTTGTAGATTGCAAGCTCATCACCAATCCCTTCCTTTTCTTTGAATGCTTCCCAGTCGATCTTCGACTTTTCCAGGGTGCTCAACTTTTGTTTCTTTCCCCCAATCTTTCCAAGAATGCTACCTAATCCACTTTGCCTCTTTACTCTGCATTTAGAAAACAAAAAGAGGACACACATTCAGAATACAGTAGCAGTGATGCAAAGAGCATATCAGACACTGAAGTAATCCTTCACTATGCACCAAAATATCAGCCTAGATTTTGTGCTCAGATTGGTGAATTAGGTTTGGAAGCCATACCGTGTCAGCTAAAGGAGAGTGCTTCCTCTGAGCCAAGTTTAACATCTAACCATGGCCAGACTAAGTTGAAGATTGGCTCAAAATTGCTATTAAAGTAGCAAATAAGTATTTTTTGAAAAGAGCGAACATAAAATGAATACACCTCTTGCACTATTTCATTGCTACCAGTGTTTCTTCTGATCTTTATTGATGGTCTGGCTACCTTCCTGGGGCATCAATCTTGCTCCTTAAGGAAGACTGTGAATATGCCCAAATACATAAATGTGTCATAATTAAATACTTGTTTGAATCAACATAAAGGTTCTCAAGGAATGATAGCTGTACATTAAGTAGCTGTTTTAAGAAGAATACTACAGCTAAACCATTATGAAGTATTTCAAAAAGTTGGCACTAAAGCCAATGAATTTAAATCCATTCTATTGAAAAAGTACTCCATGGGCAAATCTCAACAGCAAAAAAAACCCAATGCCCCAGCAGAAACAACAAATTGAACTGATACTTGGTGCTCCTTCCAGATCAACTCTGCAGACTCCCGTGTTACTGTTTGTTGCTCTATCATTTTAAAACAAAAATGCATGTGTGGTTGGTGACTTGAACCCTGGATGGTTCTCACCAAAAGGCAGTGTCAGGTAGATGAGGAAAGTATGGGAGGGAATTGGAGAGGTACCGGTCATAATTTTCCAACCTTCCCTATATACAGGGCTGATGCCAGAGGACTGGAGACTTACAAATGTCACATTTTGGTTTTAAAAAAGGGTGTAAGAATACACTGAGTGATCATAAGCCAGTCAATTTAGACAACTACAAGGTTTATAAAATCATAAGGGATATGGGTGGGGTGAATAGCCAAGGTCTTTTCCCCAGGGTAGGGGAGTCCACAGCTAAAGGGCATAGGTTTAAGCTGAGAGGGGCAAGATTTAAAACAGACCTGAGGGACAACATTTTCACACGGAAGGTAGCACATATATGGAATGCACTGCCAGAGGAAAATACAGTTACAACATTTAAAAGACATTTGGACAGGTATATGGATAGGAAGGGTTTAGAGGGAAATAGGCCCAACACAGGCAAATGAGGTTAGTTCAGTTTAGAAAATGTTGCCAGTACAGACGAGTTGGGCCAAAGGGTCTGTTTCTGTGCTGTTTGACTCTAAGTCTGTGGGCAAGTTCCTAAAAACATCCAGGATATTCATCTTGCAACATTTCAGTTTCCTTTACCTCTACTGGTTATTCTACCACATTTGGAGGGACCAATATTCTTACGCATGGCAGATCACCTCCCAAAATAGAATCAATTCCTTCCCTCAGAAATTGTTTCACTAAAATGTCTCCACTTACTAGCGATTCTTTCATCAATCTGTATAAAGAAATTGGCTTGTAACCTCATAGAACCATAAAGTACAGAAGAGGCCCTTCGGTCCATCAAGTCTGTACTGTCAAAAGTACACTACTTTCGACACTAGTCCCAAAGCCTTAAATGTTATGACACTTCATGTGATCATCCAAGTACATTTTAAAAGTTGTGTGGTTTCCTGCCTTATCAACCTACACATGCACTGCATTCCAGATCCCCACCACCTTCTGGGTGAAAAAGATTTTCCTTAAATTCCCTTAAAACCCCCTGCCTTTCATTTTAAAATTGTTGTTGTTATTAACCCTACAACTAAGGGGAACAACTGCTCTCTATTCACCCCTGTCCACGCCTATCAATCTTATACACCTCTACTCCAATTCTCTGCTCCAAAGAAAATCATCCAAGCTTATCCAACTTCTCTTCATAGCTGAAACATTTCATCCCCAGCAACATCCTGATGAATCTCCTTTGCACTCGCTCCAGTACAATCCAGTGTGGTGACCAGATCTGCACACAGCACTCCAGCTGTGGCCTAATCAAAAATCTGTACAGTTCCAACATGACTTCCTTGCTCTTATAATCTATAATCCATATATACTTCCAACTAGTATTTTCACTTTTATTAACCCTTCTGGAACACTAATAGTATCATAAGTCAGCATCAGTGACTGAATTGCTTGAGTATTTCTCAGTAACTCTATTGGCTTGATTCATAGCATAAGGAAACAAAGTACTTAGAACTTTCAGCGGTTTGATTCTCATTGCCAATATTCAAAAAATAAAATTTCATGATTGTCTGCCCTGAGCCACCTTTTCATTGTTAGTACATTCTAAGGAAATGTGTTCTTTCTGTACTACTGTTTGGTTATTGGGGTTGTAATACAGGCCCCCAAATAGCCAACGGGAATTAGAGGAACAAATATGCAGGGATATTGCAGAGACTTGCAAGAGAAATAGGGTTGTCATAGTGGAGGAATTTTAATTTTCCTAACATAGGCTGGGACCGCTGGAGGTTAAGGGCTTAGATGAGGTGGAACTTGTTAAATGTGTTCGGGAAAGCATATATAGAGGGTCCTACTTTGGAAGGGGCAAAACTCGACATAGTGTTAGGAAATAGGGCAGGAAGGGTGACTGAGGTGACAGTGAGGAAGCACTTTGGGACCAGTGACCATAGTTCTATTAATTTTAAAACAATTATGGAGAAGGACAAATCTAGTATACAGGTTCAAGTTCTAAATTGGGGAAAGGTGAATTTTGATAGAATTATACAGGAGCTTGCAGGAGTTGATTGGAATAGTTTGTTTGCAGGCAAAGAGGCCTCTGACATGTGGGAGGCCATTAAAAGTGTGATAGCCAGAGTTCAAGTCCTATATGTTCCTGTGAGGGTGAAGCGCAAGGTTGGCAGGAATACGGAACTCTGGATGACAAGCAATATTGGGGTTCTGACTAGAAAAAGGAAGGAGGCATGGCTCAGGAACAGGCAGCTGGGATCAAGGGAATCCCTGGAAGTATATAGAGGATATAGGAGTTTACCGAAGGAAATCAGGGGGGCAAAAAGGGGGCACAAGATAGCTTTGGCTGAGAAGATTAGGGTGAATCCAAAGACATTCTTTAAGTATTTTAAAGGAAAAAGAATAACTAGACATAGAACCCCTCAAGGACCAGAGTGGACATGTATGTGTGGAACCGCAGGAGATGGGCGAGGTCCTCAATGAATATTTCTCCTCTGTGTTTACCGTGGAGAAAGACACGAAGACTTGGCAACTTAGGGAAGTTAGTGGCGATACCTTGGGGACAGTCCATATCACAATAGAGGTGTTGGAAATATTAGAATGTATAAATCTCCTGGTCCTGATCAGATATATCCAAGAACCCTGTAAGAGCTAGAGAAGAAAGTGCAGGGGCCCTGGCTGATACATTTGCATCATCGTTAGCCATGGGTGAGGTCCCGGAAGACTGGAGGAGAGTGAACGTTGTATCCTTATTCAAGAAGGGCTGCAAAGAAAAACCTGGGAATTATAGACCAGCAAGCTTAACATCAGTGATAGGTAAGTTACTTGAGAAGATTTTGAGGGATAAGATATATATGCATTTAGAAAGACGGGATTCGATTAGGGGTGGTCAGCACGGTTTGATGCGTGGGAGATCATGCCTCACAAATTTGTTAGAGTTCTTTGATGAAATGACCAGGAAAGTTGATGAGGGCAAGGCGGTAGATGTAGTCTATATGATTTCAGTAAGGCCTTTGATAAGGTTCCACATGGTAGGTTGCTCTGGAAGGTTAGATCGCATGGAATCCAGGGAGAGCTGGTAAATTGGATACACAATTGGCTTGATGGTAGGAAGCAGAGAGTAATAGTGGAAGGATGCTTTTGTCGGACTGGAGGCCTGTGACTAGTGGCATACCTCAGGGGTTGGTGCTGGGCACATTGTTGTTTGTTATCTATATCAATGATTGTACAAGGCATGACTAGTAAGTTTGCGGATGACACTAAAATAGGCGGTATTGTGGACAACGAGGAAGGTTATCAAAAATTGCAGTGGGATCTTGATCAGTTGAGGAAGTGGGTTGAGAAATGGCAAATGGAGTTTAATATAGATAAGTGTGAGGTGTTGCATTTTGGAAAGTCAAATCAAGGTGAGAGTTTCATGATGAATCGTGGGGCCCTAAGGAGTGTAGTGAACAGAGGGACCTTGGAGTTCAGGTGCATGCTTCCCTGAAAATGGAGTCACAGGTAGACAGGGCAGTGAAGAAGGCTTTTGGTACACTGGCCTTCATCAGTCAGGGCACTGAGTACAGAAGTTGGGAAGTTATGTTGCAGTTGTACAGGATGTTGGTGAGGCTGCACTTGGAGTATTGTGTTTAGTTTTGTTAGACTGTTAAAGTTTTAATACATATTTCATTAGCTGACACACCCTTTTCCAAAGACGGCTTGAACATTTCTACTGCTGCAATCAATCTCTGATTTAACTTCCAGCAATTCGCTTTAGTATATCCAATCATTTTACAATGGAAGTAATGAGGTTGGTAGACTCGCCAAGCTGGTTTCTTGTTTCGCAGATGTTGGTCCGTTGAGATGGACTGCCTCACTTCCGATTTTCCTTCGTAGTGGAATGTATATGGGGTCGAGTTCAATATGTTTATTAATAGCTTGCTTCGTGGAGAGCCAGGCTTCTAGGAATCCTCGTGCCTGTCTCGGCCTAGCTTGTCCCAGGATTCTGGTGTTGTCCCAGTCGAAGTGGTGGTTCTCCTTGTCCATGTGGATTGAGATGAGTGAGTATTGGTCGTGTCTTTTTGTAGCCAGTTGGTGTTCATGTGTAAAACAAGAAACCAGCTTGGCGAGCCAAACAACCTCAACACCCACAACCCGAGCTACAAATCTACTCCAAAACCTTACAATGGAAGTATATTAACCTCTTTACATCACTTTTAGGTTGCAGCATCTCTCTCTTTTATTACTCTGGTATCCTGCTTGTTCTGTAAAACGAGTATGTCTTCTCGCTGCAGATTTTCTATTCCACTAATTTCCTTGTGGATTTCCATTTGACCATATCCCCACTTGTAACTGTCCGTGCGAGATATCATAGGCACCTGCCGGAACTGTTGCTTTCCTGATCATTAAAAAAACTTATTTAGATAACCTTCAAGTATTAATTTTGCAGGAATGCTATTTCTGAATTGTTCCATGATCATAACTTCTCTTATCTTCTTAAAATTTTCTCTAAACAACTGATCCACACAGCATTTGTTTTATTCAGTGCAAATTCTACAAATGTTGACTCGATTTTGTTCCTGTAAACCTTTTCCACAGCCAACTTGGACTCTAAAAAGATGTGGAACTGAAGATTTTGTTAAATTCCATCTTCTTCTGTTTCTCCTTTTCCCCCTCTTTCCATATCAAGTTTTCTTAACTATAGACCATTTGCATTACTCATTTTTTCTCTCTTCTTACTTTTCATCTTTTTCCATTTTTTTCTCAGTTTGTATTAACTTTTAGTTTTCTTCTAGTCAAGTTACTCATTTCTAATTGCATCTTAACTAATTCGAGCTGTGACCTCTTAATTTCAGGCTTCCTTTCTTCTAACTCTAAATGATGGATAATTGCTTGAAGCACCTCAGCTTTATGAGATTCAGCTTTTATTTTGACCTTTAATTTGCTAACTCTTTCAGTTTAGCTTGAGTCAAACAATCCACTGTTATATCTACCACTTCCAGAAAATTCTTAGCGACATTCAAAGCTACCTTCACATTCCATGCAATAAACTTCACCACAATGCAGGAGTTTTACGTCCAGAATCACAAAATAGCCATTACTTTAAAAAGGCACAGACCCTCTTGTATCCATGAACTCAAATTCTATTGTATAATGTACCCAAATAGTATAATCTCATCTGATGGTATTACTACATAGGTCAATTCCCAGACTGAAACCTGACTACATAGATCAGATTTTGTTTGCTTGATTTAATAAAGTGGTCTTTCATTAAAATGCAAGCATTCAATTCTGCAGATTTTGGTATTAATAATAATTACATAAAAGAAAACATACAACAGACGAGACTAAGCTATTTACATACATAATTTGAAAGACAAATCCCATCTATTTCAACACTACCATGTAATCAAACAATGGAAAGAATAGGCTTCCCAACTCATCTAGAAGTTCAATTTGACTGTACCTTTTAATTATAAGAGATAACAAGGTGTGGAGCTGGATGAACACAGCAGGCCGAGCAGCATGAGAGGAGCAGGAAGGCTGACATTTCGGGCCTAGGCCCTTCTTCAGAAATGGGGGAGGGGAAGGGGGTTCTGAAATAAATAGGGAGGGAGGGGGAGGTGGATAGAAGATGGGTAGAGGAGAGGATATAGGTGGAGAGGAGGCAGACAGGTCAAAGAGGCAAGGATGGAGCCAGTAAAGGTGAGTGTCGTTGGGGAGTTAGGGAGGAGATCGGTCAGTCCAGGGAGGAAGGGCAGGTTAGGGAGGCGGGGACGAGCTGGGCTGGTTTTGGGATGCGGTAGGGGGAGGAGATTTTGAAGCTTGTGAAGTCCACATTGATACCATTGGGCTGCAGCGTTTCCAAGCGGAATACGAGTTGCTGTTCTGCAACCTTCGGGTGGCATTGTTGTGGCACTGCAGGAGGCCCAGGATGGACATGCCGTCTGAGGAATGGGAGGGGGACTGGAGGGGCAGGTGTAGCACTTCCTGCGGTTGCAGGGAAAAGTGCCGGGTGCAGTGGGGCTGGAAGGGAGTGTGGATTGGACAAGGGAGTCACGGAGAGAGTGGTCGCTCTGGAAAGCAGATAAGGTTGGGGAGGGAAAAATGTCTTTGGTGGTGGGGTCGGATTACAGATGGCGGAAGTGTCGGAGAATGATGTGTTGGATCCAGAGGTTGGTGGGGTGGTATGTGAGGACGAGGGGGATTCTGTTTTGGTTGTTATTGCGGGGAGAGGGTGTGAGTGATGAGTTGCGGGAAATGCGGGAGACACGGTCGAGGGCGTTCTCGACCACTGAGGGGGGAAAGTTGCAGTCCTTGTATGGCCTGGTCTGGCGCACTGACCTCGACATCACCGAGGCCAGGCTCCCACTCTGTGACGCCTCCTCCTACCGCCCCCTCGACCATTACCCCACCACCGACCACCAAACTATCATCTCCCAAACCATCCACAACCTCATCACTTCAGGTGACCTCCCACCCACAGCCTCCAACCTCATCGTTCCCCAACCCCGCACCACCCGCTTCTATCTCCTTCCCAAAATCCACAAACCTGACTGCCCTGGTCGACCCATTGTCTCCGCCTGCTCCTGCCCCACCAAACTTATCTCCAGCTATCTCGACTCCATTTTCTCCCCCGTGGTCCAGGAACTGCCGACCTACGTCCGTGACACCACCCACGCCCTCAACCTCCTCCAGAACTTCCAATTCCCCGGTCCCCAACAACTCTTCTTTACCATGGACCTCCAGTCCCTATACACCTGCATTCCCCATACAGATGGCGTAAAGGCCCTCCGCTTCTTCCTGTCCCGCAGGCCCGACCAGTCCCCCTCCACTGACACCCTCAACTGCTTAGCCAAACTCGTCCTCAACAACTTCTCTTTCAATTCCTCCCACTTCCTACAGACAAAGGGGGTGGTCATGGGTACCCGCATGGGCCCAAGCTATGCCTGCCTCTTTGTAGGTTACGTGGAACAATACCTCTTCCGTAGCTACACTGGCTCTAAACCCCACCTCTTTCTCCGTTACATTGATGACTGCATTGGCACCACCTCATGCTCCCACGAGGAGCTCAAACAGTTCATCCACTTCACCAACACCTTCCACCCTAACCTTAAGTTCACCTGAACCATCTCTAATACCTCTCTCTCCTTCCTGGACCTTTCTGTCTCCCTCTCCGGCAACCATCTAGGAAGCGATATCCATTTCAAGCCCACCGACTCCCACAGCTACCTAGAATACACCAGCTCCCACCCACTCTCCTGCAAAAATGCCATCCCCTATTCCCAATTCCTTCGCCTCCACTGCGCCCAGGATCTCAGATGTCCTCGTTTTTCAAGGACCGCAACTTTCCCCCCATCAGTGGTCGAGAACGCCCTCGACCGTGTCTCCTGCATTTCCCGCAACTCATCCCTCTCACCCGCTCCCTGCAATAACAACCAAAACAGAATCGCCCTTGTCCTCACGTACCACCCCGCCAACCTCCGGATCCAACGCATCATCCTCTGACACTTCCGCCATCTGCAATCCGACCCCACCACCAAAGACATTTTTCCCTCCCCACCCTTATCTGCTTTCCAGAGCGATCACTCTCTCCGTGACTCCCTTGTCCGCTCCACACCTCACCCGGCACTTTTCCCTGCAACCGCAGGAAGTGCTACACCTGCGTCTACACCTCCCCCCTCACCCTCATCCAAGGCCTTAAGAAGACTTTCCATATCAAGCAGATGTTCACCTGCACATCTGCTAATGTGGTATACTGCATCCGCTGTTCCTGTTGTGGCCTCCTCTACATTGGGGAAACTAAGCAGAGGCTTGGGGACCGCTTTGCAGAACACCTACGCTTGGTTCACACTAAACAACTGCACCTCCCAGTCGCGAACCATTTCAACTCCCCTTCCCATTCCTCAGACAACATGTCCATCCTGGGCCTCCTGCAGTGCCACAACAATGCTACCCAAAGGTTGCAGGAACAGCAACTCATATTCCGCTTGGGAACCCTGCAGCCCAATGATATCAATGTGGACTTCACAAGCTTCAAAATCTCCCCTCCACCTACCGCATCCCAAAACCAGCCCAGCTCGTCCCCCCCTCCCTAACCTGTCCTTCCTCCTGCCTATCCCCTCCTCCCTCCTCAAGCCCCACCCCCTATCTCCTACCTACTAACCTCATCCCGCCCCCTTGACCTGTCTGTCCTCCCTGGACTGACATATCTCCTCCCTACCTTCCCACCCACACTCACCTTTACTGGCTCCATCTCCACCTCTTTGACCTGTCTGTCTCCTCTCCACCTGTCTTCTCCTCTTTCCATCTTCTATCCGCCTCCCCCTCGCTCTCTATTTATTTCAGAACCTCCTTCTCCTCCCCCATTTCTGAAGAAGGGTCTGGGCCCAAAACGTCAGCTTTCCTGCTCCTCTGATGCTGCTTGGCCTGCTGTGTTCATCCAGCTCTACACCTTGTTATGTCAGATTCTCCAGCATCTGCAGTTCCTACTATCTCTGTGTCTTTCAATTCCTGGTTTTGAGAGTTTGGTAGCCTCTTATTTGATTAGTCACACAGCTGCATGTAGATTTTCACAACTTCAAGTAACGCCTTCAGAGTTCTAAACAAACACTTCTGATCTGGAACTTCCAAACTAAAATTCTTTCATAGGTAACCCAATTCTTAACTTTTCTGAATTAATCGCTTTCTCTGTGAAACTGGTTCAGACATCTAACTTTAACCAATTCTGTGAACTGAAACAAAAAGAAGCTTTCCTAGCTGTGGATTTTCTGCTAAAGAAAAAAAAATGAACATTTTCAACTAAAAGTTGATACTCAATATTTACTTGGTTTGATTGTAAAACTTTTCCAGTGTAAATATTATTATTCTATGAGCCCTCTCTTTCTCATACATGTTCAAAAAAAACATGGCTCTTGTAATAATGGCAAGTTAATCATTAATCCCCTCCATTAACGCATCTCGAATCCCACATGCCACTTTTTAAAATCCAAATTTGAAAATAAATTATATAAAACACAAACATTCTGTTACAGTATGACAATCAGCAGTGGAGCTTTTCCATCACCTCAGCCTTTTAAAGCTTTAAGCAGGTACATTGGAAATAATTGCACAAAAATATTTTAAATCAGGCATGGACACTAGTTAAAAATAAACGAGATCACAGCAGAAAGTAATTCTTTGGGGAAGAAGATGTTATTCACTGTAAAATAAAGTCACATATTCTAGCTCCTGCCTAAAGCAAATGAAATTTATGGAGACAACTATTTCTGTTCAGTACACAATTTTATACTTGTGTCAAAGTAATCACTAAAAGCATTTGAAGTATAAAGCAAACCAGCGAAGAATTGGGGGAAATTCATTTAAGACAGAGACTTTATCCTCAAAATTTCAAAATACTCTTTGTCTTAAAATACTACGGAAGCTAAATATAATGACAGAAGTGTGTTCGCCCAATATACAGTACAGATTGTTCCAATTTTTATTGAAGTTTCGCATTTTCTTGACCAATGTACTAGCTCTCAGGTAATTTAGTCTCATGGTACAGATTTCTGGAAAAACACAACATGCTCCAGTCTAGTCATTGCTCCTTGGTAAACACTGCATGTTGACCTTTGGTCCAATTCTCCTGGCTTTCACTCTATGCCTCCTACATTACACCTATCAGAGATCAACAATCTGGTGGAGCACAGTGTCAAATCCACTTCAGCTATTGTCCCTCTCAAGCAGTTGACCTGCACCTCCACAGAAGCCTCTCTGTGTTTTTCTTTAGAGGAAATCTTTCCATTTCCCATTCTCGGTGGCACTAATTTACTTCAGTGAGTGAATTACACTTTTAAACAGATTCCAGAATGCCCTGGTGACAACTGCTCATGGAGAAACAACGAGCATCTCAGTACCACTCTTTGCAAAACATTATCAGAACGTTCTCAATCGATCCTTTCTGACTACACTAACATTGTGATGTCAAAGCACTGGGGCCCACCCTCAAATTTGAGTTCAGTGGGGAAAGCTGAGGAGGATCCTATACAATCCCGATTTTGCTTATCAATGTGGTTTATGTCAAAATCGACACAGTAAAAATATGAACCTGTCTTTATTTAATCACACCTTACAACACACACCTTATCTTGTACAGTAGAAGGCATTGGAAAATGGTACGAATTAGCTCTGGAAAAGATCTCGGTAATCTTTTTCCACTTAGCTTCCTGTCTTTGGATGTGTGTGATACAGTCTGCGATATTTTCAATGCAGTATTCAACCTTTTCTGTGTTTTTGTGCTGCAGTGCCAAATCCTGGAGCATCCCTATGGTCTTTGCAAGTTTAGCTTAGCAAACTGGCATGTGAATATCATTGGACTTTTAAGTGCCATCAGCCTTCTCAATCATTCTTTCAAAATGTCACAGAAAGATCTTGATGTCCAACAATAGCTTACTATGATTTCTCACTGTAGAACAGTCTAACTCCACATCAGCTGGTTTGCTTAGTTACATTACAAAGAGGTGAGAGTTTGCCTTCTTGACAGTTACTAATCTGGAACTAGGACTTCTTATGGGCATTTCCTCTATTAGATTTTCTATTTTGCCAGATGGAATACCTGACAACTTCAGCACAGCTAGAGTTTCTGGTCATCTGATTTTTGATCCATTGTGATTACACTGTATATTGCACCCAAAGTAGTATCCATAAATTAAGTTCCAAATGACACCTATCCTTTCCCATTACCACTGTGACAAGGCGAAATTTCGGTTTAAAAAAGGGTTCTCCCTAAGACCATTTTCTATGACAGCTACATATTTTTCAATAGTTGTGTGACATTTTTGCTTTTGGAACAGACTCTTAAACTTTCTGTACCACATAGGACTCTTCAGAACAAGGATAATGGAATAGCGTAGGTTAGATGGGCTTCAGATTGGTTTCACAGGTCAGCACAACATCGAGGGCCGAAGGGCCTGTACTGCGCTGTAATGTTCTATGTTCTATGTTTTATGAGACAACTTAATCATAGCCACCTACTTAATCTATTTGCACATTGAGTAAGATCAGTTTTGGCTCCCATTTCATTTTTTTTCCATTCGCCTTCCACCAAAACTAGAGCAAGATCATTAAATCGAATGACATGGTTACAATATGTGTTTTAAATCTCTCTGATAATCTAAAAATTCTTTGTTATGGACTTCATGCAAATTATGGATGAGTGCAATTTGTTACTGAACATCGGTCACAAAAGATTAAGATCATTACTATTTAAACAATGGAAAGCACCCATCTCAACAGTTGATACAGCAGCGTTCATGCTGTGAATCAGGATTTGTTTTGCGCTATAGCATGTTCAAATCTATATCCGCTCTGTTTACCTATATAAAAGGGAAAAGGATTCTGTAAATTAATCAGGTCCATCTGCGCCAACATATGGCTCAAAATAGAACCAACCTACTGGAATCCCATCATAAACTGTAACCAAATTGTCCACTGATTAGACAGGCAGATTAGACATTAAACAAAATAAGCCAAAAGATTTTGGCAATCCACATCCTCCATTACTATACCTTGTTAAACTATGAACAGGTATTTCAGGCTCCACAAATGACAGGACAAAAATAAACAACTACAAATCTCCTTTTTTTCCTGCAAAGATTGTTCAATTATTTGATGTAAAATTATTTCTTATCTTCACATTTTATATGTAAAAACAATTTTTTAATGTTTATTTTTTTCATGGGGGAGGCAATGGCGTAGTGGTATTATCGCTGGACTGTTAATCCAGAGACCTAGATAACTTCCTGGGGACTCAGGTTCGAATCCTGCCATGGCAGATGGTGGAAGTTGAATTCAACCAATTCTCCTGGCTTTCACTCTATGCCTCCTACATTACACCTATCAGAGATCAACAATCTGGTGGAGCACAGTGTCAAATCCACTTCAGCTATTGTCCCTCTCAAGCAGTTGACCTGCACCTCCACAGAAGCCTCTCTGTGTTTTTCTTTAGAGGAATTCAATAAAATATCTGGAATTAAGGATCTCATGATGAGATCATGATGACTATGAACCCATTGTCGATTGTCGGAAAAATCCATCTGGTTCACTACTGCCCTTTAGGGAAGGAAACTGCCATCCTTACCTGGTCTGGCCTACATGTGACTCCGGACTCACAGCAATCTGGTTGACTCTGAACTGCCCTCCGGGCAATTAGGGATGGACAATAAATGCTGCCTAGCCAGCGATGTCCTCATCCCATCAATGATTAAAAAAATGACTACCTTGTTGGATACAGTTCAAATTTAATAATATTACACTAAAAAGAAAAGAAAATGATGTTTAACAGTACAAGAAACATCCCAAAATGTTTAGTGTTGGATTTTTAAAACTACAGATACCAGTAAACATAATGAATATGCTTTACTTGCAGAGATATAGACTGCGAAGGAACTCTTTGATAACATTCTATCCAAACATTATAGCGTAGTACCCTATTAAAATACCATTCACCATGTTCTTGATGCTCTAAACTGATTTTATTCAACTTGAGATTCTGGGGATAGTATCGGAGGATCTCACTTTAATTCAGTTTATAAAGAACATGATGATTTTGCTACAAACGGCATACCAAAGAATTCTTCCTTACAGTCACTGGCAACAGCTGTTTGGAAATCAAATAAACAAGGGCTTTTGAAACCCATTAGAATTATAGAATTAGAATCAAATGTCAGCTGGGATCATTTGGTACAACTCTAGCCTTTAAGTCTGAAGATTGTGGGCTCAAATCCCATTCCAGACTGCAATAAAAAAAACTAAAGGAACACTAAATTGTTGGACGTACTTCTATTCAAATGTCTTTTGTGGTTCTTTAGGTTGATATAAAAGGTCCCATTAAGAATAAAAATTTCTCCCAGTGTTGTGGATAAAATGTTTCCCTTAACTCACTTCACCAGATACAAAATACCGGCTATGTTTGTCTATGTAACAGTGACTGTAATCAAAAGTATTTAATTGCCTATTAAAGGCTTTAGGATGTCTGAGACAAAGGTAACGTGTTACATAAAATGTCAGTTGTGGATTGAATGTTAAAGACCTAATGTGGATTCTGCTCCATGAATGCAGTTCTACTTCTGCATTCAAGTAATGAAGAAATCATTGGATACTCTATTTTTTCAAACTATCCAAATCCTGTAAACTATCCTCAAAGTGCACAAAACTTCACTCAGAATCAGAACTGCGGCTCTTTGATAGACCCAGCAACAGACACAAAGGAAAAATGTGACACACAAAAAAAGCACAAAATTTAGGCACTGAGTCAGCATGAGAGTGAAAAAGATCTCGGAACACTGTTGCAAAGAGTTGGTTTCAAAGAGATGGGGCACTGGGTACCAAGCTTACATCCTGCCCTTGTACAGAAATCATAAATGGCTCCATCCTCATTTATTTGTATAAAACTACGAAGTTAAAGACAGAATCTCAGACACTAATATATGTTCCTCTATTTTAGTTAGCGACGGAAAGCTTCCACTTTAGAAGTGTTAATCAATATTATTTGAGAAATAAACAAGGCAAGCACAAAAATATTATGATCCACTGAATAGATTCTCCAATTAAATTGTACCCTGAGACTGATACATTAAAATGCAGCAAAAATCTCTGCCGACAATAACAGCTGTGTTTGCTGAATCCCAGGATCATATGTAGGAGCCCCAAAATCTCTGAAATAAATGAAAAAGAATGATAAAACTTAACAAACCCTTAAAAATGAAAATATGTGGGTGGAAAGAAAAAAAACTTAAAGTCAGACTTTTTTTTCACTTTTTAAAAATCAGATTATATTGCCCGTGCACTTGCATACTTTAAAAAAAATGGAGGTGAGCATGAGCAGTTGTAATTTATCATGAGCAGACACTTCTTACAACAAATCCTCATCTTTAATCTGTATACCGTGTTTTCCCAGAAAAAAAAGTCTCATTCTCCCCAGGACAAAGAAACCTGCTTGATCAGATCCCCATCCAACAACTTAAAACATTTGCTCACACTGGCATCAGCACGTACCATCAAGATGCAGCAACTCTTCCCAAATCCCTAAAAGGACAAAGGCAGGAGAAACACTGACAGATGCCTGATTTCCTACAAGGCACACACTTGACTTGAAATTAAATTGCTGTTCCTCCACTGTCACTGAGTCAAAAGTCTGTAACATACTTCCTCATGACCCTGTGGATGTATCTACATCAAATGGGCTGTACATGGTCCACGAACACAGCTCACTACCACCTTCCCAAGGTCAATAAGGAATGGGCAATAAGTGCTAGTCTTGAAAGAAATGTCCATATCCCATGGATGAATTTAAAAGAACTTTCCCTAGTCTTGCTCTTTTATATTGAGTAACAATCTGCTTCTGTTTTTATCACATATTCCCTCTGGCCACACTCTGCACTGTTTTTCTTTCTACAACCTTCATATAAAAATGTATTTGATATAAAAACCCTTACAAAGCAGGAAAGGATTTTTCAAAACCAGAACAATAATTCTGATGAAACACATATTGATTTAAAATGGTATGTCATCTGACTCACTATGGACAAACACCATGAAGATATAATACACTATAATAACAAATGAACTCTTATCATGCCCATTTCATATCAAAATATCTGGTGTTTTGCACAATGAATGAGTGAAATACCATGCATCTTTCCAACTGACACAAATCACATCAAACATGGAGAGTGAGGTTCCGGTTGTAAAACAAAGTTATTCATAATTATACCTCCTATGGCTGAAAATGATATCTCTGCATCAATTGCATTTTAAAAATTAATGTTAGAGCTGTCTTCAATATCTGAAAGAGATTTGATAAATTTAATTTAGAGGTTTACCATGTACTATGACAAATATAGATCAGCTGCAAGTTTAACAATGACAATTAAAGACTAAATTTTTCACGTGACTCCAAAATCTGCACATCAAAAGCTATATACTCGAGAGTTATATAGGTGATTCAAAATGTTAAAATCATGATAGAAGGCTTCATAAGGTAAAACTACTCCGTTACCTTTATTCTTCTGAACTACCATTTAAGGACCAAATTTTGCTCCCATGTCATGTTTGCAGTGACTTGATTTGTCCCATTTTCTTTATGCCTTGTTGACTTTTAACAGAACAGAGTTTTAGAACGGTCACAGCACAAAAAGAAGCTTGCTGATTTACACTGAATGCCTTGTGAAACATGGAGCCAATGGCGTCACCCTTATAACAACCTGTAGCCCTACAACTCTGGTTTCTTGCCCATCAAACACTTTCAGCCATAGGATCTAGAACATAATTATACCTAAGTCAATTTTACAACCAGTATCTCATTTTCCATGTGTGATGTGATTTGTGTCAGTTAGATAGTTGCATGATATTTCACTCATTCATTGTGTAAAACACCATCCCTTTGCTAAGCTATTAATGAATGTGCGTTCAGGCTTCAACCTCCCTTAATAAACCTCACTGTCTCTTTCCTCTTGTTAAAAGCTACTCTTTGACCAACGTTTCAGTAATTCCTTCTAGTATCTTTGTCTCAAGTCAACATTTGTTTGATTGCTTTTTTGCATGTATCTGGAATGTATTACCATCCTAAAGACCCCACATAAAATATTTTGTTGTTATTAGTTGGAACAATAAAACAAATTCCTACAGTTGTTCATGTCTTCTCTATCAACACAAAAAGGTACATAAAACTCTAGTGATTAAAAACAGATCATCCCAGGTGAGTTGTTCCTTAGAAGTAGGATGTAGTTTCTGCATTCAAAAGATGCCAAGCAGGTTACTCATATCCACCCTAACTGATAAAAAATGATCAAAGGCAGTGCTACCTGCATCCCTCAGGCTTTCTAAAAAACCATGTCTAGTCAAATCATAACAGTGATAGCATAGTCTGCACATATACTACACTTTTACATTCAGTATTGGCTTCTGTTTGGGCACATATTCTAATAGATTCTTTTTAAGACAAGTAGACCTAATGAAAACAGATTTTCTTCAAAAAAGATCATCCAAACCCAATAAGCATGTGTTTATGTACCAGTCAATAATCTCTGTCCGAATCACTTTGCTGACTGACACATCAAAGCACTATCTGGATTATGCTGATCTTTCAAATTTGTATTATGTTTGACAGACCATGTAAAAGAAGGCGGTTAGCTAGATTTCAGCAAACCTCAGTCATTATGGTGATCTTGGATCTGAAGCCTGCTCCACACTTGCCCCAGAATGTATACGGATAGTCCTTCAGCTAATAAACAGCTGTGGCAATAAACATCTGACACAAAGGAAAGCAAGTTAAAATTTGTAATGCATGCCTCAAGGCAAATCGAATAAATCCAAGCTGAAATATGTCCGAGAGCAGAAGAACACAAAATAATTTTAAAAAGATGTAATTTTCTTTTAACTTTAAATCCAACTTTTTCATTCACAAGTGTTAAATGAATGATAAATTGATTTCATGCACATTTAAGTGATTCTCTTATTCCTTGGAATAGAGTCAGGCATAACACTGATTGATTGTCACGGAGTGGTTCTAAAGATCAGTTTTGCAATCTTTTAAGCGACAGATAACGTGAAGAGATAAATGGGATATATTTGAAATGATAGATAATGGCCTCAAGATAGGATAAATCCTCTGTACTTCACTTTACATTCTGATCAAACGCTGTCTGGAAAGACTAAACCATTAAGTAAACATGACTCTCATGAGCTAGCATAATTCATTCCAATATTTCCAAGTTAAGTTGCAAGTCAATGTTACACTTAAACAAAAAAGGAAATTTCAATACATTTTTATTAAAAAAGACAAACATGTTATTCATTTTTCCTACAGGGTAAATGAAGTTCACTGAATTTCACCTTTTATAAACATCCAAGGCAACACCTGTTCTACGATAATTGCGTTGATTGATTGACTGATTTATTGTCACATGTACCAAAGTATAGTGAAAAACTTTGATTACGAGCAATACAGGCAGATCATAGCAAGTAAGAATTTACAGATCAAAAAGACTTAGACAAGGGCATACAGGTTACATCGCATGGGGTGTACACTGGGTGAGGTCAACATTAGCAAGATCAGTTTAAGTTAAGGCTAGACAGTCCATTTATCAGTCTAATAATAGTTGGGAAGAAGCTGTTTCTGAACCTCCTTGTGCATATGTTCAGGCTTCTGTAACCTTCTGCCTGACGGAAGAGGTTGTAGGAGATCATTACTGAGGTAAAACACTGCTGATTTTAGCCAGGAAAATAAGTGCTGCCCTACAGCAACTATATTGACATTAATAAAACCGGAAAGTGCTTGAGTCCAAAACATCATGTTTTCAGGAATGAGGTAGATATAGCTCTTGTGGCTAAATGGTCAAAAAGTATAGGGGAGGGCAGGATTAGGGTAGTGAGCTCAATGTTTGGCCATGATCATTACGAATGGTGGGAGAGGTTTGAAGGGTCAAATGGCCTGTTCCTGCTTCTAACTTCTATATTTCTATGTAAAACCCACACCAATGAGAGCCATTTTTCAACAAAGAAAGGATGGAGTTTACTAGGTTTTCTGCACCAAGAAGAAAAATCATTGCAAACAATTCAAAGGTTCACTCCAATAATTCATATAAGGTAATGCTCAGCAGACAAACTTATTTACACTGGATTGAAAGAAACAAAATGATCAAAGCTCAGTTGGTTTCAAGTCAGAAATTGTGGGTTCAGGTTCCACTTCAATGATTTGAGCATACTTCAGTTAAACACTTCTGTGCAACACTGGAGGAGTGTTACACGGTCAGAGGTGTCTTGTTATAAATTAAATACTAAACTGAGGCCCTGTCATTCTCAAGGGACAAATGATCCTAAGACACAATTTGAAGCGAAGCCTGGGAGTTATTGCATTAGTCTGTGGGAGCTTGTGCACAAGTTGGTTGCTGTATTTTCTTTATTACAAGTGACCACACTTCTAAAGTGCTAGAACTGCCTGAAGTCACGAAAGGCACAAGATATATATATATATTTTATACATAAAAAAGCAGAAATAGAAGTCTTGTTATTTTATGGGATTGTAATGGTCTCTTTGACAAGCTAGACTTGGAATTTGCCATTTTGAACTATTTATGAAAATATCTGTACTGTTCCAGGGAGTAGCAGTGATCTATAAAACACATCCTCTATAAATTGACAGAAAGTTCCACTAAGTAATGTATAGTCATTTTTGATTGTTCAGCAGATGCTTTCAGTGGAAACATATGTTGATATTTCAGATGTTCATCTCATTATATGTTGCTTTGATTTCTGGATTCAAACATTATAAAAAGTTTTGTCATATTGAACACATATTTTATTTCTTTGGGTTACAAATCTTTTTTCCTCATGCTTAATTCTGATGAAATGCCAACAGATTGCTTTTAAAAAAATATTTTGAATGCAATGAAAAACCTTGCATTTACATAATGTGTTCTCCATATTTCCTATGAATACTTTATTTCTGAAATATAATTTCTATTGTTTATAGGAAAACACAAAATCCCACAAACACCAAACAAGTGGTCAGATAAACTAATTTTGGTGGTGTTTATTGAGGGAGAAATATTGGACCAAGGCACACGAAGGACTCCCAGCTCCTGTTCTTTGGGAAGATTTATGTCTTCCTCAGCAGGCAACAGGGGCATTGCATTTAAATTCTTATCGATAAGGAAGATCTGTGATTGAGTGGAAGGAGACAGTGTAGGTTAACTGGAAGGCAATCTAATTGGCAGGGTTAATTTATGGTATCATCAGGATCAATGTTGGGGCCTCAAATATTCACTGTATCCACGAATAAGTTAATTGATATAATGCAAAAATCACCAATCCAAATTAACATACGACAAAAACACAGGTGGCACTGGAAGCAGTGTAAATGGAATTATAAAATAACAACATTAATAATAGATTCAATAAATGAGCAAATTTACAGCAAATGGATTTAAATCAGGCAAGTATGAGGACATTCAGTTTGAGCTGAAAAGTTGAGAGAAGTGTACTTTCTCAATGGTGAAAAACCAGAAGCAACTAAGATCTAAAGAGATTTGGGGGGGTCTAGGTATACAGATCACTAAGATGTAATTAACAGGTACAGAAAATAATCAAAAGGCAAACAAGATACTGGCCTTTCTAGCGTGAGGAATGGAATACAGATGAGTACAAGGCATGTTTATTCAAAGCCGTGGTCAGACCACACTTCCAGTATTGTGAGGGCAATATAGGTTTACCAGAAGGATACTGGACTCCAAGAATTAGGTCACTAGGAAAAAAATAATGTTGCATTCCCTGAACTTAGGTGGCTTTGGGATGGTTTGTTCAAAGTTTTTAATTAATCAGAACAGATAATTTCTCCCATTTAATCACATTTGCACCAGTTTGGTGTCTAGGGCTAGAAGTGTACGATAAAAATTACAGCCATTCCTTTCAGGAGCTCATTCAGAAATACCTCTTCATGCAATGGACAGTGGAGGAATGGTTCTTAGTTTCTTTAAAACTATATGATTTTGCTCAGTTTTAAAAATAATGAACACTTTGTTGGATTGACGCTTGATGCCAATTGACCACAATTTCAGGAAAATTCTGATCAGCAGTGGGCCAGAGACAAAATCAGGCATCATCTTCCTAGAACAGCATATTCTCCTTGAATAGCATAGACTTTCCAGCCAAGCCAACATAATAGAACATTAGGTGAGATGCCTATTCAGTCAATTCAGAACAAAAGGAAATACTGAAACATATTATACATGTGATGGTGGGAATAGTCTCAGCACTTAGATCCTACAGAACACAACAGTTTTTGATAAATGGCTTCAAAACCACCTTGTTACAGAGTACCTCAACAGGAAGCTTTAGACTTAGCCTATCTCAGCACATCTGCTGCTGAGTTCTCTTCCTCGCCATGGTAGTTTCCACATTTGTCCACTCAAATGCACTTCTAATGGAGCTCCCTCTGTAAACCTGAAGCCATTCAAAGCTTTGCTGCCATATCATAATGGCACGAAATCTTATTCCTCTCCCACCCCTATGCTTGCTGATAATGTACCGGCTTCCAGTCAACGAACAAATGGCTTTTTAAATTTCTCATCCTGGTCATGTCCCTGTGCATCTCTACAATCTGTTGCAACACCACAATTCAGATATCTGCACTCATCCAGCTTTGGCCTCCTGAGCATTCCTCAGGTGGCTTTGCCTTCAGCTGCCCTGGCCTTAAGCTCTGGAATTCCATTTATAAGTCTCTGAGTCTCTCTACCTCCCTTTTCACCTTTAAAGCATTCATCATATCAAAGAAATTTACCATAGAGAAGGAGGCCATTTGCTCTATTTTGTCTGTATCGGCTCCAGAAACAGCTACCCAGCTAGTACCATTCTAGACCCCGATCTCAGTAGGGCCTCTAAGTACATCATTTTCAAGTATATATCCAGCTCATTCCTTAAAGCCTACTTCTTTGACCAAGCTTTTGGTCTTATGACTGAATATCTGAATGTGACTTGGTATCATATTGTTTTACTGAGAGTCACCTTGGGAAGTTTTATTATGCTAAGAATGCTACATAAATGAAGTTTTTTTTTGTTGAAACTTCCTTTATGCAGAGTGATTGGAATATGGAGCCTGCTATCACATGCAGTGATTGAGGTAAATAGCAGATGTGTATGTAAGGGGTAACTAGATGGAGAACGTTATGTCGACAGAGTTAATCAGAGTAGAGTAGAAAGAAGCCTATGTGGAGCATGCATCACAGTAATAGGGTGTAAGTTGTCTATTTTTGTGTTGTTAATTCCACTGAACATGGTCACTGTGTTGCATGAAAGTAGATATCTATTAACATGAACACTTCTGAAATTTGACAGCAATTGTGATGAGATGCAGCTCTGATACAAGATGAATCACTTGAAGGGCGTAAGTATCATGAGTGCCCATGACAATGCAAAATCAATATTTCAAAGAGATGATCACAGTACTATCATTTTGGGACACATTATACAATTTAGCATCCGGGTAGAGTGGGTGGAAGGTGGAGGAGGAAGAGTTGCATGGTCTCCAAATAGAAACACAGAACACTACAGAATATG
The DNA here is from genome assembly GCA_024137785.1 of Ginglymostoma cirratum. Taxonomy (NCBI): domain Eukaryota; kingdom Metazoa; phylum Chordata; class Chondrichthyes; order Orectolobiformes; family Ginglymostomatidae; genus Ginglymostoma; species Ginglymostoma cirratum. Next base: position 16,827,118 of record JAHRHZ010000084.1, on the reverse strand, counting down.
TATAAAATAACGGGCACCACACGTAGTGAAGGTTAATAAAAACGCATGAGATTAATGATCAGCTTAGAATTTGATATAAAGATGGAAAATGCTTGAAATACTTAGCTGATCAGACATTTCATCAGAACTGAAATCAGAAAAAAGTCAGGGATACAACAGGTTTTAAGCAAACACAGAAGCAAGGAAAGGCAGGTAGGAAGATTAAATGGGAAGGTCGAAGATAGGGAAGGCAGAAGAGATGAAATGACCAAAAGGATGATAGTGAAAGACAAAAGATGATAACGCAGGCAACTGGATGCTCAGGGTCATGCTTGCAAACTGAAATAGAGGATGAAGAAAACCTACCATCCAATTTGTGCTTGGTCTCCCCATTTCAAGCACGATTTCTTTGTCAGACAGAAATACAGTACATTACACTGACATACGTATGAATAAATCGCTTCATCTGGAAGGAATGCTTGGGTCCCTGGACAATGAAAAGAAAGTGAAAGTAAAGGCAGGAGTTGCATCTCCAGCGCTTGTCTGAGAAGAGAGAGGGAGTTGGGAGCAACTCATGAGTGAACAAGGGTATCATAGAGGGGATCACAGAATGCTGAAAGAGAAGAAAGTGTGTTTGGTGGTGGGATCACACTGGAGATGAAGACATGGTGGATGATATTGATGCACTGATGTGAAGGCTGGTTCAGTTAGAGGGGAGAATAAGGGGAACTTGTTCTTGATTCTGGGGCGAGGAGAAGGATGAGAGCAGAAGCTGGGAATGAGCTCAGTTGAGGAAGAAGTATAAGGTGTAGAAAATGGGATTGTCAGATCAGATGTGGAAGAGACAGAGCAAATGAGCAAATGGAATAGAGCCCTTACAGGAAGCAAGGTGGGATAAAGTATAGTCATGGTAAGAGTTGGAGTCAATGGGCTTGAGTAAATATTATTTTTAAGCTATCCCCGGAATCTATCCTTGGTTTGCTACACTGCTAATGAAGCAAACAAGCTTGAGAACTGGAATTTCGTCTTGTGATGTGATACAGTTTTAGATCGTACCACTGCTTCCTTTTTCTTGACAGCAGCAATTGGTAATGATTCTGAAATTCCCATTTACACCTTCTCTAGATCCATCTTTCAGTTGCTCCATTCATTTTTTTTGCCTATCAAAACTATCACTATTTAATCCCTGCTGGTTTCTACTGTATTACAGTCCTTTCCCAGCTTCTGTGTTTGCTTAAAACCTGTTACATCACTAAAGTTTAACAATCCTGATTAAATTAAACTCAGTTTTTCCTCTACAATCATGCTGTCAAACCTGCTGAACATTTCCAACATTATTATTTCCATCATTCTTATTTAAAACGTCCAATACCTTCAGTATGTTGTGTTTGTGTTTCAAAGCTTGGGATTTGGAGATATGCTGAACTGTCAAATAAATCTTCCTTAAGTATGACACAGTAATGATGTGTGAGATCTTTGAGAAACAGATCTGATCTGTTCAGATCCATTCAGCTTTCTGCTAACAGCACAGTGCAGAAGAGCATGCCAGGAGCATATCCAAAAATAAGTCATCAACCTGGTGAAGATACAAACACAAGAGGACTTGCATGTCAAACGGTGGAAGCAGTATGCAACAGACAGGGCAAAGTGAACCCACAATCAATGAAACAGATCTATTCTCTACAGCCGTACCAGATCCAGGCATGAATAGTGATGGACAACTAAAAGTTTAAAAATTAACAGGAGGCGGACACTCCAAGAATATCTCCATCCTCAACAATGGAGGAAGCCCAGCTTCAACAATGATCTTCCTATTATCAAAAGGGCAGAATTGGGGATGTTTGCCGATGACTTCACAACATTGGGCACGATTTGTAATTCCTCAGATACTGAAGCAGTCCATGTCCATATGGAGAAAGACCTGGACAACATCCAGGCTAAGGTTGATACATGGCAAATAACATTTGCACACACAAGTATCAGACAATGACCATTTCCAACAAGAGAACATAACCATTGCCGTTTTGCGTTGAGTGTCTTGACAATTGCTGAATACATCGCTATTAACATCCTGGAGGTTACTACTCACACCAGAAACCGAACTGGAACAGCCACATAAAAAAGAGATGTCTACAAAGGCATGTCCGACGTTAAGAATTCTGCAGTGAAAATATCATCATGAGCCTGCCCATTGCCTGTCCTCTATCGAAATGACACAGGTCGGGAGGGTGGTGAAATACTCTCCAATTGCCTGGATAAGCACAGCACCAACAACACTCAAAACATGACAATATCCAGGACCAAGCAGCTTGATTGATATTACGTCCATCACCTCCAACATTCACTCCCTTCACCACTAATGCACCGTGGCAGCAGTGTGTTCCATCTACAAGATGCACTGCAGTAACTGACTGAGGTTTCTCCAACACCACTTTCCAAATCCGCAGCCTTTACCACCTAGAATTACAAGGGAACAGATGCGTGGGAATACCAGCACCACCTGCAAACTCTTCTGAAAGCCATACACATCCTGATCACCATTCCTTCACTGCTGGGTCACAATCCTGGAATTCCCTTCTTAATAATACTGTGGGTATCCCTATGCTGCAAGGGTTACAGTGGTTCATGAAGGCAGCCACCTTCTCCAGGGTAATTAAGAATTTGTAATAAATACTAGCCAGTAAAGCCCACAGATCACACAGAAATTTTAAAAATGGCATTCAAACTTGCTTTTCACTCCTTCCATAGCCTCAAATTGAAAGAACCTTACAGTGCATAGAAGGAAAACGTTACCAAAATGAACTTTCTGTATTTGTTCATTATCCACTTGATGCAAGAACTTTCCTTACTCTTAACGACTAACTTAATGGTAAAAAAATTGTTCCCATTTGCATCGGCATGCATCTCAAATGCACGCAACAAAGAATCAAAACAGACTAACTTTTCACATTAAGGAGGAGAAGGCAAGTACTTTATGACGGAATGCCATTCCCAGGATAACAGGCAATGCATTGTTTTGCATGTGCGTATTCAAAGTTCATTAGAAGGGATATTAAAGTTTACAAAGTTGATTATTGAAAGTAACATTTTTGAACACAGGATCAAAAGGCAAATTTTAATTACTTTATTTCTCTTGTAGCTCAAATGGCCTGTGAAATTAACACTTTAACTGTGTCAATTACAGTTCAACACTAAAATGAATACATTCTACAATGCACTGTACTCCAAAATATTTTAAACGTGAAAGGCTTTGGTACAACGTTTTAATCATATTAGTTTACTATAGTTTATAACACTTCGGATTAGAACAAAGTTTTAAAGAAATAAAAATCTCAGTACTTAAGGCTTAGAGTCAAAGAGTAATAGAGCATGGAAACAGGCCCTTCCGCCCAAACTGATCCATGCTGACCATGGTGTCCACTCAGCTAGTTCCAATTACCCGCATTTAATTTTTTTTGTGGATTTTTACACTGAATTTTATACATATGGATGATGTTACATGATGTAACAGGAATTTATTTTTAAAAGTGATCACTGATTAGCAAAGGACTAGCAAGTTCAACAATTAACCCAGTACATTGTAAAGTACTCACTGAAAAACACTTCTTTAAAGTAAGTAAGAGTATTTAAAAAGACAGTTTTAAAAGCCAACATTTGGCAATGTCAGAAATTCTTAGCAAGGGATGTTGCAGTTCACATCACCTGAACAGCCTCAATCATTGAAAATTGCAGAGAATAGCATGTGAATGCACATGCAGAGTCCATAACAAAAAAACAGGTGAGTACTCATAGTCAAAACTTAACATTGTACCCATGGTGTCAGCGGACACTCCGAATGTCTTTCAGGGAAAAAAAATCTGCCATCCTTACTGAGCCTGGCCTATGTTTGACTCCAGACTCTCAGGATAGTGTGGTTTACTCTTAACTGCCCACAGGCTATAAATGCTGATCTCAGTAGTGAAACCCTCACCCCATGAACAAATACAAAAACAATTTTTGGAAGTGCATCAGGTACTTGAAGTTCAAACTGCCATGAGACTTGGAGGCCAGCTTACAGGGGCAACTCTAAGCCCCCAAGGTGGTAAAATGGATGTATATGCATGCATGTGCATGAGGGCATGGGAGGAAGATGATTGGCTTAATCTCTGGAAGCATGTTTCCATTGTAAGTACTTTAACAAACTGGTGTGGCTATTATGTTAGTTACATTTCAGATTCAATATCTACGCGGCAACTGTTCTAGGTATTGAAAAGGAGATAGAAAGCTGGAAAACAGCTGGATCCAAAAATTCCTTTATAGCTCATGGTCCAACAAAAGCAGGAGTGCTTCCTCCAGCTCTTAATCTCTTCATGACAGTATACCCATGATCATTTCCATCCTTGACCAATCTCATTTGTTATAAATAAGCTCCTTTAAAGCTTTATGACTATACCAAATACCAGATTTACAGTATATTAACCAAAGAATGAATAAAAAAAATACAATTAATTGGTAAACACTGTAAACACTGCATGACGGACTTGACATTTCTTTCAGTGAAGCTGGTATTAATGGGCACTTTTGTTTAGCAATAACTTCTTTAACTTCAATTTCTACATTCCCAACCAGACTGTTACATTCCAAATAAAGAAAAAAAATCATAATGGTAAGACAGCAGCTTTTACATCTTTCTAAGATGGAGGGGTAGCCAGTCATGACCTATCAATTCGGCAGTCACAGAAGGATTAGTGAAAACCTGAAAAGAAGATTTGGAAGAAGACGGGTGAGGCAGAGGGAAAACTGAGATGATATTAATTGCTAAGAGGGCACTTGCCAGGTATGAAATGCCAGACTGGTGTTGATGATGGTAAAGCTGTAATTCCAAGACAAAGCCTTTTTCATGCAGCATGTAGAGGCCACAGCTTTCACACTGGCCACAGTTTTCATACTGCCATTCAAACCATGTTGAAATCTTCCCTTGATTTCACCTGTCTAAATGATAGTCTAATCATTCATATGCAGATGATTTGTGAGCAAGGAAGAATTCTATTTGCCACTAATGTGGCTTAACCTTCTATGACCTTGGTTAATTTAAATTCTGTTCAAAGCAGAGACTATTCAAGTACTTACAACTGTGCAATTGATTCATCCATCTGAAATCCTTCGCACGCAGAATAAACAAATCATGGTAATTACATGACAGCAAATACATGCCATTGTACCTTATACAGTGGCATGGAGATGGACGGAAAGAAGAAATTTTGGGACAGGTAATTTGCAAGAGGAACAAAAGCAAAGTGCAGATTACTGGCATATGCAAATAGCAGGTGACAAGCAAGGATGAAGGTTGTGTCGCACAGGGTACTTGCCAAGTGCAGTAAACAATCAATCAGGAAAACAATGTACTGCATGATTATTTCAGCAGATCAGATTGTCGTAAACATCCAGAAACAGGATTTACCCACAGTCACTGATAGAGTGGCCTCGGGAATACTGGGCTATATCTTTAAGGAGTGGCAGTCAGATTGCTACTCCACTACTTTTTCTTACTTTACACAGGAGTTCCACATTTCATGCCTGGGCCTCTGAACTTGGCCTCTTGAGAAGCTTGGGGCATGCCTGTTCTGGGAGACTGCGATCACTGTGCATTAAAGAACAAACCATGCACACTTTACACAACACTAACTGGCATATTCCGGAGTTTAAATATCCTAAATACACTTGACAAGCTATAGAGAGAAAGTAAGTGTGTGAGGGTATAGAGTGACAGTTAAGTGGTCGAAGGGTAGGGCGAATTTGAGGATTGGTGATGGGGAAGTCAGTGGTTTAGTTCTAGAGAAAACAATTGATAAAACAAAGATCTGCGGATGCTGTATATCTGAAACAAAAACAAAAATTGCTGGAGAAACTTAGCAGGTCTAGCATCACGTGTGGAGAGAAAACACTTAAAAGTTTCGAGACGAGTGAACTTTCTTCAGGGTCTTCTGGAGAAAAAGCACTAGACATGGAATGTTAACTGTTTTTTCAACAGTGATGCTGCCAGACCTGCTGAGTTTCTCCAGCAATTTCTGTTAGGTTAGTTTAATAGTTACTACGAGTTTTAAAATTAGTCTAACACAACCTGGGTAACAATCCTAGTAAGTGAGTCAGAACCCTCAGAAGACTCTGACACCACACTGGAACTAGAAACTTTTTGGAGGGCTAAAGACACAGGGTAATTGCCCATCAGAAGTTTCCGTGTGGTCGGTGTATAGGAACTTCAGAGCAGCCCTGGAGCACGACTATTAATGTATGTTCTGCATAACTATCAAAAAATCAGAAAATCTGGACCAATAAGATTTGGAAGACTGGTTTGATCAAACTTTTGAAAGGTTCAGGAATACTGCATTTCATACTCCAACACTTCAAAGGAGCAGATTTGAGAAAGCAAACTAATCACTGACTGATGGAAAAGGCGTAACTTATTGGTACTAATTCCATATAAGCCCAATTATCATGTATAGGTACCTATGAAAAATGGCTGAACAGGCCTTTTCATCTCAAAATAACTGTTCTATTTGCAGTCTTTAACATTATGAAGGGTTTGATAGGGTTGACAACAAAAATGTTGCTACTCTTGGAAGAGACAAAAATTAGGGCCATAAGTAAAAGTTAATCACTAATAAAATAGGGAATACATGAGGAAGTTCTTCACTTGGAGAGCAATTACAATGTGAAACTTACAATAACACAGAGTATTGAGGTGAATAGCCCAGAAGCATTTAAGTAGAGCTCCTATTTTTCTTTCATTTGAGGGGAAATTAGATAAACACACTAGAGAGAAAGGGATTGTAAGTTTTGAAAGTTATGCTGATAAGATTAGATGAAAAGGGAGTGACAGTAGTCTTATATGGAGCGATGAGTTGAGCCAAATGGCTATGTTAAATTGTGTGCAACCTGCCATTAATTCTATGTGACACAAAATGCAGGGGTTGTTTTGGGAATGGCTGCTCGAAGGGCCGAATAGCCTACTCCTGCACCTATTGTCTATTGTCTCTTGGTATTCTCAGGCCTGTCCGTTAGTAAAAGTACAAAGAATGGGTGAGTGTATGACAAACTACTTCTTGTTTTCTCTAGGTGAAAGAATCAATGGGGAAGGGAAAGGAGTTTTCAAAAAGTTTAGTTATCAGTGCCCTTGGTAACTGCCTGACCCCTTGAAGAGGAGAACCAGCAGTTTTAGCGGGCACTCCACCCTGTGGAAATGACAGTGGAATTCAAACTATCACCACATCCAACATAAGTTGATCCCTAGAGCACTGTCAATCTGACAGACCAGGCATTTTCACACATCATCATATTTCGAAGTCAAAGAACTATACTTTGTCCTATTTAAGGAGTCTCAAAAAGAACAACTCTGACAATTATTACATTTTAAATTAATGGGAAGCCTCAACAAAATCAAAGTGTGCGGCATGTTAAATCTCCTCAACTTGAAACATCTCCATACTTAAAAGCATTGATATTTAATTTAAAATATTAACTTGCAGTAGTTTATAAAATTCAGCCTGAATTTTTGTTGTAAATTATAGTGATGTGGAAGGACACAACACTTTTTTGCACCAAAGTTTACAATAAGAACCTGAATGGAACCGATAGGCTTTTTAACAAAAAAAACTCTTCTCTTCTCTTCTCATTGTATATTTCTCACAAGAAGATTTTCTCAAATGCAAAGGTCTAAAGATACATTTTTAAAGAGAAAGTCTTGACTACTTTTCTTTAAGGTATAGTTTGCTCCCCCTTTTCTGATGCATAATTAATTAACTAATGTTTGGCAGTAAATTCCAAACTATTCCTCAAGCAACAAACAAATGCAACAGGTTGATGATCCCTCTGTTCGTCCTTCCCTTGTTGGTTTTTCTGCAATAGCAATCCAAGATCAAATACTGAAGCAGGTGGGAAGTTATGGACTGAAGCTGGTGTCCTACATCACTTCTAACCACTGGCCTGATAAACATGCTGCACTATGTACAGTTTGGACAAGGTGCAGCACAGTTAAAACAAAGCAGAAGTATTAGAGGATCATTTTAACCTACCTTCAAGGGAAGGGGTGTAAACCAGTTTTGGGGTTAGGCAGAACACCAGTAGTACTCACTGCCCAATACTGCATTCCATTTGAGATGAAAGAAAAGGGCATGGAGTAAAACAAGTGTTGAACTCTCTGCAGCAAGTGTCCTGTCGGATGGGTTCGGATAAAAATAACTTTGGGATTTTTAAAATGGAACTGACAATGAAACACCATCAAATACCTTTTGTCTTGTCCATTTCTCTCCATGCCCCAAGCCACCAACCCAAACAGCAATTCAGAACAACTTGCTATCCGGCTGAAAGAGAACTGCATGCAGCAGGCGGGCTGCAGCACTGGACCAGCATATGAGGGAATGAGCGTAGGAACGGAAGCAGTCCATTTAGCCCCACGAGCCTGTTCCACCACTCAATGAGATCATTGCTGGTCTCTGACCTACCTCCGTACATCCAGTTGTGTCCCTTCACATTTTTGACTAACAAAATCTGTTTTAAAATGAATAATTGGTCCAGTTATTGAATGCTGATAACAGAAGGACATTCTAAACTTCCAACACACTTTGTGTGAAAACTTGTTTCTGAATTTCTCTCCCGAGAGATCTGCTTGTAGTTTCAGACTTCTGAGTTAGTAGAAATAATTTCTGCTAATGTATCCTATCTGTTCCCTTTAATAACTTGAAAACATCAACCAAATTACCTTAATATTTTAAATTCCAGGGAATACAACTGTAGTTTGTCTCATCTCTCCTGAACATCTTGCCCTTTGTATCCAAACATCAAGCAAATATACGCTGAACTTCCTCCAAATTATTTTTGAAGTCACAAAATTACTGTTATTCATTACTCAAATGGATGCATAAAATATATTCCCAATGTAATAACAGCGATTATATGTGGAAGTAATTCATTGCTTGTCAAGTTTTCTGAGGCATTGCAAGGAAGTGCTAAGACACTAACAATTGAAAGTCTATATTGGATTCTCATTTAGAGTCATACAGTGCGGAAACAGACCCTTCTGTCCAACTTGTCCATGTCAACGAAGTTTCCCAAACTAAACTAGTCCCATTTGCCTGTGTTTTGCCCACATCCCTCTAAATCTTTCTTATTCATGTTTGAATGCTGCAAATGCCTTTCCCTCTCACCTTAAATGCACATCATAACCAACATTCAACTTGTCGAGAGAGTTCATGCAGGATTTAAAACCATGAGCTATGCTGAATAAAAACAGAAAATGCTGGAAATACTCGAGTCCTCAGAGCGTCTGCAAATAAAGGAAAAGAGCTAGCATTTCAGGTCTGTGATCTTTCATCAGGACTCCGAGATAATGCCAGCCCTATATTTTAAAACTAATGGTAATGGCAGGACAAGTCACAGTAGATGAAGCTTGACCATTTTGTTTATACAAACAAAACCTTGCAGAAAGAAGTACAAATATAAGGGGATGCTGTATATAAATAACTGAAATTCAGAGCAGTAATTTGTAGAGTACTGTTCTTCCCTCTTTAGGTAAATATATTATTAGACTAATTAAAAGGCATAAGGTGACACTTCCCAATTCACAACAAACCTTTGTCTTTCTTCTACTGTATTGTAATGTTTTCAGTATTTATGTCAATCACAAATTTATAACTAAATAGTGGATTAAAAAAACTACCGCTGACCCTTCCACTTCAAAGACTGAAGCTGATCACATAGCTATCTTTAAGTTATCAGTACATGAAAAATGCAAAAGAGTTAAGCGCAAACTAAACTCAATGCGCAAGGTTACATGGAAAACGCAGGAGATTGGCAGAGAGTTAAAATGCTCAGACAGCTAGTTAGACAGCATAGGCCAAAATGCTTCCTTTTGTGCCACTGGGATTCAGAGATAAAATGTGAACAAACTGCAATGAATAGATAATCGTAAGAGTCATGACTAGTGGATTATAACCAAATATGGAGCAATGAGATCACGCTAAGTAGATACATTATTAAAATTTATTAATTTTATTTCCCCAGAAAGGTAATTATAAATGAGAACATTTGGAACACACAAGGAAAACCAAGAACGTCCACAGGATAAAAGGAATATGGCTATATCAAAGCCCTGTAAAGATGATGGAAGTGATTGCAAGAACAAACATCAAGGACAGCTTTAGTGATCTGTAAGATAGCAAGAACTGTAGATGCTGCAGTCAGAGACAATACAGTGTGGAGCTGAAGAAGGGTCCTGAACCAAAATGTTGATTTTCTTACTCCTCTGATACTGCCTAACCTGCTGTGTTCCTCCAGCTCCACACTGTGATGTCTCTGTTTAGTGGTCTGTAATCCAGGACAGGGGGCTGGGTAGGAAGACAAACAAGATTTGAATTCTCTAATACACACGGCAGTGGAAGCTCTATTTTGAATATGTTTAACACAGAGTATGATAGATTTCTGATTACCAATGGCACACAAGTTTGTAGGGTGGGTAAAAGATACTGAAGGGTTTGCTCAGCCGTGATCATATTGAATGGTGGGGCAGGCTCAACAGGCTGACTGGCTGTTCCATGGTTCCTAAGCCATCCACAGAACCTTTAAGGGGAAACTGCAGTTTTAAACCATCTAACCTCCAAACTATAGAATGAGGGTGCGTAACAGGAGAATTCAAAACCAGTCATAGCAACAAAGAATAATTCTATATAACCAATATGCAAATTATTTTGAGGTAAGTTGTTTGCCACTCATGCAGATCGTGCCAATTTAGTTAAATCAAAGTGAAGGTCTTCCTGTTATATTCAGTAAAGGCATGTTCTTTATAGTCACATAGAAAAGAAAATAGTTGTTCACATATTCCCAATAATTATGGATGGCAGTGAGAGAACTCACCTTTTGTCAGAGAATTACAATCAGTTCTTGCTTATGCTGTTACCTTGCGCAACAATTACCCATTACGGACAGGAGATTACTTACATATCATCTAACCGTAGAAAAGTCAACTTTGGCAAACCATTACACTGACAAACTCATCAAAAAATGAGATGTTACTTGCATTTGTCACCAACCACAAAAACAACATCCTGTAGCAGGACAAAGCTTCCCTCCTGCCAAAATAGCATCCGAAGATTAATTGGTGTGGAAGGTCTGAACAAAATGGATGAACAATTTAACAATAGTAATAATGTTTAGATTAAACAGGTTTCACTGCCCTGCTTTTTACTCTGACATTTACTTTGCCAACAAAACAAGAACATAACCTTACAGAACTGGACATTTGTCCTGATATTTAACAAAAACAGTTGTTCTATGTTTCAGTTACGATTTATAACATGCAATACAGTGTGTTGTTTCATATGAGAGCATCAATTACAGCTATTCCCCATCTCAGGAAGATTAGCTATGTCACGCGAGGAACTCGGAAGACCAATGATTGGGGTTTCTCTCAGAGGAAGGTTTAAAAGGGAACACCAGGTACTGTGAGCAAAATTTGGATGCATGTTCTCCACGTCTTCATGCCCAAAATTGTGCCTGTGTCAGACAAATATAGCTCTCGTACAGACTCAAAATTTTGGACAGATCTGTAGCATTGATGCTAGGAATTCATGGCAGAATTATGTAGTCTGGCAGATTGTGGCCTCACGTGTGTGTAATGCTAATTTGACTGTAGCAATGCCATTTTCAACCTCAATCATTGAGTTAATGCCCTCCTTTAATTTGGCACAGCTACACATATGTTCAGCAGCAGGAAGAATCCCACCAGCGCTATTTAAAGTAATTTTTAACTATTTTCTAGCTAGTTGCTGATTGATCTTTATTGGCTGTTTGATTTAGGTGAAGCACTTTTGATGGCTTGTACTGTCACTTATAGTTGAAATCTAAAGGAAATGGTGCAGCACATAGTAAAGGTGTTGGTTTTGACCTCAATGGTTCTGTTTAGATAACTTGTAACCAGGCACGGATGCTGCAGTTTCCATCACACGTGAACTCCAGCATAAAAGGAAGAATGCGGAAAGACAATACAGAGTAGGAAAACCTGCTGAAAAGAGGGGGGAGGAGGAGGAGGAGGAGGAGAAGGGTTCTGAGCAGGAGAACAGATCCATACTTTTCTCAGAGATCAATTCTCTTCCCTCAGCAAAGAACAGGGCATCAGAAGCCTCTGCTTCATGGAGAAGTTTGCTCAAATATGCACTCAAGCTGCGGCTTAACTAGAGTTTTATACAATTCTGGCGTAACTTTTCTGCTCTTATAATCTCTGCCTCAGCTGAGTGTTCCATATGCTTTCTTAGACACCTTATCTACCTGTCCTACAACCTTGATGAGTCTGCAGACATCAAGGTCCCCCACTTTCTCAGCAGCCTACCATTTACCATTGTATTCCGTTTCCTTGTTTGTTCTACCCACATCATTATATCACACTTCCCAAACGGAGTTCCACTTGTCACTCTTCTGCCAATGGCTAATTTTTGTATTATCTCCAAAATTCTGAATCATGCTCCCCATTTAAATCTAAATGATTTATATATAACACAAAAAGCCAGGGAGCTAATACTGAGCCTGGCAGAACCTCAACAGGAACTGATTTCCAGTCACAAAGCCACCTGTTTACCGTTGCAACTTGCTTCCTGTCAAAGACTAAATTTTGGAAGCTACTCGCCACTTGGATCCTATAGGCTTTTACTTGTCAAACCACTCTGCTACTTGGGATCTTCTCAAAATACTTGGTAAAATCCATTTTGCATACTGCCTGCATCAGAAGCATCAGGCTCTGGTAAATGGACTACTCCAATGCCTGTTCATGGCCACAAGTAACTTGCTTCCCACTATTTGCTCTACCCTGCTTGCAAATACTGACTATGAAAGGCTGAAGCCTGAAAGCAGATTGCCTCAGTGAAAGTGTGCTGCTTAATGACCTTATAGCATGAAAGCTACTATATTACAAAAAAAAAATACACTATCTTATTCAGTCAGCTAGGTGTATGAGTGTGTAGAGCTCATCAAAATGTTTAAGAGTCTTCAAACCAAGTTGCAGGTAAATGTACAAGTGTAGAATTTCTACTTCTGGTACAGAGTACTGTCTTCAAATAGAGATACACCCTAAGGCCAATGCCAAGTTCAGAGGGACAAGGTTTAATGGCCTCATTAAAAACAAACAAACAGTCTGCTGACATCAAGCAGTTGAAGGCTTCTCTCAGCTTCCCTCTAGGTGCACAAGTTGTTTTGGGTTTGGCAGCATCGGTGGGAAGGAAGGAGAATTCACACTTTGACTCTGGTAAGATTCACCAGACTTGAAACATTAACTCTGCTTCCTTCTCACAGATGCTGCCAGATCTGCTGAGTTTTGCCAGCAATTTCTGTTTTTGTTTCAGATCTCCAGCATCCACAGTTTTTTGTTTTATGTTATGGGATTGTCTTGTTGAGACATTTGGAGCCGAATAGGATGAATTGCCACTCTCGGTGGCAGATCTGCAAGTTCCATAATAGAATCAAACCAAATGATAAATTATCAATGGCTGCTTTGAAACACTACAAACCTTTTTATGTAGCAAAACAGTGAATCTACCATGGACAGCTGGCCTGGATCTGAATTGGCATTGCTAGATGACACTTCATGGTAACCCCAAAGATATTCCAGATGTCTGCTAAGGATAACCGTCAGTTTCTTTTCAGATATCTGTCAAATATGGGTTGAGCCCTCATTGGGTAGGTAGTAGGTTTTAAAAAAAAAAGACTTGTATATAGTGCTTTTGGTTATCTTGGAGCATTTGACATTACTTTACAAGCAAAGTACTTTTTGAAGTGTAGTCACTGTCGTAAGAGTGTTACAAGACCTTCACAAAAGGCATAGTGAGGAACCTCAAATCACAATTAATGAGATGATGTATTGTTGCCATCTTATGAATTTAGTTCAGATGGAGAACATTACCACATCCAATTGCAATTCTACAGTCAGAAGTGCAAAGTTTTAGCAGTAGTTGCTCGCTTTTGTGTAACCTAATCAAGGAAAGCACTGAACCTTGGATAAAGTAGCATAGTGTCCTTTTTCCAGCCTGAAGGTTATATTTTCCTGTTATTACTGTCTCAAGTTACTGTTTCCTCTTCAGTCTTATGATGTGCATTCATCTTCTATGGTGGTAGGACCTATGAAGGGCAGTGTACACAAGTACACAAATGCTGATATGGTGAGATTAGACAAATTAACATTTGAAATATGGGCCTAAAGAAATTGTCTTTGAGTTAATAGAGTCCCCAGCTGGAACAGACACACATTTGTGTCAAAAATTTGCTAGAATAAATATTGACTACGTAAGCTTAACCTAATTCCAGCTGCTGCTTCAGCAGAATCCACATTAGATTTACAAGCATGTGCACAAAGTGTAAGGACAGACTTTGCACATAATGCTGATAAACCCAGAAATACAGCTAATTAGTGTGAACGTTGCTGTGATAATCACTCAGGGTGCCTTTTACTGCACTTATTCAAATGGTCCCACAACCATAACATGATGCATTAATCTCTTATCAGTTTTGCTTTAAAGGTTCCACATGGTTCAATGTAGAAATTTAAACTGCATCAGTTGTATAAAAGGGACCCAAGACAATATACTGTGGATTAGTCCTACAATGATTAGGTTTGTAGGATTTACAAAAAGTGTAGATAGCCAGAACAAAAACAAATCAAACTTTCTCGTACTTGCTCTTTAACATTTGGTATTAGCAAGGTCCCAGGTTGATCCTGGAATCTTACGTCCCCAAATATCAGTGCCCTTGTATTAACAAGGGCAAGGAGAATAAAAAGTGGAATGTTAGAGAGAGGGAGTGAGAGACAGCAACTGTAGATTATTGTTTCATTATATAAAAAAAAACATTATATGAGACTTGCTGTAACACATTTGTGTAGTGTGCAATGTCCTTCACACAAATGAAATATGCAGCACAGATTCAATGTAATTAAAAGTCATAGCCATTTTGCATATAGTAAGATTCCACAAATAGCAATGAAAGAGTTGTTTTGGTGGTGATAGTTGAGGACAATACTGATCAAGACACCAGCGTTCTTCGAGTCGCCGCATAGGATCTTTAGTGCTCATCTTGACTTTATACCTTATCCAACAATGCAGGACGGCTTCACTAAGTGCCTGAATCCTAAAGTAGGACTTCAAGTTAACTTTCTGACATGAGTCTGAGTGCTATGGCCTCAGGCACAACACATCCTGTATTTTGCATCTGCTCTCAGCATTCAATTTCATCTCTTAAAATGAGTAGTTTGCTATAAAAGGTTAAACTCTAAATACAAATACTTAACAGCAAATTCTGATTGTTGGTTGAAACAAACCGAAACAAAGCGAATAAGCAGTTTGTTTCATACATAAAGATGACTTCTTTAACCTATAATTAAACTTCCTCATACTCAACAACTAATCAATTCCCCATTCTCTGAAGTATAATGACAAACTGCATAATTAGCATCAATTTCTCTACATGTTATCTAAAAAAAATCCCAGTCCAATCCATGCAATACTTTTGAGATTGGAAGTGTTTAAATTAGCAAAACTGATTTACCCTAGTTTGGTATTGACTAAATGGAAAACAAATAATATCATGAAGATAAAAGTCAAGCCTCTATGGTCACACAGACTGGATGTCTGTGGCAAGGGTGGGGGGGGGGGGAAGTGGGTGCAAATCAGTGTTAAGCAACATCAACACTTCACTGGTTGCAATCTGTGGAACACACAAGATATTGACAAAAGCAAATGGTGTTAGGAAATAAAAGAGAACCAGTTAAGTCCTGCCTTGCAATGCATTTCAAAGTGAGTGAAAATTAAATTTGTTCCTTCAGTGAGATATAATCTACTTACTTTAATTTTACGAATTTGAAGTGTCAACATATTTTCTATCAATTATGCTTTGATACTCATGATGCGGAGGTGCCGGTATTGGGCTGGGTTGGAGAAAGTTAAAAAATTACACGACACCAGGTTATAGTCCAACAGGTTTATTTGAACACACAAGCTTTCAGACTGTTACCCCTTCCTCAGGTGAAACAGGGCAACTCTCTGAAAGCTTGTGTGTTCAATTAAACCTGTTGGACTATAACCTGGTATTATGCCATTTTTGGTTTTAATAATCAACATTGAACACTTTAAAATGTTTTTGCCAAGCGTAGATTCTGCCATTAACACATTATAATAAGGCATATCAGATTGCAATCCATAGGGTCACTGTATGTTAGAATGTAGGTTCATGTCCAAGTTGTCAATTCACTTATCCCAGCCATGCTTTTATGGGAAAACAAAGGATGGAATACAAAATCAGAGGAAAGAATCAACATTGGTCTGTTATTGAATATTTCCAAGCAACCAGCTTTAAATTAGTATAGGCAAGAGGCTTAGGAATAGGTGACCCATTGATCACCACAAAGATCACTGATGATCTGGGAGAGGAAAAACAGAGGTAAAAAGGAGAGAAAAGCAGAAAAAGAAGAAGAAAAACAGACCAAACAACAAGCTAAATACAACAAAGAACTGCTAACACTAGAAAACTGCAAGTAAAACAGAAATTTTTGGAGAAACTCAGCAGGTCTGGCATCATCTGTGGAGAGAAAGCAGCGTTATCATTTTGAGTCCAATGATTCTTCGTTGGAATTGACAGTAGCTGGGAAAAGGTGGTACATCTGTTCAAACAGAGGTTTGCAGGGGGAGAAAAGAGTGAGCGGATAGGCAGAGATGGAGCCCAGACAGGGAGACGGAACAACAGTCAGACAAAGGAATGGAAGCTCAGTGCAACCTGGGGATCCTTCAGGACTCAATATTGACTTCACCTTCTTCTATGTCCTTTACCCATCCCCGCATCCCAGGTTGTCAATGACCTGGGCTGCTTTTAGCACAGCCAACCTATTTTCACCTACTTATGGTCTCCACTGTCAACTTTTCTTTCTACCTTGTACATTATTATCCATCACTTTGTCTACCTGAGTCTGCTGCCCTTGTCCTTCTAGATGGTAATGGTATGGGTTTGAAAGGTGATACCTAAGGTGCCACTGTGAATTTCTGCAGTGCATCTTGCAAATGGTACACACTGCTGCACTGTGTATAGGTGGTGGAGGAACTGAGTGTTTGCGGACGTGATGCTAACCAAGTGAGCTGCTTTGTCCTGGACGACATCATACTTCAACAGTTGTTGGAGCACTCATCCTGGCAAGTGGGGAGCTCTCCATCACACTCCTGACTTGTGCCTTGTGGATGGAGGGGAGTCGTTGGGGAGTCAGGAGGTGAGTTCTCACTGCAGGATTCCTAACTTCTGACCGGCTCTTGTAACCACTGTATTTATATCGTTAGTCCAAATCAATTTTAGGTCAATGGCAACCCCTAAGACGTTGATGGTAGGGTAATCAGTATGGCTATGCGACTGAATGTCTAGGGCTAACTGCAAGATTCTCTCCTTTAGGAGAGTCATTGCCTGACACTTCAGTAGCATGAATGTTCCTTCCCAGTTGTTAGCCCAAACCTGGATACTGTCCAGGTCTTGACGCATTTCAACATGGTTTGATTCAGTAATTGAGGAGCTGTGAATGGTGCTAAACATCCCAACTTCTAATGTTATAATGGAAGGAAAGTTATTGATGAAGCAGCTGAAGAAGGTTACGTCTCGGATACCAATCTGAGAAACCCCTGCAGAAATGTACTGCAGGCAAGATGACTGACCTCCAACAATCATCTTCATTAGCGCTAGGTCTGACTCCAACTAGTGAATAGGTTCCCCACCCCCAATTTACCACTGATTCTAGATTTGCTGGAGCTGCTTGATGCCCCACTCAGACAAATGTGGCCTTGACATCAAGGGCAGTCACTCACTTTCCCTCTGGACTTCAGCACCTTAGTCCATATCTGAACCACGGCGATAAGAAGTTAGAAGGGGAGTGGTTCTTGTAGAACTCAAACTGAGTGCCTGGGAGCAGGTTGGTGCTAAGAAAGTTGTGCTCGAGAGAATAGCTAATGACCCCTTCCATCACTTCATTTATGATCAAGAATAGACCTATCGGACAGCAGTTTGGTTTGTTGGATTTGTCCTGCCTTTTGTATACGGGACATACCTGGGTTATTTTCCACTTTTCAGATAGATGTGAATGTTGAAGCTGCATTGTAGCAGCTTGGCTACGGGCATGACCAGTTTTGGAGCGCAATTGTTGGAACGTTGTTACGGTCCATAGTTTTTCCAGTATTGTTTCAGCAGTTGTCTCTTGGTATCGAGTGTCGTGAACTGTATTGGCTGAAGGATTGCATCCGTGGTGCTGAGGATCTCCAAAGGAGACTGAGCTGGATCATGCAGATTATTACAAATACTTCAGCCTGATCATTTGCATTGATGTATTGGGCTCTACCATCACTGAGGATGGGAATAATTGTGAAATCTCCTCTTCCAATGAGTGTTTAACTGTCCACCAACTGGATGTGCCAAGGCTGCAGAGGTTAGATCTGATCCATTGTAGAATCGCTTAAAGCTGCTTATCATTTATTGCTTATGCTGTCTAGCACACAGGCAGTCCTGTATTGTAACCTCACCAGGTCGACATCTCAATTTTGGGTATGGCTGAAACTGATTTTCATGTGGTCTCCTGCACTCTTCATTGAACCAGGGTTCCCCTCCTGACTTGATATTAATGGTAAAATGGGAGATATGCTGGGCCATGAAGTTGCAGATTGTTAGAATTCTGCTGATGAGACTTACAGCACCTCTTGAGATTCTAGATTTGTTTGAAGTCTACCCTATTTAGTGTAGTGGTAGTGTCATACAACCCAATGAAGGATGTTCTCAGTTTGAAGATGGGGCTTCATCTCTGCTAAGACTATATGGTGGTCACTTCTCCCAATCTTGTCTTAGACAGATGTATCTGCAGCAGGCATGTTGGTGTGGAGAAGGTCAAGTATGTTTTTCCCTCTTGTTGGTTCGTTCACCATTTACCACAGATCCAGTATTGCATGCATGTCTTTTAGAACTTGAGCAGCACAGTCAGTAGTAGTGTTGCAGAGTCACTCTTGGTATCGAAAATTGAAATTCCCCACAGTGTAGATCATAGAATCCCTATAGTGTGGAAATAGGCCCTTCAGCCTAACGAGTCCACACTGACCCTCAGAGCGTCCCACCCAGACCCATCCCCCTATAACCCACCTAATCTACACATCCCTGAGCACTATGGGCAATCTTCCATGGCCAATTCACCTATCCTGCACATCTTTGGACTGTGGAGAAAACCGGAGTGCCCAGAGGAAACCCACATAGACACGGGGAGAATATGCAAACTCCACACAGACAATTGCCCATGGATGGAATTTAACCTGGGCCCCTGGTGCTGAGAGGCAGCAGTGCTAACCACTGAGCCATACATGGTAAGCAGGAGATTTTCTTGTGAATGTTTGATTGATGCTATGAGACCTCATGAGGTCTGGAGTCAATGCTGAGGAGTCCCTGGGCAACTCCTTCCCAACTGTGTACCACTGCACCATTACCTCTGCTGCTTCTGTCTTGCCAGTGCATTAGGATATATCCAGGGGTGGGGTTGGTGTTGGTCCTGACTGGGTCACAGTCATCCTCACAGATTCATATCTTACAAATACTGCCATGCTGCTACTTGACTCGTCTGTGAAACAGCTTTCCCAATATTGGTAATAACCTCCTTTTACTAGTAAGGAGGCCTTTACAGAGTAGATAGGGTGAGTCTGTTGTTGTTTCTGTTACCTAGATCAACGCCTAGATATCTGCTTGGTTTCATGGCTTTTTTGAGACTTTTCAGTGATTTGATATAACTGAATGGAGGGCATTTGTGAGTCAGCTGCATTGCTGAGAGTCTGGAGTCACATTGCAAGCCAGATCACGTAAGGACAGCACTTTTCCTTTCCTAGAGGACACCACTGAATTAGATTGGTTTTTACAACAACCAACAAAGTTTTCACATAGATTATTAGACTTTGATTCCAGATTTTTGTTTTGAATTCAAGTTCCACCACCTCTCAAGAGCATTTCCTGAGTTGCTGGATTTCTAGTCCAGTGACAACACAACTGCTCTATCATCTTAAGTGATTGGGTGATGGGATAGAGATACATAGGAACAGGTGAAGATGGAATAATAGCAAGTTCAGAGGTTTGTAGGCTGAAGGAAATTAGAGGCAGGGAGGGAAAAGGCCATAAAAGATTCAAAACAAGGATGAGAACTTTAATTTGGCGAAGGCAAACTCTAAGTGAAAGAAGGTCAGTGAGCTCACACAGTGATTGATGATAACATCTCTGTTCAGAACACGATGAATGGGGAGATCTTGGATGAGGTGAAGTTTATGAAATTGAAAGATGGAAGGTTGGCCCAAAAAAGCATTGGAAGAGCCTAGTTTGGAGGTGTCAAAGATACCAATAAGAATTAGAGACAGGGTAGAGGAACATGAGATGGAAATGAACAGGTCTTTTCAATGTCGGGGACATCAGCCAGAACCACAGCTCAGCAATGGAATACTAAGGCCGTAAACAGTATACTGTACCCTGAGATAATGGACTGGGAAGCTCAATGTTAAGAAATTTATGGTTGGGACCGAGAATGAGAAGCTCCAGTTTATTAAAATATTTAACCAAATGGAATTGTAGCTTATGTAAGACTGGATGCCAGATAAGCAGATTTAAAAGAAGCAGGGAAGAAATTCCTTAATATAATCTTCTAGTCATAATCATATATAGGTATTCTTTAAGGGAATGGGCAGTGAGAAAGAAGAGGTAAAGAAAAGTAATATAGAAACAAAATCAGAATTTGCTAGAAAAACTCAGCAGGTTTAGCAGCATCTGTGGACAAAAAATTGAGTTTTCATTTCAGGTCCATTGACCCCTCTTCAGAACCAGGCCAAAACGTTGATTCTGCTTTCTCTCCACAGATGCTGCCAGACCAGCTGAGTTTTTCCAGCAATTTCTGATATTGTTTCTGATTTCCACTATGTGCAGTTCTTTGTTTTTATTAAAATAAAAATAGATTTGAATTGTCACAAGGTTCATAAAAAATGTAATAAATTGTGCATGAAGATAGCACGAGTGAAGATTCAGCAACACACGAGGCTAAAAACCATCCAGAGCAAGGCAGTCTGCTTGATTAGCTTGATGTTAACATCCCTCCTTATGCCACTGATGCATGCATTGGGACCAGTATGCATCGGGACCAGTATGCATCCAATTATAAGGTGCACTCCAGCACCTTACAAAGGGTCCTTTAGCGAAACCCATAAACTATCACACAAGAAGGTCAAGGGCAGATGATGCATGAGAACACCACCAACTGCAAGGTCTCCTCCAAATGACATATCTTCCTGACTTGGACCTTCACTGTCAATGGGCAACATCCTGGAACTCCTTTCCTTTCAGCTAATGCATGCACTGCACCCAAGCTCTGCTGTGGTTTAACAAGCAGGCTAACTGCCACCTTTCCAAAGGAAATTACGGTTAGTCAGTGAAGGTTGGACTAAATAGCGTTGTCAACATTCCATAATTATATGCAGCAAATAAAGTTTTAAAATATATTTTGTTGTTACGTGGACATAATTTTGCAAAGGAAATTAAATAATTGACCAAGGAAATTAAATAATTGACCCTTCTAACTTTCTCTACTTGTCAGCTATGGCATGCAATTTCCTTCAGCTGAGAGGGGTGAAAGCAGCACCAGAAGCATTTGGGCTGTACATTAGCATTTCATTTTCAGCCGACAGAAACACCCTCACTTGTGCAGCATATGTTTGTTATCTTTCACGCAAGGGTGATTAGACTAAACCTCATTAAAGAGCTTCAAAATTCATTACAATTGATGGTTTGACAATAAATTATACTGTCGGGAGGGGAAGGCAAAGAGAAGCGGGGTAAATGATGGTGGGAAGAACGATAGCTAATGTCTTTAAACAGTACATTCAAGAAAACTGTTTGGAATTAATGTGAAACACTTCTCAGTATTCAAGATAAAGCCTGAATGCTTGTACTGCTTTTCAGCCACTGAAATAACATGCCCCAAACAGCAGGACAAGTGAAGGCTTGTCTAGGAATGATACCCATTATATGCATCTACCACAGAAAAGTCTTTACACAGCAATTCGGTTGCACATTTTTGTTTAAATTCAGTGGCTTGATTGCTCAGCTTGCATTGGACTACTTAGGTATTGTATTAAAATAACGGACCATTGAATCCTAATTCTCATGACGCTGCTGCTGCTAGGTGTTCTTGATTGCCTATGTATAACCTGAGACTCTAGAATGAACAGCAGAGTAAACACGGCGCCTGTTCCAGTATCATATTTTTGAAGGTTGTGAACATCAAGTTGTTGACAACAAGTCAGGTTCATACACGTGCAATAACACCAAAGCATTGCAGGCATGTACTAAAACAGATAAACCCTTGCTTGATCTTTTGTACAGTACAGGGCAGAAATTCAACCTAAAGATCCACATTCAGATGAGACAAATTTGACATGGAGATACCAGTGGAGGAAACTGGGCTCATGAAAAGCTAGATGAAATGTGAAACACCTTTAGATGGGAGGTGAAAAGTGTCATTAGCACGTAATGAAATGAAGATAAAGAGATTCATTGACATACTTCAGTACTTGTCAATTGCATTTAACAATAAATCTGAAGCATTTTCAAGAAGCATAATTTTAAAGAATGGAATTATATTCTTAATTTGCACTTCTGAAAATCATTTCCCTTGCGCACAATGTTGCAGTGTGTTCCTTCTACAAAATGCACTGTAGAAATGCAGCAAGATTATTAATTACCATCTTCCAAATCCACAACCACTACCATCTTGAAGGACGAGGGCAGTAGAAGCATGGGTGCACCAACACCTGCAAGCTTCCCTCTAAGCCACTCATTAACCTGACTTGGAACTGTACCATTATCTTTCCAGTGTCACCAGGTCAAAATGATGGACCTCCCTCCCTCATGACATTATGCGTGTACCTACACCAAGTGGACTACAGTGGTTCAAGAAGGCAACTCACCACCACCTCAGGCCAACTAAGGATGGACAATAAGTATGTGCCCAGCCAATGACAACTTTATGCTATGAAATATTATTTAAAAATTATTGGAATGACATTTTAAAAGTCAGAAACCTTTTCACCAAGAGGTGGAGGAGTCTGGGATGCACTAACTGTGAGGGTAGTGAAGGCAGGAAATCTCATAACCTTTAATGAGCACTTGGATGAGCACTTGAAATGTCACAATATTTAAGGCTCTGGGCTTCGTGCAGGAAAGTTAGGCTAATGTAGGTAGTAACATATTTTGGGAGGTTCAGACCTCAATGGACTGAAGTGCCTCTTCTGTAATGTATAATTCTAACAGGGTTCTGAAAGGGGCTTTTTAATTGTTCAATTAACCAGGTGGTATAAATCAGTGCTGCTAATAAATAGTGCTGCCACCTGGAATTGAAATTGATGGCTGCTATGTAAAAAATGGCCAAAGGTATTTCAAATTAGATCAGCTTTTGGTCGGAAATATTTCTCTATTTGGGCAATCATAGTCAACACAAACATTCTTACAGCCAACACACTGCCAGAGGTGTTAGCATTCTGAATGGCTAGGTCAAAGAACCTCATAACAGGTCACCATGTGCTGCAATGCCCAACCAGGATCTCATCAGGATTAGTGAAGGATGCTTCTAGAATAAAACCAACTATTCAACTCTCTTCATTTCAAACTCTGGGAATGAAAATAGACCAACTTCATGTTTGGAGTTTTGTCTTGGGTCAGATTATCTGACCTCAGTCCTGAGTAACAGTGTACTATTTAATTAAGAAATGTTTCAAAAATTCTTTCGATGGATGATTTTGGGGGTGGGGGGTAGTGGTCACTGCTTAGCTGACATTTACTGCCCAGCTATAACTTCGCTCAAGGAGGTGGTATTGAGCTGCTTTCCTTGGTGTGTACTCCCACATTACTGATAGGAACTGAGTTGCAGGGTTTTGATCCAGTGACAATTATGGAACACTGACATAGTTTTGACTCAGGAAGGTGAGAGAAACTTGGAGGGCAACTTGCAAGAGCTGATGCTCCAATGCATCTGCTGTCAATGTTCTTCTAAGTGGTAAAAGATCGCAGGTTTGGAAGGTGCTGTTGAGGGAGCCTGGGTAAATTCACAGAAACCCTACAGTATGGAAACAGGCCATGTAGCCCAACTCCCCGAAGAGCAGCCCACCCAGACTCACCCCCTTACTCTATCCCCAAGACCCCGCACATTTCCCATGGCTAACCCACCTACCTGCACATCTTTAGACTGTGGAAGGAAACCCATGCTGACATGGGGAAAATGTGCAAACTCCAAACAGTCGCCCAAGGATGGAAGTGAACCCAGGTTCCTGGTGCTGTGAGGCAGCAGTGCAAACCACTGAGCTACCGTGCACAAAGTCCAAAGAGAAGCTTCTGTTTTGTGCCCCAATAATTTTGAGCTCAGTAGAGATTACTTGTGCTATTTTGGTAAATATTTCACTGGTAATAGTCAATATATCCATGGGTAGATATGTTGATAGTATGTGATGACATGTGATTGCAGGAGGCTCATATGAATATATCTGTATGGTCAATACAAAATAAAATGTTCCTCTTAGTTCAGCAGTCAGCTACCAGGGAGCATCAATTTAAGGGGCAAGAAGGTTACAGCAGATACAAAGGAAAATATTTTTACCATTACATAGAGATTGTGGGTATCTGGAACTCACTGCCTGAAATTATGGTAGATTTTGGAACCACTTGAACATGTAAGAAGTATTTAAATGAATATTTTGAATGCCATAGCATAAAAGTCATTAGACCAACTGCTGGGAAATGGGATCAAGTGGATAACGGCTTGATCACCTGCTCGGTCACAACCAGCTTTCAGGCCTCTTTCGGCACTGTATTCCTGTATGAATATAAAGCATAAGTGATGTCATAGACCAGTTAGACTGAATGGGTTTTTTACGCTGTTACCTCTGTACAATTCTATGTAATTACAAATAATAAAGCACATCATTGGCTGAAAAGTGCATTGGGACATCAAGGTTGCGAAGAGTATGAGATAAAATCTGAGGTTGTTCTTTCACCTTAACTTCAGTTCCTGCTGGCTTTCTCTCTCTGTAATTCAGCTTTGCACCTTTTACCACTTTCTCATGGTGGCATTGATCATTCCGCACCATCCCTCCCACAGACTCAGTTTTTCTAGCCAGTGTGCACACTGTTTTGCAGCACTGCTTCAACATTTTGCCACCCAGAGTTGGTCAGGAATTCTTCTGGTAGCTTTGCCAAGATCGGGAATTCCAACGTCATTTTTAAAAAATAAATGCTGGAGACAATAGTCCCAAATAAGTACAAGTTCAAAGGATGTATCGGGAAATGTAAAATGTTTGCTCGTCCTGCCCATTTAGAGGCAGGATCATGTTTGCTTGCCTGGGCATGTCACTGTTGTTTCTAAACATACTGCTTTTGAATTTGGACTCCAAATATGTAGGTTATCCAATCATACATTGGGAACCTGAAGGAAGCCACACCTCATGAGGGGCAAGGTTGAGAAAGTGGGACCTTCATGGTGATCTCAGCCGGTACAGGAACTGAATCCACATCTTTGGTGTCACTCTACATTGCCAGCCAGCCATCTTGCCAAAGAATACACACATGTTCCATTTGTAAAACGTACTCCAGTGTAAAATTTTGTCCTGCTAAGTACCTAACTAAAATCAAAGTTAAAAGCTGGGTGGTTTGCATGAAAGCCACTGAAAACATGCTCGAAACACATCTGTTGATTAAAAGAAAATGCAACAATTTTTACATTCAACTGTTTCTTTCCCTTTCACAGTAACTTTCCAGTCTAGCGTAATACCTGGCACTTAATTTAATAGAAATACCTAGGGCAAACTAGCATTTTACTGCTCAACTTCGTCTTAAACCAGCAAAAAGGTCTTACTTGATTTCAAATAAGTGTCAGTTGCAGATGCCCTAAACCATTTAGTTACCGCAGCTGCTACTTTAAGCACAGTGACTTGTAAAGATCACTGTACAAAAGACTGATGAGAAACAATGAAAATCAAACAAGTGCCCCCAAGCTACAGAGGAAAATCGGAACTGAAATATCAATTTGAAGACTTCAAACGAAACATATCAAATTGCAGAAAGTTGAGGTTTCGAACTCTTCCTGAACAAAGTACTGTAGCATGATCCAGTTGTAACTAGGTGGATTTCCATAACCCCAGTTTCCAGCACCCAGCTACAAGTGGTGTTACACAGTGCAAAAATTCAGGACTAACTTAACAGTATGTGCCAGAACCTTAGCAGTTCAACAACAATATATTTCACTTACATCTAGAAACATTCTAAAAATTAAGCCAATTTATGACCTTCCACATTACAAGCAGCTAATGGAATTAGTAAAGCTGTGACTAACATATGGAACAGTTCCACTACAGTGGGTTTTAAAGTTGGAATACATTCACTGGATTCGGATAAAGTGACAAACTACACAGGATTTATGTAAGTAATACTTACATTGAGATATTCTCAACCATCTCTATGATTGTGAATCAATCACAATCCAATTGGTACCTAACACAAATATCCAGTCTTTAGTACTTCCAGATGATTACAAGGCTGCGGGGCAGTCATACTACACATAACAGTTGTAACAATGAATTTTGAGAAGCAATAGGTAAGAGGATATATAAGAAATATGCCATAAAACTGAAACACTTCGTATTAAAGGGAACAAAATGCAAAATGTAACTGAGTGGTAAATTAATGTTTATGGATTGATGGGGTGTAGGCAGTGAAAAGTCCATGATTTTGGAGTGAGAATGCTTTCAGTTTTCATGTATATAAATGGAGTTGGAAACAAGCACCATTACAGTGATACCAAAGTATACCAATATTATTAGATTGAGGTACAAGGAAGAAGACCAGAAATTGCAGGAAATGGCTGGTGAATGCAATTCATTGCACAGAAATGTTGACATAATTCATTTTGTGAAAAAGGCAGTGTAACCGAAACAATATGGCTTTTAAAGTTTAAATGTGAGTGGGATAATGACATGTTCTCTGGGATATAAATCCTTATAGGTGGAATTGCAGGTAGTAAAAGGCAAAATGGGGTCTGAGTTTTAAGCAAATGAGACACTGAATATAAAAACAAGAAATGCAATGTAGAGATTGTACAAGATATTGATTAGGCCACAGATGGAGCATTGCTTATGACTCCGGGCACTTTAATGTTCAAAAGAACATCACAACTTTGGAAAGAGAAAAGCAAAAAACAAAATCATAATAATAACAAGAAAGAGGTATAACAATAAATTGCCAGTCAATTCAAACAGTCTTTCACCAGTTACCCTCCAAGTAACTAAACGAGGCCACTGTGACAGCATTCGTACATCAATTGCAGCCCTCGACTGTTGAAACACTGTTGGTTCCCTTTCTTTGCTCCTTTGCAAATACTTATCCAAATCTACGTGAAAGTGTTATAATCCCAACCTCCATCAACTGATGTGGTGCAGCATCCTATATTCTAATAACGCTTTCTTCATAACTTGTAAAAAGAAGGCAAAGGTTCAGGAGAGACAGTAGAAAAATGGAGGGCGAAGTTAGAATCTGTTTCTCCCCATCCCTCCCTCACCGAAAGGATAGCTGAAATATGGAATGCCTAAACACACTAAACCTGTCAAAAACACAAGTTGCGGTCAAATCTAAGTAATCTGGTAAAACCATCGATTCCAAAAATCCATTTCATTTGCGCTAACCTGAAATTAGTGCAAGATTAAAAATAGTTCAAATATAATTATGTTTTTTTATGAACAGTTCCCACAGAAATGGCATTGACAATTTATTTTTAGATCAGATTAATGGAAACCTCTTGGGAATTGAGTCTCTGTTTGATAAGTGAGCACTCTTTGTAGGTCTGCAATTACATGGTATTATTTTAACACAAAATGACCAGCACAGGCCAAAGCTGAGATTATCACCAAGTTTCTTAAATTCTAATAACCGCTTGGAGTTACTGGAGCAACACTTTATGAGCAAATTACAATATGTTAGATTTTGTAAAGACTTAAAGAACTCTCAATCCCACCCTCTCATCTTATTTTACACCTTACAGGTTCTCTAATTCTACACCTCAAGGACGGACTGCTTGTATTATCTTTAAAAGCTGAAACAAAATGTTTAGTTCCCAAACTGAAACATCCACTTATGCCGAGACAAAAATTGACAAAAACAACTGCTCTGCCACAACCTACTTAAAATAGATTTTGGCAGAAGGATGGTCTTTGATCCTTGGTCAACCTGCATAAACAGTATGAAGGGAATGAATAGAATAGTTATGATATTAAATATTTTGTAAAACGCTTATCATTTAATTGTCAGAAGGAGCCTTAAAAAGAAATGCCTACCAACGGTCACCTGACTTCTCTTGTGGACTCAACTGCAATGAACCAGATGAAGGAACCAGACTGTACATATCTCAAGAATCATCACTCAAGACGAGTGAAATTCAAACAGACTCAGACAATGCAGCTGAACCTTCTAAAGATGCAAGAATTCACAACATCACTATTAACAGCAGGAAGAATTTCTTCAAAGACTTCAAAGTCTAAATATCCTCTTAGTCTAATAGTTATGAACAGGATGAAGTCTAGTTGGGAACAGCAGATGACCCAGGAAATCTCCAATCCAGGCCACAGCTCTCAACTGAACTAACTCAACATCATGACAGAGCTGTGTTTTTCTCTGCCATACTGTTGAAAAGGCACGCAGCAGTCTTCAAGTGAAGCGCCTACAGAACCAGTAAAGAACAGGGCTGGTCATGTGCTTTATGAAGCTCCTGCACCTACTCAGTACATGTAAAAAGCAAGCTCTGACACAGAATATTGCAGCTACTAATTTTGATTTCAAGTTTCAACCCCTTTATGTCAGAAAGAGAAACTTCCAGAAGTAACAGGCCTACAATGATCTTCCAAGCTAATCTTTCATCTCGATAGGCATCTTTTACCCTTACCTACTTTTAAATTTTGTAAAAACCTAAAGGACTGTGGATGCTCTAATCAAAGACAAAAACAGAAATAGCTGGAAAAGCTCAGGAGGTCTGGCAGCATCTGTGGAGAGAAATCAGAATTAACATTTCGGATGAAATGTTCTGAGGAAGGATCTCAACTCTGATTTCACTGCACAGATACTGCCAGATCTGCTGAGCTTTTCCAGCAGTTTCTATTTTCGTCTTTAAATTTTGTATACATATCTTTAGCTAATAAGCTTTTACTCAAAAGGTTAACCTCTTTCACCTGAATAACTATAATAGTTTTGCAATAAATGAACCTTCTCTTGTTTGAAATTAAAGCTTCATTGCCTGTCATTTCTAACTGAATCACTTTCCAGTCAAAAGGAACTATCTTCACAGATGCACAAATTCATAACTCATGGACCATAATGAAGAAATGCCTTTTACGTAGTCCTGATGATAGAAATACTAGCTCAAAACAGGGCCATCTACAAGTTGGAGGATAACTGATAGGTTTGAAATTTTCCAAGTAAAATTAATTTCAGATTAACATTCATGAAATAAAAAATGTTTACTCAATATATACTGTATAAAATTTTCTTAAATATATAACACATCTGTTTGTTGCCTAATTTCAGACTGCTTTTGCTGGTTCTACTTTTTCATTGCACCAACTGAGAGTACCATGAAGGATTCTCCCCTTGCGTAAGATATGGTGACCACCGCCAATCGTTTCTCACAAATGAGAAAGCAGCTCTACAGTCTAGGAAGGGTATTTACCTTACTTTTTCATGTCCAGTTATTACAAAGAAAAACATAAACAATGACTTCTCTCTCACCCTTATATCATTTACACCGAATTCCCCCAAAAACCTAACTTTTGGCTCCCCTCAAGCTTAACCACATGACACTCCTGGCTGACCCTATCTGAAGGTTATGGCCTCAGGCTTCAAATGTACACTGGCAAGCCTCAGGTCAACTTCTACTATTCCTCTCCACATCCTGCTGTCAGCCTGTTTGTTTAAATTATCTAGTATTGGATGAGCCATAATTTCTTTCAATTCAAGACAAAACAAAATGTCACTGTCTGTATCACAAACTCTGTTTCCTAACCAGTTATTCCTTCACACTATTGTGGCCATCTCAAGCTGAACGTTCTTGGCATCCTATTTAACCCAGAGTTAAGATTCTGGCCCCATATACTCTACATTCCAAAGATCACCTATTTCCACTTTTGTGTCGCTGCTGGCTCTCTGTCATTATTTCAGTTTCTCTGCTGCTGAAATCCTCATCCAACCTATTGTTACCTGAAGCCATCACTAATTAATGATCTCCTGGTTGGTTTCTCATCTTCCAGATTAGATAAATATGAGCTGATCAAAACCACTCACACATAACACATGCATGTACAGCGATAATAACTCTCAACTCAACAACTTTTGAATTTTAAAATTACTGTTCAAATTTCATCACGGTTTCTCTACCCGACCTCCATCTTTAACTTCCCTCCGTCTCATGATCCTCCAAACACCTGGCACTATTCTAACTATGCTAAGCTATGCATCCCCAAATCCTTCACCCGACAGATACAATCTGCCTGCTACATATCTAATCCCAGAGCTCTGGAATTCCCTCACTGAAACCCACTGACCTCCCAACCACCTCAAATCTTACCACTTTGATCAATATATCTCCTCCTTTGAGTAGGTATCATTTTTTACCTTCTCATTTCACTCCCATCTCAGGATGTTTTCCTACATTAAAGAAATGAAAGTTATTGCTGTTATCATAAATATATTGTTTGAAGTGCTGATATGCAGAACAGTTTATTCTATTTGTTTTTCAGTTTAATGGGTGTGACATCATATTGGATTGTGCACATTTGTGACACACTGTGTAAGAATAACGATTTCAAGTAGGCAACTTTAATAATGAAGAGTTTAAGATTATAGTAAATCAGTAATTCATCAAAAAGTACAAATAAATTATTCTTAACTGAACTTTTGGTACCAAATTTATTCAAGTCTCATCATTTGATTAACGCTGCATATCAGTGACATAATATGATTACTTAGGTCACACTCTCTTTGCTGCGTTTTAAACTTAATCAAGTTATAATACATAATCTTTAATCACAAAAGCATCAGTCTAACTCTCGGAATTAATCACAGGAAAAGGTCACAGTGTGTTTTGAAACAATCAATCTCCGTTTATTTTGGACTTCCTTACATTCAAAAACGGAAGGAACTGTGCTCCTTCTGCAAATTACATTGTCAACATTATTTAAGGATTTGGCTGAAACTCTTCCTTCAATAGAACACTTCAGATAGGCCTTTGAAATTTTCACAATGCAAGGGGATCTAGAAAAAAAGTGCCTTTAAATTTGGTCTTCTGTGCTGATGAAAAATAAAAGTACATGATGTTTAGAT
The DNA here is from genome assembly GCA_024137785.1 of Ginglymostoma cirratum. Lineage (NCBI taxonomy): Eukaryota > Metazoa > Chordata > Chondrichthyes > Orectolobiformes > Ginglymostomatidae > Ginglymostoma > Ginglymostoma cirratum. The sequence goes on along the minus strand of JAHRHZ010000084.1, from coordinate 16,795,690 downwards.
TACACAAATGTTACACTGAATTGAAGTCAATCTGAACCTTCTGTCTCAAACGAGTAATTTCTTTGACTCAGATCCATACAAAAATGCAAAAGAAAAAGAGATCCTGGCAAATAGTAAAAGATACAAGGAATACCAAAATGTGACAGAAATGATAGTAGAATCATAGAATCCCTACAGTGTGGAGTCAGGTCATTTGGCCCATCGATTCCAAACCAAGCCTCCAAACAGCATCCCACCCAGACCCAGCCCTACTCTATAACTACATTTCCCACCCTGGACACTATCTGCAATTTAGCATAGCCAATCTACCTAGCCTGCACATCTTTGGGCTGTAGGAGGAAACCGGAGCACACAGAGGAAACCCACACAGACACGGGGAGAATGTGCAAACTCCACACAGACAGTTGCGCAACGCTGGAATCGAACCTGAGTCCCTGGCGCTGTGAAGCAGCAGTGCTAACAACTGAGGCAAAAATGGAGTATGGAGAGAAACTTGGAAATAAATGAAAAATAACACAGTGTTTCTATAATAACTTTAGGGGAAAAAGGAGGGTGACGGGGTAAGGTGTAAGTATAGTCATATTGTCAGAGGAAACGAGGAAATGGCAAATATGACACATTGCTGTAACTGCTGATGTCAAGTAAAGACAAAAGACAGCCTGCTACAGATTCCAATAGTGAATCAAGGACAGGGATTTAGTAAGATTAATTTAAGCAAACAGAAAAAAAAACTAATGGCACTAAAGTGTAACAAATTCCCAGGAGAGATGACTTCCACCCCAGAATTTTAAATGAAACACAGTAAAATCCCACAGCTCGCATGGGGCACAATCCAGAGTATGTCGTAGTCAGTGATTTTTGATGACAAGAAATTAGCTGACCGTGCAATTTTTTTTGCAATTTGTTTACAATGGAGGCCTGTCACTGAACATATTCACAAGGGGCTGCCAACATATTTTTAACAAAATGTAATAAAAATTGATTACATACGATAAGAAAATCACAATGGTACATTACACAAGAATTATTTGAAATGGTTTTTATTACAAAGATACAACACATTACCCTCAAGATACAACCTTAAGATCCTCAAACCTCAGAGGATGGCCACCTTGTTCTCACTTTAAAGCACTTTTCTCATTGGGCAGTGCTGTAATTGGTTCTTTCAACAAATTTCTGCATTTTTGAAAAAAACATGTATTTTTGAGGAGTGGCGTTACTGGCTGGGGCAGCATTTGTTGACCTGTCCCTAGTTGCCCTTGAGGTGTTGTGAAGCTGCCTTCTTTAACCATGAAGCTTGGTCCAGCTTCACAAACAACATAGTTAGGGAAGGAGTTCCAGGATTTGGCCCAGTGACACTGAAGGAACAGGCATACACTTCCCGAGTCAGGATTGTGAGGGGCTTGGAAGGAACTTGTAGATGATGGTCTCCCATACAAATGCCACCCTTGTTGTTCAAGAGGTAGAGGTCATGGATTTGGAAGGTGCTGTCTAAGCAGATTTGGTCTATTTTTGCAGTTCATTTTGCAGGTTGTACACAATGCTGCTACTGAGCATTGATGATGGAGGTAACAAATGTTGTTGGATGTGGCACCAATCAAGTCGGTTGCTTTGTCCTGGATGGTATCAAGCTTCTTGGCTGCTGTTAGAGGAGCATGTATCCAGGAGAGTGGAGAGTATTCTATCGCAATCCTGACTCATGCCATGTACATGGTGGACAGGGGGTGGGGAATCACAAAGTGAGTTACTCAGTTCAGGATTCCTAACCTCTGACCTGCTTTTGTAGCCACAGTATTTACATGGCTAATCCAGTTCAGTTTCTGGTCAACAGTAAACCAACCAGAATGTTGACAGTGTGGGATTCAGTGATGGTAACACCATTTGAATGTCAAAAAACGATGATTAGATTCTCTCTTGTTGGAGATGGGCATTACATGGTATCTGTGGAATATGAATGTTACTTGTCACTTGTCAACCCAAGCCTGGACATTGTCCAGGTCTTGCTGAATTTGGGCATGGACTGGTTGGAACCAGAGGAGTTGCAAATAGGGTTGAACATTGTGCAGTTATCAGCAAACATCCCCACTTCAGATCATTACACCATTGATGAAGCAGATAAAAATGCTTGGGCCTTGGACATTACCCCAAGGAACTCTTGCAAAAATCCTAGAGCTGGGATAACTGATCTTCAACATCCACAACCTTACTCTTTGGGTTGACTCCAACCAATGGAGAGATTCACCTCTCAATCCCACCGTGCCTACTTACTCCATGACGTTGTCCTTAGTCAAATACTGCCTTGATAGCAAGGGAAGTCATTCTCACCCACCTCTCCAGTTCAGGTCTTCCACCCGTGCTTGAAGCAATGCTATCATGCAGTCTGGTGCTGAGTAGTCCTGATGGAACCCAAACTGAGCAGGTTAGATAAGCAAGTGCTGATTGTTAGCTTTGTTAATAACCCCTTCCACCACTTTACTGATGACAAAGTACATGCAGTTCTGCTATAATGCGTGTTTCATTAATGTGAATTGGCTGTAACATGACTGATGAATAGCAGATGCTGTTTGGCTAACACTAACTTTCTGCTGTACAGATATAGTGAGTTTCTATAGCAATTTCCCTGTAACACGATTTTCTATAACACAATATTCTACAGCACAAGGTTATGCTAGAACCCAACTATCGTGTTATAGGAGAGCTACCTGTAGACTGATGGGGTAGCAGTTGCCCGAGTTTGATATGTCCTGCTTTGTGTGTAAAGGACAAACCTGGGCAATTTTTCACATTGTCGGGCAGATACCCAAATTCACTTGATGTTATCTTCTTTATTTAAATGTTTTTTTTCTCTGAAACCCTTAAATAAAGGGCTACCTTGGCACACTTACTCCTTTATATGTTCCTTAAACAAGACCTCTATTTCTGGAGCTTTTCTCTTATTATCTTTTAAGCCAGTCAGGACTTATTTTCTTCTGTCCTGCCTGCTTTGAGGATTGTTAAACAGCATTACTGTTTTTACAGGCCTTTTCTCTCTCCAAAAGAAATCTAACAGATGGTTCGCTCTTTCTAAAAAACTTGTTTCTGTCTTTGTCATACCGTGTCATAGGACACTTTATTGTTGGCAACTTCTGACAACTTTTTATTTTCCACCTTTGTTACTAATGTACTGAAATATGCACCCCAAGGGTTTTAAAGACTTCATTTAGATGGAAATAAACAAACTTTCACAAAACCTAACCCCACTTACAGAACTCAGAAATGGAACTAAAACTATGTCCTTCCCTTCTTAACACACAATATAGACATACAAATCAAATATAAATCCAGACACTGTTTTTCTACCTTCGAACATAAGTTGTCAACTAACAACATCATGAATCTTCATCACGCTATAATTATAGATACGTTGATTAAACACCTTGAAAATTACTGTTTACAGAAATCAAGCACCGATTTATAAAAGGTCAATGATGTTAACAAACCTGCTTACTAATATCTTGAAGAACACTAAGTAGTTGGGAGGGGAATGTCTATGGATGTTTTTATATCAATTTTCAGAGGCATCTAATAAAATCCCTCATAAAAGACTGTTACCTGGTATTAAAGATTATGAAATTGAAGGCAAATTAGTGACCTAGTTAAAAAATATTTTCTCCTGCAGCTCAGCCAGGGCAATAATAGATAAGTCATTGAGTTATAGACTGTATAGACCCTTCGATCCAACTCCTCCATGCCACCCAGATAGCCTAAATTCATCTAGTCCCATTTGCCAGCTTCGGTCCATATCCCTCTAAACACTTCCCATTGATATACCCATCCAGATGCCTTTTAAATGTTGTAATTGTACCAGCCTCCACCACTTCCTCTGGCAGCTCATTCCATACATGCACCACCCTCTGTCTGAAAAAGTTGCCCCTTAGGTCCCTTTTAAATTTTTCCCCTCCCACCTTAAACCTATGCCCTCTAGCTTTGGATTCTCCCACTTCAGGAACACACCTTGGCTGTTCACCCTATCTATGCGCCTCATGATTTTATAAACTTCTATTAGGTCACCCCTCAGTCTCCGACACTCTAGGGAAAATAGCTCCAGCCTATTCAGCCTCTCCCTATAGCTCAAACCCCACAACCCTGGCAACATCCTTGTAAATCTTTTCTGAAACCTTTCAAGTTTCACAACTTCTTTCCTATTGCAGGGAGACCACAATTGCATGCAGTATTCCAAAATTTGGCTAATCAAAGCTCTGTACAGCTGCAACATGACCTCCCAACTCCTAAACTCAACACAGTGGTGAATAAAGGCAAGCATACCAAATGTTTCTTCACTATTCTGTCTAACTGCAACTCTACTTTCAATGAACAATAAGCCTGCACTCCAAGGTCACTTTGTTTAGCAACACACCCCAAGACCTTATCAAAAAGTATATAAGTCCTGCCCTGATTAACCTTCCAGAAAATGCAGCTCCTCCCATTTATCTAAATTAAACTCCATCTGCCACTCCTCAGCCAATTGGTCTTGCTGTACTCTGAGGTAACCTTCTTTGCTGTCCAGTACACCACCAATTTCGGTGTCATCTGCAAATGTACTAACCATACTGCTTATGTTCACATCCAAATCATTTGTATAAATGATGAAAAGCAGTGGACCCAGCACTGATCCTTGTGGCACACCGCTGGGCACAGGTCTGCAGTCTGAAAAGCAACCCTGCACCACCACCCTCTGTCTCCTACCTTCAAGCCAGCTCTGTATCCAAACGTCTAGTTCTCCCCTGGATTCCATGTGATCTAATCTTGTTAACCAGTCTACTAAGTGGAACCTTATCAAATGCCTCATTGAAGTCCATATAGATCAGATCCACCGCTCTGACCTCACCAATCTCCTTTTTTCACTTCTTCAAAAAAATTCAATTAAGTTAATGAAACATGATCTGTCATGCACAAAACCATGTTGACTATCTCTAATTAGGCAATGCCTTTCTAGATACATATAAATCCTGTCCCTCAGGATCCCTTCCAACAACTTGCCCACTACTGATGTCAGGCTCACTGGTCTATAGTTCCCCGGCTTTTTCTTGCCACCTTTCTTAAATAGCGGCACAATGTTAGCTAACCTCCAGTCTTCCAGCACCTCACCTGTGGCTATCAATGATACAAATATCTCAGCGAGGGTCCTAGCAATCACTTCCCTAGATTCCTACAAAGTTCTGGAGGACACCTGATCAGCTTCCAGGGATTTATCCACCTTTATGCATTTTAGGACATTCAGCACCTCCTTCTCTGTAATATGAACATCTTTCAAGATGTCGCTATTTATTTCCCCACGTTCTCTAGCTTCCAGGTCCTTCTCCACAGTAAACACCGATGCAAAACACTGATTTAATATCTTCCCCATTTCCTGTGGTTCCACGCATAGGTGGCCTTGCTGATCTTTAAAGGACCATATTCCCTCCCTAGGTACACTTTTGTCCTTAATGCATTTGTGGAATCCCTTTGGGTTATCCTTAACCCAATTTGCCAAAGATATCTCGTGTCTCCTTTTCACCCTCCTGATTTCCCTCTTAAGTATACTTCTACAGTCTTTATATTCTTCTAGGGATTCACTCTTTCCCTGACATATACTTCCTTCATCTTCTTGACCAAAACCTCAATGTCTCTTGTCATCCAGCATTCCCTACACCCACCAGCCTTGCCCTTTACCCTAACAGGAACATACTGGCTCTGGCCTCCCGTTATCTAATTTTTTGAAGGCTTCCCACTTCCTAGCCATCTCTTTACCTGTGATATCCGCCCTCAATCTGCTTTTCAAAATTTTTGCCTAATTAGAACATTCAGGTCTGGTCTATCCTATCCATCACTATTTTGAAACTGATAGAATTATGATCAGTGGCCCCAAAGTGCTCCCCCACTGAAATCTCAGTCACCTGCCCTGTCTTATTTCCCGAAAGTAGGTCAAGTTTTGCTCCTTCTCTAGTACAGTACATCCACATGCTGAATCAGAAAATTTTCTTGTACACATTAACAGATTCCTCTCCGTCCAAGCTCTTAACATTATGGCAGTCCCAGTCAAAGTTGGGAAAGTTAAAATCCCCTACCATTACCACTATCATTCTTACAGACAATTGAGATCCCTGTACAAATTTGTTTCTCAATTTCATGCTGACTATTAGGGAGTCTATAGTACAATCTCAATGAATGTGATCATCCCTTTCTTATTTCTCAGTTCCACCCAAATAACGTCCCTGAATGTAGTCCCAGGAATATACTCCCTAAGTACAGCCACAACGTTATCCCTATCAAAAACACCACTTCTCCTCCCATCTGGTTGTAGGATGTGACTAGCATGAAAGATGGGAGGAATTTCTTCTCCAAGAAGATAGTTAATCTGTGTAGTTCTGCGCCACAGAAGGCTATTGAGGCTGGGTCATTAAGTATATTCAGGAATGAGGTAGATAGATGTTCAATCAATAAAGAAATCAAGGGTCATTGAAATAAGGAAGGGAAGTGGAATTGAGGATTATCAGATCAGTCATGATCTCACTGATGGGCAGACATGATGGGCTGAGTAGCTTACTTCTGGTCCTATGTCTTATAATCAGTGCTCCCCAAGGATCTCTGCTGCAGTCTGAACAGTGAATACATAAATGACTTACTGATAAAATAGAATACCAATCAGTTAAATTGGAAAATACAAAGATCGGCAGCATAGTAAAGTGTGTAAATTATAACAATGTTACCAGATTATGTTAATTGGAAAAATGTGGCAAATGAAGTTCAATGTAAATTAATGCATAATCATCCATTTTGCACCTAAAAAGGACACAGAAGGGTAAATTCTAAATGGCGAAAGACCAGAAAGTGGACGTTCAAAGAATTTTTGGTACATAATCATAAGAATGTTATGAATTGATTCAGAAAATAATTGCAAGAGCTAATGTAATATTGCCCTTTATCGTTACAGGACCAGAATACGAGAATGGTTTTGGAAGTAGTGCAGCAGAGTGCATCAGAATGGTATCTAGGATCCAAGGCAGGGTTTCCTCAACTGTGGATTGCCTGCCCAGTGCTGTTTCAAGGCAAGACCTTGGTGTCATGAGTTCTGAAGTAGCAATGGCTACTGAGACCGCTAGCCACAGATTCTCCCACAAGAGGAGATATCCTTTCCACATCTACCCTGTCTACATCTTTCAGGATTTTATATGTTTCAATCAAATCACCTAAACTTCAGCAAATGCAAGCCTAACCTGTCCTACTATAATCAGCCCATTCCAGAAAATAGTCTAACCAACATTTTCTGAACTGTTTCTCACGTATTTACATCCTAAATAACAGGGCTGATAATGTGGATAAATCTGCAAATACAGTCTCACCAGTGCCATTCCAACTTAAGCATAATCTCCCCACTTTTGTGTTCAATTCCCTTTGTGAAAAATGATACCATTCTATTAGTTTTCCCAAATATTTCCTATACTTATATTCTAACCTTTGACAATTTATGCATAAGGACATCCAGATTCCTGAGTTCTGCAGTCTCTCACTGTTTAGATAATATGCCTCTTTTCATATTCTTCCTGTCAAAATGGACAACATTATATTATGCCATGTTATTCTCCATTTGCTATTTGTTAGTGCACTCTCTTAAGTAATCAATATATTTTTGTTAAGTCCGTGTGGCCTCATTACAACTTACATGGGGGTGATTGGTGAAGGGAGTGGAGATGAGAGGTTGTTGGTGAAGACAGAGGGATTGGGGGATTAGTTGGTTGAAGGGAAAGAGTGGTGGGGAAGGTTGGCTAGTGAAGGGAAGGGGATGTGGGAGAGTAAAGGGGATGATTGCTGAAAGGAGACATAGAATGGGGGGGGGGGTACTGGCGAGGGGTGGGGAAGACCTTGAGCCTTGATCCCGAGAAATTTTCACACAAAGGCATACTAAATCTGAAACATGAAAATGGGAGTTAACAGGAGAGAGAACAAAACATTTGGAAAGACTCATTTTATGAGAAGAGATTACTGTTGCAAAGTTGGGGACAGTAATTGTGGATAGAGCAGCAAGATGTTACAATTTGGTGTTTGTAAAATGTTGGTGGCCATAAAATGATAGAGACAAGGCAGTGTGTGGTCCCTTTAAAAGATTGTGTGGGCAGCTTGTGGATTTGCAAGGGCACAGAACATCTGAGTTGTAACATTTGTATCAAAGGCTGTAGAGTCAGCAGTCCAAGCTGCAGATTTGGTTTGTTATCAAGACAACAAGTTTGAATTTAGCCATTAATTTAAACCAGACACTTAGATACGAAAAACCAATTAAACTAAATCTGATGGTTTTGACAACAGAGGACAAATCCTGTTGTAAGGAATGTCATCAAGGGTATAGAAGACGGGGACAGTTGCAAAATCGGCAGAGAGCAAACTGCCATCTTCTAAGAGATCAGCTCTCTTAGCTTTTAGAGAAAGCATCATCAGTTAATGTTCCTGACAGAAGATCAGCAGAGAAGACACAGAACATTCTGGAAGACATAACCTGGTTGTAATTTGGAGACACTAAGTTCTAATTTTTTTTTATTTTGGTTTCTATAAGTGGATCTTGTATTTATTGGAACAGCATACTATTAGAAATTTGTTTATTTGGGAATAGTTAGTAGTTAGAGGGGATTTGTTCAGTTTGTTAATACTTCAGTTAATTTGTCCACTGATAGAATTAGATAAATAAATTGTTACTTGTTGATTGTAGAGTGAGTTTCAGGAGCTTATTTCATTTAACCACTCCTTTATAACAGATTGGGGGTGAGAGGCAGGTTATACCACTTTTCACATTTCTTTTAACAGATTATACGGCGAGGTCAGCCTCTCTGGGTGCTTCCATTTCAGTTATCAGGGGTGGTGGGTAGGGGGCTGGGGATTAACCATTGCTTTATAACCTTATATAAATTAAAGTTGTACTGTCCAGCTTGACGGCACACAATGGAAATGCAGCTAACATCAGTAACTTAACAGAATAGAGGATTGGAAGGGATCCACTTCCTTGAACAGCACTGGTGGATATGTCCCATCATTGCATCAAAAAGAAAAAGAATTGCATTTATACAGTGCATTTACAAGTCACCACTTCACAGCCAATGAGCTACTTCTGAAATGCAGTCACAACATGCAACACAACAACCAATTTTCACACACCAAACTTCCACAAATAGCAATATGAAAATGTCCAGATAATCTTGCATAGTGATGTTAGTTGAAGGATAAATGTTGATTGATCAGCACATTGAGGATATCTCCTCTTCAAAATAATGCCAAGAGATATTTACATCCAACTGAGAAAGTAAATGGGACTTTGGTTTGACATCTCAACCAACAGACTCTAACAGTATCAGCCCCTCAGCACTGCTCCGGAATTTAAGACATGATTTTTTTGGCTCAAAGTCCTATAATTTGGATTTTAACACAAAAACTTCTGACTCAGGCAAAAGTGCTAGTAACTGAGTTATCACTGACACATGGTTATAAGCATTGGGTTCAATCAATTTCTAATCATTATTTTGTATGTTCTTCTTTAAAATAGTAAGCACTGCAATAATTCTGATTTGCAGGGATTCATATTTAGGAATTTAGAACATAAAGTAAATCGAAATGTTATATGACGGCAGTTTTCCCAAATAAACAATTGTGTACCATATTCTATTATTAAATAAAATGCATTTCACAAATGCATTGACTTTCCAGACATTGTAGAGACCGCAGGTCAGTTTCATATCATGAACGTAAATTCAAACTTACTAGTACAGTTTGTGTATCTTGAAACACAGACCATAATTACTGCAATGCACTAAGATTCCACCACTGGATTTTCTCCAGAAATAACGCAGGTGTCTGAGCCCAAGTCAATAGCAGTTTTATCTTGAATTTGGCAGCAACATAATGTGAACGAAAAACCATCAGCTGTTCTGAAATTCTGTTCAATGAAAGTACATTCCACTATTACTATTTGGTTTCAGAAGAATGCCTTTGTTTAGAATTCATCCCTTAAAATTTTGAATTAGTCTGGTAACCTGAGTTGTCTATGTTCAGTCTTGAGTGTCCACTGAATTGTAATCAACTGACAAGCTACTTTAAATAATGTATGAGAGTAATAATATTAATGGGATTGCTCCAAAGATGATTTAGGAGCAAATCAAAAATGTTGAGCAACTGCTGTTATTCCTTTACTGGTTGAAGAACGCCATGCATAGTAAACACTTACTTTCTTAAGAAATTTAAATCATACAGATATAGATAAATGTATCAACGGGGAGAAAAAAAACAATTTATTCCAATTGCTTGTGTTTTAAGGCAACTTATCCCCATACCTTTGGTTGGTTAATGCAACACATGTCCCAGCAAGTACCATACAGATAAAATATTACTAAAGAACTAGGAACGCTATACATTCATTCACTCAGTACACACAGGAACATAACATATGATAAGAGGTTGCAGACTTGCTCGCCCAGCCGATGTGTTTGATTGCGGACGTTTCGTCACCTTGCTAAGTTAACATCATCAGTGCACCTCTGGTGAAGCTTTGGTGTTCCGTCCCGCTTGTTAATTATATGCCTTGGTTTGCTGGGGTGGTTGGAATTACTTCCGGCTTTGTTCTTCGCTGGTTTGTATATGAGGTCTAGGTCAATGTGTTTGTTGATGGAGTTCCGGTTGGAATGCCAGGGGTCCAGGAATTCCTTAGTATGTCTCTGTTTGGCTTGTGCTATTATGGATGTGTTGTCCCAGTCAAATTTGTGCCCTTCTTTGTCTGTGTGTATTGAGACCAGTAAGAATCGGTCATGTCTCTTGGTGGCTAGTTGGTGTTCGTGTATCGTTATTGCCAGTTTGGCCTGTGTAATGTTTCTCACAGTCGTTGCATGGTATTTTGTATATTACATTAGTTTTATTGGTTGTTGGTATGAGATCCTTTACATTCGTCAGTAGCTGTCACAGGGTGGTTGTTGGTTTGTGGGCTATCCTGATACCTAGGGGTCTCAGGAGTCTTGTGGTCATCTCTGATGTACACTAGTCAGCCATGTCAAGACTCATCGCAGAGGCAAACATGCAAAGACTAGAACACACCACCCTCCCCTGCATTCAACCTGAACTGTAGATCCGGTACATGGATGACACATTTGTCATTAATAAATGCAACAAACCAGAAGAGACCCACCACCATATCAACAACGTATTCACCGGAATTAAATTCACGCGAGAAGAAGAAAACAACAGTCAGTTTCTGTTTCTGGACATCAGAGTTGAACATATGACCAATGGGGAGTTCCAAACCTCTGTATACAGGAAGGCAACCCATAATGACCAAATCCTCAACTTCCACAGCGACCACCCCAATGTCCACAAACGAAGCTGTATTAGGACACTATTTAAACGGGCCACCACTCACTGCAATACGTCAGAACTACGCAGGAAAGAGGAACAGCAGCTATACAAAATCTTCACTATGAACGGATATCCCCGCAACTTCATCTGCAGGTGCCTACTAACCAAGCAACAACAAGTGGACACAGTACACACTAACACACTGGCCACACTGCCCTACATCAAGAACATATCAGAATTGACAACGAGACTCCTACGAGCATGAGGAGTCATGGTAGCACACGAGCCCACAAACACTCAAGGATTAAAGACCTCATTCCCACAACATTCAGAACCAACGTGGTTTACAAAACACTACGCAATGTCTACCAAAAACATTATATTGGATAGACAGGAAGGAAACTAGCTATTAGAATACATGAACATCAACAGCAGCAAAACGGCACAATGAACTTTCCTCAACATCAGCACACTCAGACAATGAAGGCCATCAGTTTAACTGGGACAAGGTAACCATAGTAGCCCAAGCCAAACACAGACACACACGGGAACTCCTAGGGGCATGGGTCTCAACCCATAATGCAATCAACAAACAAACAGAATTGGACCCCATATACAAACCCATACTGAACAAAACCGAAAATGATACCATAATCATACCATAATCACCATAACGGACCGGACAGTATAAATTCCACGCAGAATAGAATAACATCGCTTCATCGGAGGCCTCACCGATAATGTTACCTAGCATGGTGATGAAACGTCTGAACGAAAACAAGCCAGCTCGGTGAGCAATTTGGCAACTTCACCCACAACCCGAACTACAAATCTTCGCTAAAACCTTGAAGACCCTTTCCATAACTGGATAACCAGAACTGGGCACAGTACTCCAGAAGAGGCCTCACCAATGTCCTATACAACCTCAACATGACATCCCAACATCTACACTCAAAGGACTGAACAACGGAGGCAAGCATGCTAAATACCTTTTTAACCACCCTAGCTACAAGTGACACAAACTCCAAAGAATTATTTACCTGAACCCCCAGATCCCTCTGTTCTACAACACTACCCAAGGCCCAACCATTAATTGTATAAGTCCTACCCTAGTTTGCTGTACCAAAATGCAATACTTCGCATTTATCTAGATTGAACTCCACTTGCCATTTTCTTAAAATGTAACATTTTATGTCATCCTTTCAGCTGTCATCTGCTAGTCTAAATTTTGTATTAAAACCATTGGTCTCTACAAATATTGTAACAACATAGGAATTTTCTTTTGGATGAAAATACAGCTATTAGGTTTTATTAAGAGCACAAAAACAGGAATAGGCCATTCAGCTCCTTGAGCCTCCATCATTTAACGGGATCATGGCTGATTTGTGGCCTGACTCCATATACCTATTTTTGGACATTAATGCTCTGCTTAACAAAGACTTATTCATCTATTCTACCTAAATTTATCTGTGTCAGATTTAAAACTGACAACTGATCTGGCATCAAGTGTTATTTGTAGTTCCAAAGCTCTACCACCTTTTCTGTGTAGAAGTGCTTCCTAACATCTCCCCTGAACACTGCAGTCCTAATTCTCAGACTGCATTCCCTAGTTCTAGAACTTTCACTTCTAGACACTGCTTTGCAAACTTTTCCCAATCGGACACCATTTTAATGATTTAGACTTTGACGACAAATTTGCAAGGAGGAGAGGGGAAGGTGTCCCAGAATTGTTGAGAAGGGGAGGGAAGTGCTGTTGTTCTGTAGAGTAGGGGCATCTATTGCTCAGCAAGGAGTAGCTTCAGCTTTTCAGCAAAATGGGATAGGTGTTTCACTTGTTCACTTGATCAAACAGGAGTTGATCGTGTCTTTCCCTCCCTTGTCCAACCACTGCTCTCTTGAATCCTTGTTCATTCTATCCCTCCCATCTCCCCCTCCTCTCACTCCCATTATCTCCAAACCCCTTCCCCCTTCACCCACATCACCTTGACTTCCTCCTCTTTTTGGCACCACCACCTCCATCCTCCTTTCATCTCTTTCATGGGGCAGTTGTTGAAAAGGTGGCCAGAATGAACAATGAACATTTCATACAGGTTCTTACAAACATATGAAGTAGGAGAAAAAGTAGGCCATTCAGCCCTTCAAAACTGCCGTCATTCAATAAGGTCAGGGTTGATATGTTTGAGTTCTGAATTGGACATTCCCATTTCTCTGATTTACATAGTGGGAGTAGGGCCTCATTCAGCAGTCAATTAGGTCATGCTCTCCAGTAGAAAAAGACAAGCATTTTAAAGGGGCCTTGTAGTTGTTGGGAATCAGTCTGAGCTCAACGGCAGCCACTGCTGTTTCAGAGATTGCGACTCTAAAATATTGACTTGAAATCCCTACTGAGAGTAATGACATACAGCTTGGGAAGCCCTCCTCTAGGAAAACCTGGGCTTGATTTTGTATACAGTGCGGATCCATTTCACTTGGTAGCAGGTTGTATTTGTGACTCTTGCAACATACATCTTACTCTAAACAGCTGACCAGAATTTTAACTTTGTCTCTAAAATTACTTGAATTTATTTTAACAGTGTGCTTCAGTTGGCACTGGACTCAACACTAATGAAGATTGTGATTCAATGGGAGAGTAAGACAATTATCAATTATCAAGCAAGACAATTAATCATAATATTCTCGCTACCCTGTCAAGTAAGCATTTTGATTGTGAACAGAATATGCAGATGCTGTGCATTCCTGCCCACCTGCAGCTTAACTTTGTTTCCCAAGCCGTTTTTGGCACAGCAGCAGATGCAATAGGTTTGCAAGCTCTCCAGTTCAAGTGAACGATAGCAGGCCCAGACCAACCATTCCCCTGGAGAGACAAATCCACATCACACAATCACGGAAATGAAAAGAAACCGGCAACGACTGCAAGATCAGAGAGAAGAATGTTCCAGAAAGAATATTTACAGCTTTCACTTAATATCAAAATTTCATCATATTATTGTACGGGCAGGTTATTTTATTTCTTTAAGATTTTGGTTTTGTTCATAAACAAGGAGATGGTGTCTGGAGTTTTCTGGCACACCTTTTTTTGTATTTGCTGCAATATAATTTTGTAAAGATTGTCGCTGGACCAGCATTGCATTATTGCTTGAAATAAAACCTTATGTTTGTATTGTAGTGCTTTCACACAGACCAAACAAAAAATGCTGCTAACGTTCTTCCCCAAAGCACATTCACCATATTAGCAACATTCTTTCCTTGGTCTGTGTGCAAGCACTACAATAGAAACGTGATATTACCACAGATTGGTGCAGCTCTTCTGCTGCTGACCTCATTGTCAAGTGTAAACTTAATAACCACCAGCAGCAGTAATGACCAAACCCCTATCGTGGCTCCTGGTGATCTGATGAGTGAAGTGCAGCCTCTCTCCCTGCTCCTTCAAAATATATCAAGTTGGTTAAGCAGCTGGTTAAAGGCTTTCAGGAAGAATTTCATGGTCCACTGAATTCTACTACTTCTCCCAGAGGTCACCAACAAGATGATAAAAATCAAGATAAAAGAAAGATAAAAATATTTTCTACTATTTTGTTGTTTCATTCACCTACAGGCTGACTGAAGGGCTTCAAATCAGATAACAGTAAAGACTATATTTTGGCATCTGAATTGGATTTCAAAGGCCTATAGGAAAATAAATCCAGGAAAGTGCATAAGTGCAAGACAGCGATACATAGGTCCAAGCCTTCGCATGTATCTCAGAAACCCATATGTAATGCCCAAATATTTATGCAGAATTTACAGTAACAAAGGGCTCTGTGTAAACAAATGTCTTTTTGCAGATCACAAAAACTTAAGCATGCAGCAATTTTTTTTTTTTTACACACGTTCAAGGGATGTGGGTGAAGCTGGCCAGGCCTGTATTCATTCTTAAAGCCTAACTGCCCTTGAGAAGGTGATGTTGAGTTACATTCTAAAATAGGTGCAGCTCATACAGTATAGGTACATCCAGTGCTATTAAGAAGGGAGTTCCAGGTTTTTGACCCAGCAACAGTGAAGGAACAGTGCCATTGATCCAAATCAGAATGATATATGGTTTGGAGAAGAGCAGCAATGTTTGCACTGTTGTGCCCCAAGGCTGGAAGAGTGCAATACCTCTCTAGTTCTTCTATTTGACAGGTTACAACAAGAAAAAAATATAATTTTTCCAATTATCAAGACCATCAATTAAATCCCTCATTTATATTGAATTTTATCATACATGCTTATTAATAAACATAATGATTAGGTTATCATCAGAACAAGACATCAACAATAAAAATGTAATATTTGTTTAAGATGCATAATCAGTAGTATACAATAAGAAATGCTTATTCCTCTGAATATCTCAAAAACACACAAACACTCACTCTTTAGAAAGGGCAGGGGGAATAAAAAGATTTCTCTGCAGACACTGGTGTTCTGAAAAAAAATTATGGCCAATATTTTATTCTTGAAGACAACGGCAAAGGTGTAGGTGTTCTGAAATTTGTCGCTCTGATGTTCGGGCACATGTGGCCATATGAACTAACATGGTTGTCACTGAAGTCGTACAGACGCAACTTGAAATAAAAATCAAAATATACTTCCAATCACTCTTTCAAAAGGACAAAGAAGTTTCATCTTGATTGTCACAAGAACGTTTCCTTTTCAGCAGTGGAAGAGGTGAGCTGTTCTTAGCAAGCTCTTGCCCAGCTGGTCCTTAACAAGCTTCCCAGCAAATGAACCAGATAACATCAGAATCCCTCCAAGCCAGTCATTGTTCAAAACAGCCCCAAACAGAGAAAGGCAACAAGGCAACTATTATGGTCAGCCACGAGATTAAGAAGAAGCCTGGTCAAAAATTACCCGATATCCAATGAAATTTTAATGTCCTCTTTATTGGAGACTATCCCAGGTATGTCCACAAAATTGGCCACAAAATTTTTTCCACGGTCCTTTAAAACTCAAGTCCTATAAGCATATAAGCGTAAATAGAAAACATCTTTGTAATATCACATATCTGCTCTTTGTCCTTCCAGGTGGCAGTGGTCCCTGGTTTGAAGGTGCTATCGGAGGACCGTTGGTGAACTGCTGTGGTGCTTCTTGTAAATGATACACATGGCAACCACTGTGCATTGGTGGTGGACTGGATGCCAATTAAGCAGGCTACTTTGTCTCGGATGTTGTTGAACTTCAACTGTTGTTGGAGCTGAACTCACTTAGGCATGAGCAGTATAACATCATTCTCCTGACTTGTGCCTTGTTGACAGCTGTCTGGCTCTGGGGAGTCTGAAGGTGCGTAATAGCTAAAAAAATTCCTAGCCTCTGATCTAGTCTTGTAGCCAAAACTCGAGGGTGAAGATATTTTTGGACTGGGTACTATAGTGGTAATGTCACCGGAGTGGTAATTCAGAGGCCCAGATTAATGCTCTAGGAACACTGGTTCAAATCCCATTATTGGACATGATGGAATTTAAATCCAAATTAATAAATCTGGAATTAAATGCTAGTTTCAGTAATGGTGGCCATGAAAGATTTATTTGTTGTAAAAATCTCATTGATTAATATCCTTTGAGGAAGGAAATCTGTGACTTTACCTGCTCGGGTCTAAATACTCATAACATGATTGGCTCTTAAAATTATCAATGGAGTATACTTCCACACACCTGAATTTGTTTCTGTATTCTACATCTAGTTGGTCATCAAGCAACTAACCACATTAAATATCTGAGAATCAGATGCAAACAAGTCTTTTTCTTTAAATTTTACCTATTTTCTAATCAACCTGTTCAGAGATGTTATTCGAAACAAAAACAGAAACTGCTAGAAAAGCTCAGCAGTTCTGGCAGCGCTTGGGGAGAGAATTCAGAGTTAACATTTCAGATCAAACAACCCTTCCTCAGAACTCAGAAATAGTTTAATACACCTCTGGAGCAAGTGGGACTTGAACCTGGGCCTACTAGTCCAGGGGCAGGAACATTACCACTGCACTACATGATGGCCCTAAATAATGCACACCATTCGTTTTCAACCAGCAAGCGGGGACAGCATGGCATACCCAGATAATAAGGGAATATATCTGTTTCTGCCTGGTCATTACAGATTTCTTCAGAATAAGAAGAACTGAACTTCATGTCAGGCAGTGATGCAAAATGAACAATATTTGATTGAACTCCCATTATGCACAAAATGGCATCCCTATTGATTTCAATGGAACAAAGCAAATTAAGCAAGAAACTGATCTAGCACCACCCATTTTGTGCCACAGCCAGAAAGTTTTACCCCTATAGGTTTCAAAAGAGTTCCTTTTCATCACACAAGCAACTCTTACTGGCTCCTGATCAACAGCCTTAAAAGGACCATGGAGTATGTTCCTGCATTATCATGCATGCCGTTATTTAGTGCAGGGTCAAGTCGACACATGCCTTTTTGTGTTTAGGATCTTTGTCAGCTCAATTTGAGTCAGCTACTAACTGAGAGCATCCTATCAGCAACAGCAGCTTCTGTCCAGGGATTCCAGGATAGTGTACACTTCGAGAAGAATTAACACCAGCTACTGGCTGGGGAATTGTTAGCTATTCAAACTGCTCAAAGGGTAGCAGCAGCAGGAGCACTTTGTGATTTATGAGTTTTCAATAATTCCATGCAAATCATGATTTAAAAGTCCTGTTCTCCCACCCATTTAACTGGCATCAAATACCAAACAACGGCATGATTCAGAGGACCTTGCTTTTGAAATTAATTTGAAGGCACAAAGCATAGGTGAACATTGTCAAATTAATATTCATCAACATAAATGTGTTAGCATTTTTGCATTCACACCAGCACAGACAAAATTAAGGCATTACACTGGGGAGGAGAGAGCCTCACAAACTACAGGAAGTTTAACTGGTTCATGTCCTATTCCATCACAGTTGATTGTAATCATGCGATACTTACGATAAATAGCTTCAATACTGAGGGAGTGCTGCATCATCACTAGCATCTTTTGGATGACAGGCCCTGTTTGCTCTCTTCATGTGAATGTGAAAAATCCCAGATAACTCTCCAAGCAAGGAAGTGTCACGTCCTCAACCAACTGGTCATCATTTTCTTTAAGGTGGAATCTTACTGTGCATTAAATTGCTTGTTATAGTGACGACTTTTTAGGAGCACTTAATTTGCCATAAAGTGTTTTAGGTAAGTTGTTGAGATCAGAAAAGACATTATATGCTCAAACCAATGACAGCCTTATGTTAAGGGGATGAAAAAATGATCTATTCATATCTATTTGTTTTAGGCAACAGAGAATATTTACCAAGCATATGTTCAGTTGTTCACTGATGAAAGAGACAAAGTCAAATGCATAATAGACGAGTAGCAAAGTTGTGTACATTACATGTGGTCTAAACTTCCGACCTGAAAGGGCATTGACCTTAACATAATTCATGCTCATACCATTTGTTACACAATATGCAGCCAATTATCAAGCATGAATTTCTTTTCAACCACAATGGATTTAGGTGCAAAGTAAGTGATGGAGTGTTTTCCCATCTCTCACTCATGAGGGATCCTGGGAACTGTTACAATATATTCAAAGCAGTCTATTTTTTGCTATGAAGCAGATACAAAATGCATGACTTACACATCAACTCTAAGCTTAAATCAAATATTCTACTGCAGATCTGTGTCCACATTTAAGGAATAGGAGGATTTTTCTTGCAAGTGGGACGTGTTATTACAAATGTACTTGTCTAAACCTTAAGCATTACAAGCGACAACTCATTTCACTTGCTTAGAAACAATCACAATCACAATTTTTCCTGTCAATTAAAACCTTGCATATCTTTAGTATTTTGCATTGGAGTGCTATTAACTGAAAAAAAATTTTTTGGGGGGGATCAATTTAATTTCTCTGAATTTCACTGAGGTGAGGGAGGCCTTGTTTAAATTGCAGCAGTAGATTATTTCAGCTCTATCTTAACTACTAACCCACACTGGGAGAGCACAATCATTCTACATTGATAGTATTTTATTTTCATTGCTGCATATCTTTGCTAAAGGTCAGATAATGCATTAAGATCCTGAATAATATCAAGACACCTTTCCATTCAACAATTGTTGGGGAATATAAAAAGATCTAAATGTTTGGGTAAATGAAATACACCTCTGCTTTTCTCAGATTCTCATATTTCCTTATCTGTCGACACAGATGGGTCCTTTCTCAAGCTGTGAAGCATAACACAAGCTTAAAGCAACGAGAAAGTAAAGGACCATTCATTATGGCACATGCTGAGAAAACAGCTGCACACAGGCTGCATATTACATCATTCACAGACATGATGATGGTACATTCAGACCCTGGGGATGTTAGATTGTACTCTTCAGGAACAGTTCCTGTCATGACAGCCTGTTTTTTTATTGAAAAGGTGAGCTTTAAATACCAGCATTTGCTGTCTTCTGGTGTAGCTTAAATGCTCAGTGAACCTTTTAAAATGCACTTGCTGAGCAAGAACTCGTCTAACATTTAATATATTCCTTTTCTTTACAGCTACAAAATTAGGGACAGTGGTGACGGGGGTGGTGGTACAGGAGAAAATGATTTGTCAGGGGTATGATATAAAAGTCACCAAAGACACACTCTCATCAAGCACATTGAGAAGAATCTAATGTTATGATTAAAATTAGTAAGTTGAAAATTGTCATTTTTTTTCTGCTTCTGAAATGTTTGGATCTAAATTAGAAAAACAAACAAAATAATTGCCATCTCCCATATCATCCTAAACACATGCAAGTCAGGACTGAATTCGGGGCTTAAGGCAGAGAATTGCAATGCACTCACTCCTGATCTTGGAGCATATCATGCCTTTGCTCATGAGATGCGAACGTGTGCAAGGTACATTGCAATTACTGTGCTACCTAACACTTAGAATAAGAAACGAAAGGGTCACTGAAACGTGTTTGCACAAGGAATTCCCATCATAATAGTCATAAGGCATTTTCAAATGTTAATTGTTGACTTTAGAGGGCCTAAACAAAAAATAAAAACTGGATGGAGGGTTTGTGGGCAGGAGATACATACAAAAGATCTTTAATTTTAAAAAAACTTGATGTATCTCCACGCAAATCATTTTAACTCCCCAAATAGAGGGATAAAACAGATTCAAACAATTCAATACAGTTTAAAATAAAGTTAAAATAGGGGGTGTTAAAAATTCCTACTGGACAAAATACATCCTTTTTGCATTAACAGCACAATTTTGCTTATGACACTGAAGTATTTTGAATATAGACACTATAACTAGTTATTTGATGTCTAGACCCTATCCGAACAATCTGCTACAAAAATATACACAGCAGTTGCTTTAAAAATCATCTCTCCTTAACAGTGCTCAACCACCTTTTTGACATCTGGTCTCCATTTTCAGCACCATAATAAGTTGCATTTTTATTCAAAAAGATGATTTACTATGTCCTTCAGGAGCTTGGGCTCCACTCTTGGAAAATCTAACAACAACCATTCCAGCGATATTTTTATTTTTAAAATACCTACAGCTGCCAAGATTAAGCTTAGATTCAAGGAAAAGCAAAGAGATATCTGCCCAGATGACAAATTGGAATCCCTGAAAGGGCTCTTATTGATGGAGAAGTAAGCAATTTATTTTTACTTTATTCCGTAGTTTTTCAATCAAGCGGTCTATTCATTTAAATATATGAACTTGCTCCCGGAGTTCTCACTGCCTAGTTTACCAATTATCTAGATAGGGGCTGAGGAATTATTGAATTTCCTCTTTTCTTGTTGAAGCAGAAATGTCAGTTGATAGCAAGGTGACTGGACTCAGGTTTAGTACTGTATTTGTTCGCAATTAATATTATTATGAAGATGACTCCAAATGTGTATGATCAATCCTGAAGCAAATTAAAATGTATTTTACATTTCTTCATTTGAAGATACTACTGTAATTGATATTTTAATTAAAATGTGTAATCTGATTCCAACTTTCAGCACAGCTGTCAGCCAGCTGTTTCCACCATTCTCTAAACTGGGGAGCAGGGTGTCTGCTACTGAGCTTGGTGCAATACAGTAATAGAAACAGGGGCCATCAATCCCTTGAGTCTCAATGCGGTTTTCAATTACATCATAGCTGACATGTACCTCAACTCTATCCACTCACATTTAGGACACATTCTTTGATACCCGTACAGAATAAAACCTATCAATCAAAGCCATTAGAATTTCAGTAATTTGAATTTGATTTATTATTGTCATGTGTATTTAGGTACAGTGAAAAGTTTCACTTTGCATGCCATACAAGCAGATCGTACCATACAAAGTGCATTACGGTAATAGAACAGAGCAGAGGACACAATGTTACGACTAAAGGGAAGGTGTACAAAGAGCAAGATCAACATTAAATTTAAAATTCCAGAATTCACAGCTTTTAGCGGGAGAGAATTTCACATTTCAACTACCATTATTTGAAATATTATTTCCCTATTTCACTTCTCAATTGGCATTGCTCTAAATTTAAGAGTGTTCCCATTTGTTTTTTAAGCTCTAACTTTGTATGCCCAGTCCTTCCTCTTCTCCTGTAAAGGATGACTTAAACTAATTTGGTCAGGAAGAGTCTCCAGAACATAGCAGTTGAAAGGCGAGATGATGTGCATAAAAACATTAAATGGTCAAATGGCAAGCGGACAAAGGATAATGCAACAAGACAGAATTTTGTGGAAGAAGCAAACCAGACAAACACAACATTGGAATATTTGTGCGAATGTGAGGAGTGTTGCAGAACAGGTTGCTGAGCTACAGGCAAGAGCCATCATGTGGGGTTATACTGTAGTGATAATGCATATCTGTCTTAAATGTGGGCAGAAATGGTAATTAAATATTCTTGGCTACAATGTATTCAGGAGGGCTAGGGAAAGGGAAACAATAGCAATTGATGGGATGCAAAGTGGTGACAATGTTGACGAAGAATAATATTACAGTTTTACAGAGAGAAATATGTTAGCACATTCAGGGACAAAGTCAATTTGGCTAGAGTTAAGGGTCAGAGGACAATGGTCACTTCTTTGGAGGTTTACTATGGATCTCCAAATGTTACAAGGGCAACATTATAATATAGTGGTAATTTCACTGGACTGATTATCCAAATGCCCAGGCTAATATGCTGGGAAGATGGGTTCAAATCCTACTTGGAAAGTTTGTGGAATTTAAATTTAACATAATCAGGAATTGAAAGCTAATCTCCATAACAGTGACCATGAAGTTGTAACCAATTGTTGTAAAAATGATCTGGCTCACTAATGTTGTTTAGAGAAAGAAAACTGCCATACTTACCTGGAGCCTATGTATGACTCCAAACCCACAGCAATGTGATTAACCCTTAATGGCCCCCCGAAATGGCATACAAGCAATTCAATTCAAGGGCAATTAAATATGGGCAATAAATACTGCCTATGTCAGCAACATCATTATCTCAGAGAAGAATTAAAAAAATGAAAACCACCTGGATGATCTTCAGCATTTGAGGCATAGATCAGGAAAGTGGTCAAATCGCATGAATGAAGACTAAGGAGCCTGATAAATGCCCATCTACTCACACACTCGTTTCCGTAACTGAAGCAGCAAAGGCTGGAGATGCTCCAGGATTTAGCACTGCACCAATAACACGGTGGACTCATCCAAAGAGAGCATGCTAAGCACAAAAAGATTACTGAGCTTTCCCCAGAAATATCTCCCAAATATTTTTAATGCTTTTCATTGTACAAGATCAGACTCTTGTAAGTGTGAGTAAACTGATATTTCTTTCACAAATTGCATTGTTTCATTTTCCTTTTAAAAAAAGGAGCCAAAGGCAAATCAGGTTCCGATGATTTTACTGCATTCTGAAGAATAATTGTGTATTTCTGAGGGAACACTAAATACAGTACCGCTTGACATAATTCAAACTATTTACAAATTATGACAAGTAACAGTGATATAGATTAATGTAGTTTCGATTTAACCATAATGCTTGCATACTGACCTCAACTTTTGTTCAATAAATACATTCATTCTTATTTAATTATGCTCATTCTTTTATGCTCCAATTAATGCACCACTGCATTCTATTTTGATAGAACACACTAATTTTTTAAAACCTCAGTTTCACAAAAGTGACTTTTTTAAAATACTGCATTTCGCAATACATAACATTAACTACAACCTTAAGATACCCATATAGGTAGAAAACAAAGATCAGTATTATGAGCAGTAGATTACAAGCTTGCAGCATCCACTGACTTAATCACAAAGCAGTAATAAGCAAACACCTGAGGCAAGGTTCAAAAGAAGAGCAGAAATGTCTCATCCGTGGCAGATAGATTTGAGAAATTGTGACTGTTATAATGGAGAAGGTCAAGGGGAGATCAGATAGAAGTATTCAAAATCATGAATGATCTGGACAGAGTAACTAAGAAGCCGGTGAAAGAATCAAGAACCACACAGCAAAGGTTTAAAGGTGATTGTCAACATGTTAAAAAGAAAGCTTTTGTGTAGTCAGTAGTTAGGATCTAGAATGCAGGGCGGCAGAGGCAGGTTCAAATCAAGATTTTCAAGAGGGAACTCAATTATTATCTGAAAAGGCAGAACGGGCAGGACTGCAGGAAGGATGTGGGAAGGTCACTAGGTGAACTGTATCTTCAGTGAGCCAGCACAGGGACAAGTTGAATGACCATCTTCTAAATGTTGTAACCATTCTGTAAATCTATGAAGTTTAGCCTATATGAAACTTACTTCCAACAACAGAAAACACCAATGATATTTCAAAGCTTGTGCAATTAAGGGAATGGTATCATGTGATAATACAGACTCTGAATGTAAGACAGAGTGCCATCATTCAAAAGAAATACATTAGGAGAGTTAAACAAGTTGAGTTTTCTTAAAAACTAGCTAACGCTAGTTATACGAGTTACGATTATTAAGTTTCCTCAATAGTCTACTACCAATGTTATCTTTATGTAGTTACAATATACAGCTTGTAAATAAAGCTAATCTGCATTTAAAGTGGACACAAGGAGTCTTCCAAATGGTTCCAAGAAGTCACACTACCACCCTTGTGAATTCAGCTTATGTTGGAACCAGACTGCGGTTGCCCTGAGAAAATTCATAAGAAACTTATTGAAATTCAATACAGATTTCCAAGAATAAACAGAAACTTACTGACAATGGCTTCCTTAGAAGTTTGCATCTCACTAAAACCCTGACAAAATGAGAGCCAGCCAAGCTAATGACTGAGACCATTACAAAGTTAATTACCTTGACTAAAAGACAATGGATGGATTTGTGCTCCAAACCTGCACTAACCCAATACCTAATATAGAAGCATGACTCAACAGTGTTGGATAACAGCCTTATTTAGGTTTTGTACAAGAATCTGGCTATGAGCAACCATTTGCGTAGCAATCGCAGGAGAATCATCTGAACATCAATTGGGAGATAGAGGAAGTTGTCCAGGACTGGTGTACTGTACCAGATGACCAAGAGCCAGCACCTTCTGTACCACCGAAGTGGAACAAAGAAGTCTTTGCTCATTCCCAGGGTACGTTCTAGTCAATCCATTTCAGAGAACAACCCAAATTTTCAATGACAGAGGTCATTATAGTTGCTGAATCTGAATTCAAAGTTTTAATGCCTTCTCTTGGGGAATAAAAATCTTCAAGCAAGCCAGACTTGCA
The DNA here is from genome assembly GCA_024137785.1 of Ginglymostoma cirratum. NCBI lineage: Eukaryota > Metazoa > Chordata > Chondrichthyes > Orectolobiformes > Ginglymostomatidae > Ginglymostoma > Ginglymostoma cirratum. The sequence goes on along the minus strand of JAHRHZ010000084.1, from coordinate 16,770,643 downwards.
ACATTAAAATGGATCACATTTACAAATTCAAAGATAAATTTTATCCTTAGTTACCTGAAGTCAGTTAATCTATAGTTTAGCTAATAGCTATCAGTTTACTGAAATATTTGTTATAATCCAACTTTTTATCTTGTTTAAAGCACAAGTCTCTCCTGCTGGTCATTTTTAATTAAAACATCAGAAACTAAAAAGGCAGCAACATACAAGCTTTTACACATTCATAGTTCATAACTCCATGAGGGCATGACTAGTGTGTATTTGTAAAACTAACTCAAACTTAGAGACTAAACTGGATGACTGCACTGTCATAATGGTACACATGTAGAAAGTTAATCAAGCCCATAGTAACATACATGCTTGTAATGTTTATGATTGATCCACTTCCCAACGAATAGGCAATTTTACAATGTAGTTGAATTTCACAAGACAAATCTTAAATTCATCATTGTCAGCGTTTCCTAGAGCACACGTCAGGTGCTAGCGTGTTGCTTTCTACTGCTGTTTTCACCTACCATTTCGTACAGCTCAGAATTAACTGAATGCTGTGCATTACTTGTGCCTAGCCTACTGCACTGAGACTACACACGGTACCTAGTCCTGATGATGCAGCTTTGGCAGATCAGGAAGTTTTATTTCATTTGCATATTTATTTCTTATTTGCTGGTACGTCCTGATTGAATTTTGTTGCTTGGGCAGTAATATGATCTTGTCCCACTGGTCAATAAATCCTACATCAAGACATCAGACACAGCTGCATCAGCAGGAGATATACTTAAGTTAACAGGGATTTGAACTAAATTTTGACAATGACCTCTTACAATCCATGGTATGCACCAATGCAACTACTGGCATTGCCATTAGGCATTAGTTGCCAGCTCATATTTGGAACTGACCATTTTTCCTTTTCATCTGAGTTATCTCAATTTGGTGTGCTTTACAGAGATTTACTTGGAAGACAGTTTTTAGTGTAGTAGGAAACAAAGAAATTTCAAATCTGTACACAATTTTAAACTATTCAAATAACGTAGTTCAGACTAATTTATACAAAATAAACAAACCACATCCTCTATATTTGAAACAGATTTAGTTATCTGTACAAGTATAATTAACAATACACCCAGATGATACAATCAAAATAAGTTCATACAATAAAAGTGAGCTATAACTTCTAACGTCCCATAAATTGTGGCCATCTTCCACTTACAAATTATCAGAGGTCACTTAACACCATTCCACCAAACTCAAGCTTTTGCATAGCAAACAAAATTGGATCAAACACAAAATTATGGGAAAGTAGATTCCAGTTTTGCTACTAAAACAAGTTTGTAGCCTGTAGGAGTTTGTGTCATTTCAGCTTAAGCTACTAACTATCTTTGAAACTTGTTTGATATTTCTACTTTAATAGACTGGTGTCTTAGCAGTCTCCAAATCACAAAACAAAATCTGTAGAAGGGTTGATGTCACGTCCAAAGCTCTATTATATGTGCTATGAAGGATATCAAGTAAATTATGCTACAGAAATTCATGGACTGTTTCAGGAATCATTCAAGTGTCAAGAATAATTGAATGTACGTATACTGCGAGATCTAGTTTCAGTCCACCATTTGTAACAGGCTGTAGCTAGACAGCACATTAAGGTGAAAAATTACAACTGGAGAAATAAAAATGGTGGAAGTTTAACATTTCAATTTGGATTTTATGTTGCGCATTTCCTGGGTGAAAAAGAATCTCCCACATACAATACAATTTCAGCACTACAAAATTATACTGTAAATTCTTAGCCATACATGGGACATTTAATTATGTGCATTCTTTAGAACAATTAACTTTCCACTTAATGCAGACATGAGAAATGACTTTTGTGAATGACCAATGTCACAATCAAATTTAAAATTGCTAATGAGCCTGAAATGACGAGAGGATGGTCCCCCTCCATCACAAAACCCTGATGATGCATTGCATTCCTCAAAACACAAGACAATTAAAGGGCTGGATCAAATTTTCTGCAAGTGGCTAGGTATTTGCGAAACATTTTAGGAGCAAATTACTGAAGATATTGGAATCTGTAACAAAGAATACTGGAAATCACAGTGGGTTAAGCAACCATTTCACAGTTTATCTGTGCTATTATACTTTCAATGTGCTCCTACCATCTCCCACCTATATACAACACCCAATCTACCAAATGAGCAGTGATTCACCAGAACTGCAATGCTGACAATGAGTATGAACACCAATGCCAGGAAAAGGGCATGAGCCAACCCCTAAACTCACACCATCTACCTTCTTTGTTTATAGTTCATTCAGGTGGCAATTAATCTCACCTAATTCAGGGGGAGATGATGGCCTAGTGGTATTATCACTGGACTGTTAATCCAGAGACCCAGATAATGTTCTGGGGACCAGAGTTCAAATCCTGCCACGGCAGATGGTGGAATTTGATTTCAATAAATATCTGGAATTAAGGGTGTAATGATGACTGTGAATCCATTGGCGATTGTTGGGAAAAACCCATCTGGTTCACTAATGCCCTTTAGGGAAGGAAACTGCCATCCTTACCTGGTCTGGCCTACATGTGACTCCAGACCCACAGCAATGTGGCTGACTCTGAAGTGCCCTCTGGGCAATTAGGGGTGGGCAATAAATGCTGCCTAGGCAGCAATGCCCTCATCCGGTGAAAGAATAAAAAAAAGGAGGTACTGAGGTGATAAAGCATTCTACACAGGATAGAAGAGTTGTTATGACTGACAGGTAGTGAGTGCAGCATTTCCAGATGAAATCCAAGACGGTGTCATCTGCTGTGTCGATCTGCCAAAGCATAAGTACAAATTTAGCCAGAGGCTTGAATAAATTTGAAGTACTATTGAACTAAATTGATACAATGGCATTTCTCCAGGTTGTCTATTACAAGCCACACTTGCAGTGTTTTTGGTCTCAGTGAAATAAAGAGGCAACTTGAAGCTGTCATAAGTCATAGCATGTGATGGGGTGTTGGGTACATACTTCCTATAGCACTTCAGTCAGCTCTCCTCAATGCTCATAATAGTTATCCCTTTCAAGAATCAATGGTGCATTCATTGGAGATATTTAGGGGTATCTTACTTTGTCAAGGCGAACCTCAAAGTAAGGAATTTTGATGCTTTAAAAAACAGAATAATTCCTCAGTTTTTCTAACAATCAAGCCTTCCCTAGATAAGTGCTAATTCTGATCACTTCAGAAGAAAAAGCCTTTTCTAATGTTCTGACTATTTTCATCCCAAATGAGATAAATGCCCCGTGAAGTATAGTAATAATCTTACCATTTGCCACAGCAGCTTTACTTCTGACTTCAGATTAAAGTTGCTAAGAAAATTAAGAAATAGAAGCACAAATAGGTAACTTGGTCTCTTAAGTTCGCTCTGTAATTTAACAGTGATCAATCCTTGCCCTCAGTGTCACTTTCTCACCTAATTCCCATGTTCCTTGATTTGCTTACAGTCCAAAAATCTAATCATCTCATCTAGTTGAGACGGCACACAATACAGCATGTAAGTGTGTCACACTGTGCCAACGCTACATTATTACAATCTCAATACCTGCTTGAGACTTCTCCCTGTCTGGTTGAACATCTATAGCTATAAAGCTAAAAAGAAAATGTATATTTTTATTAAGAGTTCCATTTCACAGAGGATATTTCATGTTATTCCACATCCAACAATCTGATAAACTGACTTCCCCCAAATGCTAAAACAATCAAAAGCATTCTAGATAAAACCCACAAACATTCTAAAAATCAAAATCAATTCACAACGTCATCCAATGTTAATAGATCCCTTAAAAAAAAAATCCAGTATCCTGATCTGACAAGTAACAGTTTGCTGACCTGAAATGACTTTATTTCTACTCTCTTTCCCGCCTTCAACCAATGCTCAACTTCACAAACCTTTATCTTGTTTGATAACTTGATGTGGCAAATGACAAAATATCTTTCAAAATTCCAAATATAAACGTTCTACTGATTTCCAATTATCTATTCTACTAGTTATATACCCAAAAAATTAAAACAGAAGTTTCAAACACAAGTTTCCCTTCATAAAACCAGGTTAATCATATTCTTAACATTGTTAGAACCTTGCTGATTTTTCACTACTTCATTTTAGCTTTTTTTTAAAAATCAAATTTGGTTTGGAACTGTGAATTGTGAACTGAGAAATGAATGTGACCATTGGACTGGGAGCAGTAGCTTGTTTAAAAAAAAATTTTGTTCATGAGGCCAAAGAGTTATGTGCAAGTTGTTTTTTATTACAAAGTGTTCTATAGACACTTCGACTCTGGAGAGGTCTTATGCTCAAACAGATGGTAAATACTGACTGTTAACCGGGACTGCATAGGGAAACAAATCAATTTAACAAAGAGAAGCCGCAGCTTGAATTGGTTTTTGGTTTTTGAACTGTGCTTTCAGCTAGAGGAATTGTCCTGTAGCTTTCACAGGGACAAAGTTTTGATTGCTCTGTAGTTGTCCCCTTACTTTCAACTTATTGAAAGGCGAGAATAGAATCTCAGTTGTAAAATTAAATAAGTATTCCTCAGACTTTACCAGAAGATATTTGCATGCATCGGTATGATTGGAAACCAAGCAAGATATAATCCGATGTGCTGGTGATGCTACAGATGGTGGTGTTTGCTTAAGCAAACTAGTTAGTTACATCTCATTTATTTTTCCTTTTTATAGAGTTGTAGAGTCATACAGCACAGAAACAGACCCTTCAGTGCCAACCAGTCCGTGCCAATCATAATGCCAAACTAAATTAGACCCACCTGCCTGCACTTGGCCTATGTCCCTCCAAACATTTCTTATTCATGTTCTTAACCAAATAGCTTTTAAATGTTGTAACTGTACCCACATCCACCACTTCCTCAGAAAGTTCATTCCACACAGTAACTCCACTCTGCGTAAAAAAGCTGCCCCTGATGACCTTCTTGAATCTTTCTCCGCTCACCTCAAAAATATACCCCTTAGTCTTGAAATCCCCTACACTTGGGAAAAGACACTTGCCATTCACCTTATATATACCCCTCATGATTTTAAAAATCTCGATCAGGTCACCCCTCCACGTCCTACACTCCAGTGAAAAAAGAGCCAGCCTAGTCAGTCTCTCCTTATAATTAAAATCTTCCATTCCCAGCAACATCCTGGTAAATCTTTTCTGAACCCTCTCCAGCTTGATAATATCCTTCCTATAACAGGGTGGCCAGAACAGTACAAAGATGAAGATTTTCTTTGCTTGGAGGGTTGTTAGTCTCTTCTCCGCACAGTAGTGGAAGCTGGTTCATTGAATATATTCATTGATCTACAATGATTAGGGAATGCACACAGTACTTCAGAAGAGGCCTCACTAATGTCCTGTACAACCTCAGCATGAAAATCCCAAATCAGGAGGTCTGAGCAATGAAGGCAAGCGTGCTAAACGCCTTAGCTGCCCTGTCTACACATGATGCCAACTTCAAGGAATTATGTACCTGAACCCCTAGGTCTCTCTGTTCTAAACACTATCCAAGACCCTCCTTTTAATTGTATAAATCCTACACTTGTTTATTCTACCAAAAATGTAATACCTCACATGATTTATCCCTCAAATGTGTGTCTGTCTGTCTTTGTGAGAGGGTGGGGGTTGGAATTAAACAGAACTGGTTTTAAATCATAGAAATTAATTAGATTACTTTGTTGTTTAACTGTGCTTTGCTAAAGTTACTGTATTGTTCATAAACTGTCAAATCATTTAAGCTATAAACCTGGTGTTCAGTATCAATTATTCACAATATCTGGGATTGGTTATTCATAAGGATAAAATCAGGAACCTCAACTTTGAGGGGTTAGTGTGTACTTTAACGGTGTTGTGAATACAGGGATAGGGAGACCGATTTGACTTGGCTGTCCATCTCCATGTCATAACAACCCTAGATTCCAGCATATTCCCAATGATTGATGTCATATTGACAAGTGGATCATTGTTCCCCATTCTCTCCTCCTCTTCCTTTGCATAGCAGTGTGAAATTTGTTACCTTCCAATCAAATGGGACCATTCAGAAACCAGAAAACATCGAAAGGTCGCAACCAATGTATCCACTATCTCTGCAGCCCAGGTCGAGAGAATTTATCAGCTTACAGTCCATTGATATTTCCAAACCTTTTTTGCCACTAATATCCAATAATTTGAGTTCCTCACTTCCATGAAAATCTCAGATTCCCACTAGCTATTTTATTTGGACACACACAAAAGAAGTCATTTAACATCTTTGCCATTCCTTTTTCCAGTCCCTTCCCTTCAATATACCTGTAAAAGCACATCTGGCATGGTTACTCTCATATTCTATTATTTTCCTGAATTAATTTTAGGTCATCCTTTGCAGTTATCTTAAAAGCTTTTTATAAGCACATGCTTACTTCTTTTGTTGGCAATATTAAAGTTCTTTTAATCCAGTACTACCCTGAACCTTTTAGTTAGGCACAGGTGGATCTTTTTGTCCATGGAGCTCTTACTTCTTAAAGGACTACAGACTTAGTAAGCATTCGAAAATATTTGTTTTCCATTGTTCACCAACTGTAACACAATTTAATTTCTTCAATATATTTTTGCCTTCTTGTACTTCTCGTACTTCTTGTACTTCTGATACAATCAGCTTTACTAAGTTTAGTTCTCTATTCTTCGACTTGGGAATTTCACACACAAGCCTAATGTGAAATTCTAATAAGATCACCCTTCCCCTTTGTACGTGGTTCCCAATTTATTGTGTTTTTGGATAATGCTGCCAAGAACCAGTATGTAGATGAGAAATAGGAGGGGGACAAGGTCAGATTTACACAGGAGTAGGAAGAGATGCCAATTGAAAGTGCCTTCCTAGCTCTGATTAGCTAAAGATGAAACTAAGTGACACACCCAGCTGTACTGCATGGAAGAGGCACTGGAGTAGATGGTGTGGCTAACTGCAAAGGCTATGGACAGGTTGAGAAGGAGAGTTTACCTCCCTCTTTATCTCTACGTGTACCATTAATTTATCTTATTTTTGCCTGATGCACTATTGCCATGAAATGTTTGTCACTTCATTTCACTGTATGAATTTACCCAAAACACCACAATGCTTTGCAGTCTTGATGTTTCTCTTCAGACTTAACAATTTTCTTTCACTTTAATGTTGCCTGTCCCCCTACCCCTACGCCACCCTTTAGTTCAAAGCCAAATCTAAAAGTATGAAATTCACCAGGATGCCAGTCCCAGACAATTTGAAGTGGAGCACATTCTAATGTAACGCTTTCTCTAAGCAACTTTGTATTAAGCAGGACTACAGTCTAACAACAAAGTTCTTTCCGGCTTCTTTCACTTTAAACTTCACTGATAATACAATGGTGAAAATGTGCAAACAATCAGTCTATTTGGACACAAACCCACGTACTGAAGATCGCAAACTAAACCACTGAGCACCAAGCTGCCTGCATCCCAGGATTTAAAAATAATAAGGTGGTATTTAAACAATTTCACACACTGGCAGCACTGGGGTCAGTCAGGCAAGCAAATAATATTCTGTCTACATTTTCAGTTTACCTCAAATTACAAAAATCTCATTTCAGCAAAGCAGTACTTGATTCACAAACTGGGGAATAGTAAAATAGTCTGTTATATATCTTTTACTCAGTTGACTGGACAGCCGATTTACAATGCAGTGACACCAACAGCATGGGTTCAATTCCCACACTGGCTAAGGTTACCATGAAGGACTCTCCCTAACAACTCTCCCCTCACCCGAGGTGTGGTGACCCTCAGTTTACATCACCATGAGTTGCCTCTTTCTAATGAGGGAGCAGCCTATGGTCCAATAGGACCTAGAAAATGTCGAATGCTAACATGAATTAGATACCTTCAATAATAAAAGAATTGGAAGACTGCTGTGCACAAATACACCACATTTCCCATGGTTTTGTCAGTGCGCAGCATGTCTGCCAAAAGCATTTAAACACAGTATCTGTCCTTTCTTTCCAGATGGAACAAAATTACAGCTACTTCATGTTTATTCAGACAGTAACCCTCTCTAAAGGTTCTGTAAAAAATTAATCAAAATAGATAAATGTAAAACAAATTTACTTTCAAGAGTACAAAAAGATCAATTCAATTTCCTGTTGATCAAGGATTACTAAATTATAAGTACTATGAAGGTGAAGGAATAGTGCATTTTCCGGCCTATCCAGGTTACAGGTTATAGTTCAAATCTAAAAGAAACACAATTTTTTTTGCTTATACAGTATTAAATATTTTTGGAAGACATTAATGGAAAGAATGTTTCTTTACTTTTCCAAACCATATGTTGCAAACCAGACATTTAGATAGGACAAATTTGATTCATCTGTCAACAATTTCTATTCTACATTATCACACAAAGTAAGGCAATATTTTGTTTGGAAACATTAACTCAAAGTTGAAATTTGAATTCTGCCCTGTTGCAGAGAATTTACCGGTCTTTTTACAACTGAAAAGAAACGTGGAACGGAGTTTGTTTATTGGTTACACGTGGAGAAACTGAATTTGATACTTTTCAGACACACCCTGGTGTCAAGTGCTTTGCACTGTATAAGTGTTTATTGGTTGACAAGTGGACTCTGTTTAGCAGAGTTAGAATAAACAGATAATTTTGGTTGGCAAACTGTAACTTGGAGAGTGTTGCAGGGATCAGTGCTAGGGATGCAACAATTTACAATCTATGTTGATGATTTGGACAAAATGACCAATTATCATCAGCTAACAAGATTAGTAGGAAACTTGTGAGCGGGATACAAAGAGTCTGCAAAGGGATATAAATAGATAAATTAAGAGAATGCCAAAAATTGACACATGAGGCATAATGTAAGAAATTGAGATTGCCTACTTTGGCAAGAATAGAAAAACAGATTATTTAAAAGAAGAAGCCGCATGTGCGCCACAGTACTGAGGAATCTGGGTACCCTTGTACATAAATCATAAAAAGTTGGCATGCACGTACAGCAAATATTTAGGAACACAAATTAAATGTTGACCTTTATTGGAAGGAGATGGCATATAAAAGTATGAGAAGTCTTGCTACCTCAGTACAGGGCTTTGATGAAACCACACCTAGAATAGCATTGAGTTTTAGTCTCCTTACTCAAGGAGGAACTTACATGCATTGGAAACTGTTCAGAGAAATTCACTAAACTGATTTCTAGTAGTCAACTATCGTCCTCCAAGGACAGGTTGAGCAAATTAAACCTATAGCCATTTGAATTTAGAAGAATGAGGGATAATCTTACTGATATACAAGATTCTGAGGGAAGTTGACAAGGTAAATGCTGAGAAGCTGCTTTCCATTGTAAGGGAATTTGAATCAAGCTGCATTCCATTCAAGCTGGAGTTGATGAGGATTTTCTTTGCCAGAGGGTCATTAATCTTTGAATTCTCTTCCCCACACAGTGGTGGAAGCTGAGTCAGTGAATACATTTAAGATTAATTTAGACAGATTTTTGATCTATAATGGTTACAGAATGGGTAGACAATGAAGACTGCATCAGGTCATCCATAATCTTAGTCAAGGGGGAGGTGGCTCAATGGGTCTGATGGTCTATTGCTGCTGCTATTTCCCATGACTTGTTGTGAAGCCAAATTGGTAACCAAGTAGCAGACTGAATTAACTGAACTGTTTCTCAACACTGATGAATTTTAGAATACTCAACTCAGCTAAGGGCAGGATACTTACTTGAAAAGGTTCTTTTGGTGTCAGGCACAATGTTTGTTGCATTGCATAAAATGGGACAATACCAGCTGACTGATACAATCTGGTGGTATTATTTAAGTAGCACTTTCATAGGAGAACGACTAATGCCAATTGCTTTGGTATCTGATTCCAGGACTGAGCCTTCCAAAGAAACATTGGCTTATGCACATTCAAGTCTAGAGTGCAAATGCCATGGTCATGAACAAGATTCACAAAATTGTGTTAACATTAGTCATTCAAATCACCTTCAGAGATCTATCATTTATTCTGTAATTGAGGCTTTGATTTAAGTATTATAAAACCACAGGTTTGGATATTCTATCGTTTATGGATTTTTTTTATAAATAAAAGTAGATCTTCCATCAACTGCATATAGTTGACTCACGAATTCTACACTTGTGTGTTTTTATGATTTTGACAACCCTGCTTTTAACAATGTAAAACAGGACATATCAGTTCCAAAATCCAGGAAAAAAATGCTTTTCATCTGATAATTGCGGAAACATACAGACGCAGCAGGTGCGGGAAAAAAACATGTTTATAGTCACAGTGGGATTGTAGGCACAATGTCCATGGAAAATATTCCTCTATAAAACAAGAACATAAGATTGCCAACATTTCCTAATGACAACTTCATTGTTATTTGTCCCCAAATTATATGAAAAATGAACAAGTCTATCAGTCTCTAGAGGTAAATCTCTAGGACTCAGCCCTTCCAGAGTTTCAAATTCTAAGATTACGACAACTTGCATTTATACAGTAACTTAATGTATTAAGATGCCCAGGACATTCACAGACATAATTATCAAACAAAATTTAATAGAAACATTAGGGCACTTGACAAATTGCATTTTGGGTTTTTAAGCACTGCTTTAAAGGAACAGAAAGAGGGAACACAATGAGAAAGACAATCCAGGGTTTAGGGTCTGGATAATTGAAGGGGTAGCTGTCAGGGCTTGAGTAAAGGATGCAAGCGTATACAATTTTTCTCAACTCTCACAGAACACAGCGTGTTAGGTGTTTTTGAGCAGGCAGGCTGATTGCTTACTTTAGGACAAGTTAAGGAAAAGTGATCAGGTCCAGAGGGAAAAGGGATAAATCAATTTGCACAAGGGATAAGAACGAAGCTTAGAACATGACTCTTCATTTCCAAAGGAATCATACTGGATTCACAATGTCAACACTGTTTCTCACTCCACAGCTGATGCTGCTTGACCTGCTGAGTTTCTCCAGCGCCTTTTGTTTTTATTTCAGATCTCCAGCGTCCACTGCACTGTGCTTTCAATCCATACAAGGCGTGGGTATGTTCTCATCGAGACTACTGCTCATGAATGTACAGTAACTTGTGGAGTATGTATAGAACTAGTGAACTACTATGGTGAATTATCACAAGAATATTACTTGCTAAAAGAGAATCCAAAATGAGGATCTTTTAAGGAAAGAAAGATGCCTAGGAAAATATGTCACTTAAGATTAAGTGGATAAGTAAATTGATATTACATTCAAGATTGCTACAAGCTCCAAAAACAAGCAACAATTAATCAAAGTTTCAAAAGAAATGCAATGAATAGACAGCTTTTATTTACATACTTCACAGTGGTAAATTTGCAGAAAAAACTACTCAGAGACAAAGGAGATGGATAGTGTGGGAGAATTGAAAGAAGAATTGAATAGGCATTTGTGAAAGTGGACAATTGTTTTGGGTCTGACCAGCTGGACTGCTTACTGTTTTCTACTTCAATTCTTATCGACATTACCATGTATTCTTTAACTTAGCACAAGTTCTAACACAGCTCGATTTGCGGATCAGATGGGACAACGGCAGCAAATAAAAAGTTTTAGCAGCTCAGAATTTGTAGATTTATAAATAATCAGACATCAAAACCTCTTGTATTTCACATTTTCAAGTTGAGAATGATTTTCGCTCAAAAACAGAATCACCTGCCTTCAAAACATCTAGCTCAAAAAGGGCATTCAGTTGGAATCAAAAGATCTGGATAGCTTGTTTGCCTGGAAGACTGTCTTATGACCTGTGATCTGTGAAATGGGGATAGACAGCACTTCAGCACAAAACCTATTCATTTCAGGTTTCTGGATGCAGAAATACAAAGTTGTGGGAACAGGGAAAAATTAAGATACAGAGGCATATATTTCAACAGGTTATCAGCCCATTACTGATTCCAAAGACAGAACTGCATAATTTTTACAGTGCAGGCAGCCATTCGGTCAATCGTAACTGCGCCACCGCTCAGAATGAGCATCCCACTTTAGTGCCATTCTCTTGTATCCCCCCCGATTAAGTGAACATCAGTCCTTTTCGAATGCCATGATTGAACGTGCCCACCATATACATAGCAGTGTTTTACAGACCTAAACCACTTATTACACTGTTTCTATTACTGATTAATTTAAATCTGCCATCCCTCATTCTTGATCATTTCACAAGTAGAACATTTTCTCTCTATGTACTCTGTCCAGTCATCTCATGATTCTAAGTACTTCAATCAGGTGTGCAAAAATATTTCTTCACATTACAACACCTAGCTGACGTATTTCATTGGGATTTCTTGAAACCATGAAAGATACAAAGTACATGCTCTTTCCTCTAATATTATTCATTTCATGAATTTTCAAACCGAATATTGAGGAATTAGGTTCTAGAGAGCGAGGGCTTTGACCATTACAAAGGAGGTCCTAAGCAGTTCCCTGCTTCAGCCATTGCAAAGCACTTATAGTAAAGTGCTTGTGTTGACAGCCTGAAAACATAATTACAATTGAAGGAATGATCTTACTTCAGTTCTCTGAGATGCAGAAGTACTTTGGTACAAGCAAAGGCATAATTAGTGTCAAGAAATGACCAGACCAAACAACACCTGGGATGGGAACTTGGGATCAATGGGCAATTCAAACACTATATTTACTTTAGTTTCAATTACAGACTGAGAAGCTTAATGCAATAGCAAGAGAAGTTTTTAGAAAAACGAATGTTTTATGTAATAAGAAGGAATGCAACATGCCTTTTGTTATCTAATGGATTCCAGAATGACATAGTACACTTACAAAACTGTAACACACATCAATATATCTGGAATATAAATATCTTCAAGCTCATTGATGCTATAATATGGGATGTTTCAGGTCAGCATTTGGCACTTCACAAATTTTAACTCAGTTTTAAGAAGAATAGTCCAGGAATGTAAAAGAAAAGCTATAGCAACATTTAAAAATATACGGAGAATTTTCCTTTCCTTGCCATGGGAAGGGAAACACGCAGAAAAGTGACAAAATTGGGTAGGAATGGAAAGAACTTTTTAAAATTTCCCCTCAAGTCTTAATGGCGAGTACAGAATCTCGCCCTTGATTGGCAGCTATCTCATTCCCACCTATTTGCATCTTACTAAAGCCCAAACTCACCTTATTTATATCTCACTTCTTTCCTCCTTTCCTCCACTGAAGAACTAGATGGTACAAATCCTCAAAAGGTAAATCAGAGCTGGTACCTGAAAACGGCAGCTCACTGAATGTCTGTCCTCAGCTATCAAGCCATGACTTATCCTGCACATTCCATGGCCACCATAGCCCTTGACACTTCATCCGTGCAAGTCTGCACCAGCAAAGCACCAGCCTGAATACATCATCATGCCTGCCCTCGCACTAACTTAGTCACCACTTCAAGCCTTTAACAGTTGACACTAGATTTCAGCGACACCTGCAACTTGCAGGCTTCTTTGAGGTCACTTCGCAGGCAGGAACAGAGGCACATTTCATGCAGCTACACAGGGTGCTTTTGTGCAGACATGGACACACATCTTATGGCTCTTAGGTTGTTTCCTTAAGGCTTATTCACGTTAGAGCTTATGTGGAAGTTTGCAGCCTCTGCCTGCTTCACACTGCATTGTTAGTGCACACACTTAGCACTCAGTTACAGGCTGCCAGTCTCTGTGTAGTTCACATTGCCTTCTCTGTGCACGAAGTCTTCAGAGTTCAGCTATAGGCTGCCAACCTTTGCAGTTTTTGTTAAACAGGGGAAGGAGGCAGGCAGCTTGTGACGGTGAGGACAACTGAACAGTTAATGCATCAATTGGTGAGAGAGAGGGCAGATGTATTGTACAGCACTGTCGTTTGTCAACATCAGACTTCCAACCTGTGCCAGCAAATTGTGGCATATACACTGCACGCGCTTCAAGAAAGAGGTGTAATGGGTGAAACTCAAAGGAGAACTATCATTGGTTGGGTCAAAGAGGATTACAGTCAGGCAGACAGCACAACCAAAAAGTCAGTCAAGGAAATTAACCAATTCCAGTACGGGCATGCTCAGTCAGGCACTTGAACAAAGTCCAGGGATCAGATCACAGTCAATCTTGCAACTCACAGCTAAGTCTGAGTGCAGTTGTGGAATTAGTCCAGGAGATGGGCCATAGTCAGTTCTGCTAAGTCAGTCATGGTGCTTTGGTCTATAACATTCAGGGGTGGCAGACCATCAAGTCCTGGACAAAGTGGGCAACTGATGTCTTGGAACGGGCTTCATTGAGTGTGTGTGCGTTGTATGTTTGTGTGCATGGTGTGTGGTGCGTGTGTGCGCGGGGTGGGGGGGGGGTTACTGGGTGGTGGTGAAGGGGCTTTAAGCATTTGGGAGGCTGAAGCGGGTGTATATGTGATTGTGTAAAAGGAGCCTTAGCCCCTCCAAGGGAGGGGTGGGGGCTGAACGTTCATCATGGCTGTAAGGACAGCAGCAGGATTGTATTCAACAACAACTTGTAACATCATGAAATCAGCATATCCCCCAATCTACTATTACCATCAAGGCAGGGAATTAATCCTAGCTCAATGCAAGGTGCAGGAGAACATGACAGCAGCAGCAGCAGCAGGCATACCTCAAAGTGAAGAGTCCCCCTGGTGGAGCTACAGCACAATATTACTTGCATGGCAAAAAACGTTTAAGCAGGTTAGCTTTTAGACAGCTAAAAGTGATCCTACTACAAACAGATCAGATCAAAGCTCTGCAATCCATTTGTGAACGGTAGTGGACAATCAAACAACTCAGTGGAGGAGCATCTGCAATTACCTACAGCTTTGATAATGGCAGAAGACATCATTTTAGTTCAAAAGGCAACACTGAAGCTTTCAGCCAGAAGTGATGAGTGGATGATCCACCTCAGCTTCCTCTGGAGGTTCAGAGATGCCTGTCATTAGCCAATTCAAAAAACTGAGAAAAAAAAACTACAGACACTGGGTACAGCAAAGGCTCTGGGCCCTAACAGCATCCCTGCAGTGGTTCTAAAGATTCATGCCCATGCACCCTTAATCAAGCTGTTCCAGTGCAACCTACAACACTGGCATCTATCCCTGCCCACAAAAACAGGTCATATCAACCCAATTAGTTAACACCGAATCAGTCTAATCTCACCCAGATGAAGTAGCCGTTGATGTCCTATCAAGCAACATTTAAGTAGTAATAAGGAGTTCATTGCTGCTCAGTTTGGGCTCTTTCAGGACCACTCCATGCATCATCTCATTTCAGACTTGATTAAACATTGCCAAAATGGATAGTCAAGAGTGAAGGGACATTGACCACCCTTGAAGTCAAGGTAGTGTTTGATAATTGTGGCATCAAGGAGTCCTAGCAATGGGGAATCAACGGGGAAACGCTCTACTAGCTGCAGCCAAATCTACCCAGAGGAAGATGGCCATTAGGCACCAATCATCTCAGTCCCAGAACAACACTCCCGGGTTCTTCAGCGTAGTGCCTTCAGACCAAATATTTTCAGCTGCTTTATTTATAAAATCAGAAGTATAAGATTTTCTGATGCTTGCTTCAGTATTTGACAAGTCATGAATGTACACAAGACCTAAACAAGAATCAGGCTTGGGCAACTAATACTTGCACCATAGAAGTGCCAGGTAAAGGCCACTGCCGAAAAGAAAGGTCCGAACCATTTCCCCTTGAAATTCAATGATAATGCCAACATCAAATCCTCCATACTCAATATCCTGGGGGCTGCCAGAATGTGAACTAAGCCAGCCATCTAAATACCAAACGCACAGAAACAGGTCGGAAACTATCACTTCTGTGGCAAGTAATTCATTCATCTCCCAAAACCGCTTCACCATTTTGGAAAGGCAAATCAGGGCAGGACTTATACACTTAATGGTAGCACTCTAGAGAGTGTTGCCGAACGAACAGACTTAGAGTGCAGGTTCATAATTCCTTGAAAGTGGGGCCGCAGGTAGATAGGATAGTGAAGGAAGCATTTGGTATGCTTGCCTGTATTGGTCAGTGCATTGAATAAAGGAGTTGGGAGTCATGTTGCAACTGTACAGGATGTTGATTAAACCACTTTTGGAACACTATTTGCAACTTTGGTCTCCCTACCAAAGGAAGGATGTTGTGAAGCTAGAAAGGGTTCAGAAAAGATTTACAAGGGTTGAAGGGTTTGAGCTATAGGGAGAAGCTGAATACTCTGGGGCTATTTTCCCTGGAGCATTGGAGGCTGAGGGGTGGCCTTATAAAGGTTTATAAAATCATGTGGGACTTGGATAGGGTAAATAGATAAGGTCTTTTCCCCAGGATGGGGGAGTCCAAAACTACAGGGCATAAGTTTAAGGTAAGACGGGAAAGATTTAAAAGGGGCCTAAGGGGCAACTTTTTCATCTAGAGGATGGTGCATGTATGGAATGAGCTGCCAGAGGAGGTGGTGGAGGCTGGTACAATTACAACATTTAAAAGGCATCTGGGAGGGTATATCAATAGGAAGGGTTTAGAGGAATATCAGCCAAATGCTGGCAAATAGTTTTATTTAATATATCTGGTCTGCATGGATGATTTAGACCAAAGGGTCTGTTTCCGTGCTGTACAGCTCTATGACTCTTATCTTTCTACAAGAAACAATCACCTTTATACAAGGAACAAGTCATGCATATGATTGAACACTCTCCACTTGCCTGGATGCTTGAAGTTCCAACAACACAAGTAGCTCAAATACCAATCAAGATAACACAGCCTGCGTGACTGGCACCTCACTCACAGTCTGAAACAGCCACTCCCACTGATTTTTCGCATCGACTGTCACTATCTACAAAATAAGCTGCAACAATTCACCAAGCATTTTTCAAAAGCCACCACCTTTGCTATCTAGAAGACAAAGGGCAGCAGAGGCATGGGAATACCATTACATGCAAGTTCTTCTCCAAGCCATGCATGGTTCTAAATTTTGAAAAGTTAAAGCACACGATCATTTGGAAAGATTGGGGGGAGGGGGCAGAACAGGAGTGAGAGAATGTGAGCGCACGCAAGCAAGCATACGAGTGAGAGAGCAAACACGACAGACAGATTGATAGTAAGGCCAGCATTTACTGTCCTTTTGTAATTGCCCAGAAAATGGTGACCTTCCTTCTTGAACTACGACAATCCTTGGGATGTTGGGTCATCTACAGTGTTATTCCAGAGGGAATTCCAGGATTTTGACTTAGTGGCCATGACGGAACAGTGGTATCTTTCCAAGTCAGGATGGTGCAGGACTTGAAGAGAATTTTGCAGGTAGTGGTGGTCTCTTGCAATTGCTGTCCTTCTTCTAAGGTATAGCGTTCATAGAAATGAAATTTGCTATCAAAAATGATTTGGATGGGTTACTACAGTGCATCCTGTAGAGGGGCTGCCAATATGCATAATGAATGGAGTGAATGTTGAAAGTGGTGGATAGATGGCTAATCCAGATTAGACGGTGTCAAAATTAGTGTTGTTGGCAACAGTCCATTTAAATTCTGTGGCTCTGAGGTTCCATGTATTGCAATCAGTGTCAGTATGCTGATTGCAACACTAACTTCCAGTTCTGAAGATCGCTGCAGTGCAATGACCTCAGAACACACTTATCCAGGAAGAAAATTAAAGGGAACATCAATTGTGGGAACTGCACCCATCCAGGCAAGTGGAGAACATTCCGTTACATTTTCAACTTGTGCCTCATAGATGGTGACAAACATGGGGAGACAGGAGGTGAGTTACATATCACAGAATTCCTAGCCTGTGAACTGCTCTTGCGGACATAGTATTTATGTGACTTAGCCGGTTTAGTTTCTGGTTGATGGCAACCGGGATGTTGACAGCAAGGAGTTGAAACGTCATCTTCGTTTCTTCAGTCATGGGGTTAGGCTCCTGGAACGTGCTTCGTAATAATACAGTGGGTGAACCTACACTACGCAGACTGCAACAATTCAAGAAAGTGGCTCAATATCATCTTTAGGGGCAACTGGAGATGGGCATCAAATGCAATACATTCCATGAGAGAATAAACAAAAAAATCAGTTTCCTTTTCAGATTTATTTAACTTACAAAATTTAAATTCTCTACCTGCCTTGGTGGACTTTTTACACTTCTCAGGATCATTAGTCCTAGATTACAAGTCTAGCAGCATAATGACTGTACAAATGTTCCTTTCTATCCACATGCATTTGTTCGAAATAATACTAACTGGTAGCAGTGAAGGAAGAGAACTCTTGGCGTTTGTATTGAGCTGCTGTTTGATATAATTTGATATTTTTAAGGACCTGCAAAATCTAAACTGGCTGCACTGACTCTTAATTAGGGTCTAGATTTTAGCATTATCTAAAGATTGAAACACTGCACCATTACTGCTCTGTTGCCCTGTTAGCACCTGGCAAAATTATTCTTACATATGAAAGAGATAGAAAGAAACAGTATTTTCTTTATAATGAGATGAGGGGCATCAATAACCTAGAGCCTTGCTGGATTCGTATTGACCAACTGCATCTTTGGAAATTAGTGACTGAGAAACAAATGTCCCTGAGAATTGGCAGAGTTTCCTAGTACGTATAGCTTGCATGTTTCAGTAACATGTACATGTTTGAATGGAATGGACCCAAAAATTAACAGAAAGCGAGAACATGTAGGGAAAAACCCTGAGCACACCATTTCATTTTCTTGGCCTCTTTTTACATAGATGACCTTGACCAACAAATCTTAAAAATGTTTGTCTTAAAGTACAACAGAGCAGGTTTTACAAATATTTTGTCACTCCCCCATTTCAGTGAGGCTAAATGGCTCATGAATTCAAATAGTGCTTTATAATCTAAGGTATTAAATGTGAAGATTTCAGAATAAGGATTTCTAGACAAAAGAAGAGGAAACAAAAATATTAAGAATACTGTTTGGTGATAATGGTTAAGTAAGAAGAACATTAAAAATATTTTTACTGATTTTTGCACAACAAATATATTCAGATTGCGTGACTTTATTGACATGGGAATAATGATAGGCCTTTTTAATTCTTTCCTATAATAGAAGCAAGATCAATTACCTATAGAGCTAGAAACTAATTAGTAATTCATAATCCAACAGAGGATTTGTTAATTACTTAGATTATAAATTCATTTTCTTACACACCACTTAGACTAGATCAAGCACTAATCTAGCACCACATTTCTGTCAGAAAACATCTATCAATCATACTTTCTTCAGATGCTTACCAGCACTATTCACAGTAGACATCAGCTCTTCAATGAGTTTGATACCAATTTAACTTCACCAATAACTTATGTGACCCATCCACATCAAAGCTGTTTTCTCCACTAACACGGGTTTCAAAAGGAACAAACTCAACTGTTTAAGCTGTGCCACTGTGAACAGCAGAAAAACAAATGTGATTGAATTCTAAGTGACTTGGAACCAAATTGTGTGCAGTGTTTGTCCAAATATTGCTCTGATCATTGGTTCTACTCTCTGAAGGCAACTTAGAATTCTTGAATTCCAGATCATCTCTCATACCGTCCCACTTCAAGACAGCTGGAGACATCACAAAAGCACACTGGCAGCACTGAATCTAAAAGGTTTTGGGAGATATAGTAGTATAGTACAAACTCAGATGAATCTTGGCTGAATTGGGCCACAAATATGGACAAGTTACTAGGTCTCCAGTTTCCTACGCAAAATAATAAAAGCCGAAGTGGCTAAATGAACAACCAGCACGTGCTCCCAAATATGTTCATATTTATGATCAACTTTGACTTGCATCTGTGGAAGGCCAGTTTCTAACCCTGTGCAACTCGTGCGAATCAGTACTCACCCTGAACCTGTAGGGACTCCAGTTTCCAAAGCAGATGGTGCAGCAGGTGAACCTTTCTCCTGAACTTCATTCTTATTTTTCAAAAACGTTTTAGCTTCTTTGGAAGCAGCATCCACTTCTTTCGTAACTCTAAAACAACAAAATAATTAGGCATTAGCAAAATCAAACGATTATTATGATTAAACTTTAAGTCCCTTATTTTGTTCACACAGAAGAGGAAAAGGCCATTCAACCTGTCCTGTCTATACCAGCTCTCCGAATGACGATTTTACTTAGTGCCATTCTCTCATCTTCTTCCCATGATCCTGCACATTGTTACGTAAAAGGACACAATCTACCACCCTCCTGAATGCTTCAACGAAACCTACCTCCACACTTTCCAAAAAAGCATTCAAGGAAACCCTAACCATTTGCTGTGCGTAAAAGCTTTCTCATACTGTTTTTGTTTCTGCTGCCAATGACCTTGAATCTGAGGTGTCTTGTTCTTAATGTTTTCATGAGCCCACAAATTTGAATACGCTATCAGAATTTCTCTTTCATTTCTTCTCTAAAAAAAGCTTTTCCCCATAAATTTTCTTTATAACTGAATTTCTTATCACTAGAACCACTCTTCAAAATCTCTTCTGCATCCTCTCCAACACTTCCGTATCCTTCCTCAAGTGTGGCACACACAATTGAATGCAATATGCCAACTAAGGCTGAACTGGAGTCTTATACAAGTTCAGCAAAACCTTCTTGTTCTTCTACTTTATACTGTAGTTAAAGGCAAAGATAATGTCTGCTTCATCAATGTGCTCTCAATCTGTCCTGCCACTTTTGACGCAATTTTTCCCCACATAGACACCAGGACCCTCTGCTCCTACATCCGCTCTAGAATTGTTAGCCTTTAGTTTCTACTGTCCTTCACATACTCCCTGACAAAACAAAGCAGTTCCCATTTGATCACACAGAAAATGATCGTCTGCCACCTGTCCATCCATTACACCAACTTGCTGGCATCCTTTTGAAGTTCTACACTGCTCTTCTCAGAGATCACAAAGTTTCCAAGCTTTGCAATGTCATCAAATTTTGAAACCGTGTCCATCAAGCAAGAAAAAGCAGAGGCCACCCCCGCACCCCACCACCACAACCCCCACAACCCCCCCTCAACCCCATACCCCCAACACCACCCCGGGGAACTCCACTACAAAATCTCCGCCAGCCATTCATTAAACAGGATACGAGTGGAAGCTCACATTCAGGTTGAAGAGAACAAGTTCGTGAGGATTCACACAAGACTGGGAGTTTTTAACTATGACCCTTGTTGTAGAAGTCAGTCAGTTCAGGCATTAGGTTAGTTCTTTTGAGAAGGCAAATCAGAGTCAAGCATAGCTCCTGGAAAATGAAGTATGCACTTAAGGGACAGAGTAAAGTATTACCACAACAGGGAGACTGTTGGTCATTATAAAAGTTAAACTTTAGTTTAGAGCACAAGGTTGCTACCGTAGTGACTGTAATGAGGTCAGCCAAGTAGATATCATTGAATGACTTCCCTAACTGGACCAGATTAACAGCCCCAATCAGGGAGCCATGTCTGACGGATATAAACAGGTGTGTCAGAGGTTCTGTTCACTCTGAAAGCTGGCTCTGAGGAAGTGGGATCAGCGTTAATGACTTTCCATGTGTAAATAAAGGGTGACTTGGTGAAGGGATACCAGTGTCTGTCGAGTTGTTTCAGCTATATATTGACATTGAGTCGTAGCGGCTTTTCACTTGTTGTTTAGGACAGGAATTGCAACATGTTAACAAAAGGTAAAGATGGCAAGCAAAGTACATCAATGGCCTAATTATCAGTAGCAATGGATGGCTTCAGGGTCTTGCCTATTATCAAATGAATTTTGTAAACCACCATTTTAATTAACCTTTAAATGCCAACACATCAATGGCACTCCTTTGGAATGAATCAGAATGAACCAAATGAATTTTAAAATATCACTGTACAGTTTAATTCCACCTTCTGAAAATCTTTACATTTCACAAACTTGATTTTCATTTTACCATCATATTTTCTTCATGCCTGCTTCATACATTTAACCTAAGATCTAGCACAAGATTATCAAAAATCAAAATGACTTTTCTGAATACCTTGCAGCTTCAAGTTGACTCCATCCATAGTTTATGTCCCAATATCCTTTCAGAAGGGTTAAAACTGAAGCAAGATTAATAAGGTGTTTTAAAAAAAGAAAACATGATAATTCAGCAATAATGCACAAGCATGAATATAAGCAAGAGTCCCCAACCAATGCCCACACCAGCATACCTTTCAGTGAGCGTCACACTATGGTGATCGAGCACCAGACTCCACTCTAAACCCTGTAGGAATTGTAACTGAGGAAAGACAGGTTGATTGAAAGACAAAATTGTAGGTCAAGTGCTTCAGTCAAGCTTGCCTATTCCCAATTACAATCCTTGCAGGACCTTATGTCTATTACTGCTACTAATATTACTTTAAAGATGTTCAGGATCTTATTTCTTTGTTTTTTGAAAAAATATTGTATTCTCTACACCAACTTTTGCTCCTACTGGAATTCAAACTGGACAAAGGTTCTAGCCCATTCCATTCTTCCACTAAGGGAAGTAAATCTGCAGACAGCCCAAGAAACAATGAAAATAACGAAATGACAGCAAACAGCCAAGGAAAAGCAAAGATATCAAAAGACAAAATTGAGAACAACTGGAAACCAAAAGCACACAAAAAAAAACCTGAATGACAGGAAATATTCACAATGAATGCCACTTCCACGTGCAGAATACTAAAATTTTGCACTTGTAATGAATGCAAGATGATAGGGAATCCATGATTACACAACCTAATTATACTGTTTCCACTATTCCGAGAATAAATGGTCAAGGATAAAACACTCACAACTGAAGCATTTCACTTGATTATATTTCCATCTCACATATTATAAATTGGTTGGGGCACAGAGTACTACATATTCTAACTGAAAATTAGATTACTATTGCAGGCAGAGAAACATACACACCTATGGGTAGACAGCCAGAAAGTGGAATTAGTTTTGGATTATCACAGCACTTCAGTAGCACAAAAAGGACAGGGTGAAAGTTCCTACAGAGTGAAGAATCAATCCCATTCTTCATGTCACCTGTAATTCAGCTGGCAACAAGCTCACCTCTGACTCACTGGAATGGAACAGAAAAATCAAGGTGGGCACTGCGCTGCATTACTGAGGGAGTGCTGCACTGTTGGGCATGTTGCCTTTGAGAAGAGACTTTAAACCAAATAAATTTTTGTCTGTTTGGATGTATGCAAAGAATCTCATGGTACCTTTCAAAAAGAAGGGGAGCTATCTCCAGTGTCCTAGCCCAGTGGTTACACCTCAACAAACAGACTCTTTTTTCACTATTGCATTGCAGTTTGTGGGAGGGGGCTACATATAAAGTTGCTGCTCTATTTCCTACATTATGATATCAGCTATACTTCAAAGTAGTACTTAATTGGAGGTAAAGTATTAGGTGATGTCCAGACGTTGTGTAAAGTGCTGTATAAACTCAAGCTTTCTGAATACAATTCACGATAATCATAAACAGGTGAGAACATTTGTGTCATAACAAGAGAAAAGTCTATATCTATAATATCAATGAATGACTCAATAAAATTGAAAGTACAGTACAAAGTACATTCAGAGACTAAAAATAAACAGGCAGCTTTTCAGCCACCCTCCACACACAAGGCCCAGAATACTCTCTAGATAAGTATAACATGATAAAGTATAATATGGTAAGTATAACATGCCAACAGAAATTGCCAAATTCTTACACTTTAAATTTTAATTCAAGTATCGTTATTAAGTAATCAGACCAAGTTTTGACATGTAGTAAAGTAAAGATAAAACAAAAAATTAATATTTTCTCAAGTACGTCAAAGTGCTTCATCCAGAAGATATCCAAATATAAGCCCAGTTCTTCAGCGGAAGTGCAGGGTGCTGCATCCTAAAACAAATCTACAATGAGATTCAAGAGCTATGCCCAGATTTTCATAGTTCATAACACAGGAGAATGCAATTTCAATTGGGAATGACAGTGGAACAACTTTGCAGAATTCCATACTTGAAAATTTGAAAATCCATTACTTGGAATTAAAATTAGGAATCCTTTATTCTAAGATATAAAGCTTTACTTAGAAGTATGTTTTATAGAATGTCACGTTGATTATAGATGGAGGATTATAATCATAGAATCCCTAAACAGTGTGGAAACAGGCTCTTCGCCCAATAAGTCCACACTGACCCTTGGAGCATCCCAACCCGACCCATCCCCCTATAACCCACCTAAGCTACACATCCCTGAACACTATGGGCAATTTAACATGGCCAATCCACCTAACCTGCACGTCTTTGAACTGCGAGAGGAAACCGGAGTACCCAGAGGAAACCCACGCGGACACCAGGAGAATGTGCAAACTCCACACAGACAGTCGCCGAAGGTGGAATTGAACCTGGGTCCCTGGTGCTGTGAGGCAGCAGTGCTAACCACTGAGCCACCTTGCCGCCTTACGCTTTGAAACTGCACTTTGAAAAAAAGGACTATTTTCTTGGTTGATTCCAAAATGGGCTTTACTGAATTAAAGATGGTGCTACAAATCAGATGATTTGTGCATAAAGGACAAAACTAAGTCCATGACATCCTGGAATCTCTTGTACTCTCCAGTGTGTGGACATTACAGTCAAAACAACAGAAGAGAATGGTGGGCATTGCATCTCGAGAGCAAGAATTGATAATGACAAAAAAGCCATTGAAACTCATTATGCTTAGTGCACCACCTAGTTCATACCATGAACAGTTTTGATCAGGAATACTGATGTTTAACCTCATTACTCCTGTGGAGGTGCTAACAGCCTCAGTTATCTCCCAAAGCGAATACTTAACCCCTACTTAGACAGAGAGAAACCAATTGCTGAATTGAAGTTGATTCCTTAATGAGCCTATTACATGACCAAAACAACCCTGGACTTGGAAAAGTTTTGCTTACACATTTCTGAACCCTTGCATCAGCCTCGTAAAATGTTAGTCTACTGTTAACATCACAGTCCAAGAGTCTAACTGGTGAAGTCACAATCCAGATTCCAGACTTAACTAAGTTTGTATCATCTTGAATCTCCTTCAAAATCTGTAGGTCTGGAAAAAAACTTGCATTTGCCTGAAAAGTGGGCAAATTTTACAGATTAACATCATCTTCTGTGCCTTCAACAACTTTATAAGTAATTCGGCAACTTCAGCTGAAGAATTCACAACGGAATACAAACATCTATGGAAAGATCCTTCACTGCAGGCGGACTTTCTGCATTCAGACAAAAGCTACACGAGTTAACGTATACAATCTTCATTTTTAAAACCAATCCTTAATTGTGAATTCTTGCCTTTCCATCTTCCTTCCATGTTCGTGCACACGTGTGTTTTGACAATCATTCCTCTGGTTTGGAATGCATAAAAACTCTACTTTTGATTCAATCCCAAGGACAGTTTGTTGCAGGTCTTTTAAAAATTAGACTTGGTAAACATGGGGTTTGGACAAATGACACTGGATCCAATTTCAAAAGTGATAAACAAACAAAAAATTAAAAATATGTCTAAATACGGGTAGGAAAAACTTAAAAGAATCCAATTATCTCCCCTTTCCATTCATAACAAAAATTACCCTGAATACAAAAGGAGTAGAAAATATATGGCTTGAAAACCTACAATCAAACTAAATTCCATAACACCTCCGTGATCAATCAGAACCTAAATTAAATAAGACATGGAAATGGAAAATATCAGTTTCCACTATTTTCCCTGGCTAGCTCCACTTTTATGATCAAATGTGGTACTATGTAGGTGATCAGACATTCACTAATTATTTCCTGAATTCAGTCCAATAAAATGAGCAGTGGTCTGGTATGCACTTACACAAAATACAAAGAAAATAAAACAGCTGGCCTCCATTAATTCAAACTGCAATTAACTTCCTCCATATTTTTAATTCCTCTTTCTTCCCTACTCTTCTCCCTCAAATTCCCCCGTTTCATGCTCTCTCATGCTGCCCTCTGTCTCAACATTTGCTGGTATTCCAGTCTTTTGCACACTTTCACATTCCCAGTCTCTTACTACCCCCTCCAATTCCTATCTGACACACAGATGCATACATATACACACCAGTACCTCAATCATTTACTTTTATATAGTTTCCAATGACTTGTTACTCCATCCCAAAGCACAGAAAGAAAGGAAAGCCATGGGTAGGAAAATGGCAACTATAGTCAGCGATTTTATTTTTATTTTCCAAATAAACTGCCATGGAGAATCCCCTACTATCAAGGTGTGATTGGGGGTGGACATTTGCAGGTAAAGAGACAACTGGAATATGGGAAGCCTTCAAAAATGAGATAACGGGAGGCCAGAGACACTATGTTCCTGTTAGGGTGAAGAGCAAGGCTGGTAGGTGTAGAGAATGCTAGATGACCAGAAAAATTGAGGTTTTGGTCAAGAATAAGAGGGAAGCATATGTCAGGTACAGACAACAGGAATCAAGTGATTTCCTAGAAATGCATAAAGGCAGTAGAAGTATACTTCAGAGGAAAATCAGGAGGGCAAAAAGGAGATATGAGATAGCTTTGGCAAATAGGGTAAAGGAGAGTCCAAAGGGATTCTACAAATGCATTAAGGACAAAAGGTAAACTGGGCAGAGAATAGGCCCCTTAAAGATCAGCAAAGCTGCCTACATGTGGAACCACAGGAGAAGGCGGGGGGGGATACTAAACAAGTATTGTGCATCAGTGTTTACTGTGGAGTAGGATACATCTTGAAAAATGTCCATATGACAGAGATGGTGGTGCTGGATGTCTTAAACTGCGTAGAGGTAGATAAACCCCCAGGACCTAATCAGGTGTGCCCTAGAACTTTGTGGGAAGCTAGGGAAGTGATTGCTGGGATTCTTACTGAATATGCGTATCATCGATAGCCACTGATGAGGTGCCAGAAGACTGGAGGTTGGCTAACATGGTGCTACTATTTAAGAAAGGTTGTAAGGAGAAGCCAGAGAACTACAGACCAGTGAGCTTGACATCGGTAGTGGGCAAGTTGTTAGTCGAAATCCTGAGGGACAAGATTTACATGTATTTGGAAAGGCAGAGATTGATTAGGATTGTCAACATGGCTTTGTGCATGGGAAATCATGTCTCAATAACTTGATTGCAGTTTTTGGCAGAAGTAACAAAGAGGATTGATGAGAGCTGAGTGGTGGACGTGATCTATATGGACTTCAGTAAGGCATTCAACAAGGTTCTTCATAGTAGACCAGTTAGCAAGGTTAGATCACACAGTAGAGGGAGAAATAACTATTTGAATGCAGAACTGGCTCAAAGGTAGAAGACAGAGGGTGGCGGTGCAGGGTTGCTTTTCAGACTGGAGGCCTGCTTTTCAGACTGGAGGCCTGTGACCAGCAGTGTGCCACAAGGATCAGTGCTGGGTACACTGCTTTTTGTCATCTATATAAGTGATTTGAATGTGAACATAGGAGGTGCGGTTAGTAAGTTTGCAGGTGACACCAAAATTGGAGGTGTAGTGAACAGCGAAGGTGGTTAACTCGGAGTAAAATGGGACTTTGATCAGATGGGCCAATGAGCCAAGGAGTGGCGGATGGAGTTTAATTTAGATAAATGTGAGGTACTGCATTTTGGAAAGGCAAATCAGGGCAGAACTTACACACTTCATGATAAGATTCTGGGGAATTTTGCTGAACAAGGACACCTTGAAGTACAGGTTCATAGTTCCTTGAAAGTGGAGTCACACGTTGATATGATAGTGAAGAAAGCATTTGGTATGCTTGCCTTTATTGGTCAGTGCATTGTGCAAAGGAGTCGGGAAATCGTGTTGCGGCTGTACAGGACATTGGTTAGGCCACTTTTGGAGTATTGTGTGCCATTCTGGTTGCCCTCCTACAGGAAAGATGTTGTGAAACTAGAAAGGGTTCAGAAAAGATTTAAAAAGGTATTGCCAAGATTGGAGGGTTTGAGCTATACGGAGAAGCTGACTAGACTGGGGCTATTTTCACTGCAGCATCAGAGGCTGAGGGGTGACCTCATACAGGCTTATAAAATCATGAGGGGCATGGATAGAGTAAATATGCAAGGTCTTTTCCCCAGGATGGGGGAGTCCAAAACTACAAGGGGGCATAGGTTTAAGGTAAGACAGGAAAGATTTATAAAGGATCTAAGGGGCAACTTTTTCACGCAATGGGTGGTGCGTGTATGGAATGAGCTGCCAGTGGAAATGGAGGAGCTGGAACAAATACAACGTTTAAAAGCATCTGAATGGGTATATGAATAGGAAGGGTTTAGAGCGTCATGGGC
The DNA here is from genome assembly GCA_024137785.1 of Ginglymostoma cirratum. Lineage (NCBI taxonomy): Eukaryota > Metazoa > Chordata > Chondrichthyes > Orectolobiformes > Ginglymostomatidae > Ginglymostoma > Ginglymostoma cirratum. The sequence goes on along the minus strand of JAHRHZ010000084.1, from coordinate 16,742,418 downwards.
CAAATGCTAGCAAATGGGACTCTACTTACTTAAAAGATCTGGTCAGCATGGACTGAAGGGTCTATTTCCGTGCTATGAATCTCTATGACTATGCATTCTCAGATGTCACAAGCTGCAATTGCATTGTAGTATCAAAGATATCCAGGTGTATAACTAAATTTAATGAACCATGCTGGGGAATGGTCTACACATTATGGACTCAAATACATTTATGAAACAAGGGAGACTTTCTATTTACATCATGACATATATATTTTCTGATACAAGCTGTATAGTACTGCATTGACAAAATAAATTTTACCCACAGATGCATGCGTACAGAGTATTTTTCTTTTTGTTTCCAGTATATCAGCACCTGTCCATAACATGTTTCATTTATTAACCGGAAGGTGAAAGTAACCCACAAATACATACAAAGAGTGAGAAGCTTTTTCTTTTATGAAGGACACAAAACAATATTGGCTGTCATGTTACCGGAATAGCCTCCCAGGTCTAATAAAGTCATCAGCCTGCAATACTGAAAATATCATCATTCAACTCTGCAATGAAGTGTAACATTAGCGTTATTGGCCTCAACAAAAGTCCCTATATCTTAGAGGCAGTAGTCTGAAAAGAATGATGTAGTTGGGCAATAGTTCAAACATTACAGTCCTCTGATGTTTAAATACTAAGGTTTGTAAACTTTGTAGACAGCATGCCACAAACCAAAAAAAAGCACAATAAGAACAGTGTTTTCAAACATTAAATTTTTAAAATGCCTCTCAATACAAATTTTTATTACAGTGTTTAATGCACTCAAGGGAATTGATTTGTACAACTGTTCTCCAGTATAAGACTAAATGGAACACAGCTGCCTAAGAAACCAAGAAAAGCACCTGCAATCAACAGATTAAAAGTTTTGAGAATATTAAAATATTTAATGAGTAAAATGTGAACTGCATCCATAGAGTAGGAGTACTTAAATAAATGGTGCTAAAACCACTTAAATGCTTTTATCCACTTTTTAAAAACATGCAGAATGTTTCTTTCAAGATTTCCAATCAACGATATCTTTTCTGAAACATGAAAGATTAATTTTGAATAATGCATGTTCATTTTATCCAGCAAGTGCAGTCTATACTTTATGGAAGTACTTAGTTCCGATTTATTTTAATAAACACATCAAAATAATACACATACCATTGATTTTTGACTATCTTACCAATGTGGAAAAGGTGTGCAGTAGATGTTCAATCTCAATGGTTTGCAACAACGAAGATAAACGTATGATCAAAAAAGCAAAAATTAGACAAGTTGATTAGACATGCCTTGTGTTGGAGAAGGCTTATTGACTTGATTCTATCCTTCACTGCAAGAGCTGGTTCTGATGGGTTTCATGGGAAATGTCAGTGCCATATGAATTTATTACATTATTTACGAACCAAGCAACCTAGCCCAGCATTCAGAGACCTCTGGATTAATCAATGATTCAATACGTGATTGCTTACATCCCCAACCCTAGCCCCAAGGGAAGTGCTAGAAACTCAATATTCACAAGGGAACCACAACTGCATTTCATAACATGCCAATCAAACATTTTATGCTTCATTTAAAGACTTTGTCAAAGCCATCATATTCTCAGTCAGACCACAAGTGTCGTTTGGAACAATGCCTCATCTGTGATGCTCAACTACAGCACTTGCAGACATTAGCGTGTATAGTTGTCTCAGGCCATACACATTATACAACAGGTACAGGCAGTAAATCTGCACAAGCAAAGACATATGAGAGAATGGCTATGACAATTAGCAACTGGAAACAATTTAAAACACAACTCATAAGGTTTCCTGCTAATGGTGCACCAACTTCTTCGTTCACTAAATATTGTCAGGCAAAATTTGTCTGTGAAAACAGGTACTGCAGGAGAGAAGACAGGTATGGTGAGATAGAATCAAGTATAATCAAGCAGACTGGGGGACCACTTTGTGGAACACCTACATTCTGTCTACAAAAAAAGACCTGAGCTTCCAAACTGCCTGCCGCTTCAACACACCACTGGTTCCCTGGCCAACATCTGTCTCAGGCTTGCTGCAGTACTCCAGTGAAGGTCAGCAGAAGGTGGAAGAACAGTGTATAATTTTCCGCATGGAAACTCTAGAGCCTGCTGGACTCCATATTGAATTTAACAATCTTAAGGCCCAAGGTATCTTCTCCCATGTCCTTACACCAACACCCACACACCAAGCCTTTTTATCACATGATCCGCCATTACACATCATCCATTGTTAGGCACTAATTGTCCCCAGTTATGGTTAGTGACTTGCTCGCCAAGCTGTTAAGTTTGTTCGCAAACATCTCATCACCATGCTCTGTAACATCAGTGCTTCTGCGTTGGAGCATATCAGGGACTAACTGTCCCCATTAGTAGCTATTCATTCTCCCAGGCTGATCGTTATCCACCCCTTTGTCTGTTAAACTGTTCTTCTGTCTCTTTGGGCTCCACTTCTACCTGTTGTTTACTCCTTTCGCCCTACCCCCACCCGATCTCCTGCATTAAAAAAAAATTTCCTGAGGAAGGGTCACTGGACCCAAAATGTTAACTCGGATCCCTCTCCAAAGATGCTGCCAGACCTCCTGAGCTTTTCCAGCAATTTCTGTTTTTGTTTCTAATTTCCAACATCTGCAGTTATTTCAGTTATTATCAAGTATAATAAGGGTATGTGGAAACTAATATCACATTTGCACATAATGGTGACAGGGTGGCATGTATATATGGAACAGAAAGAGGGTCAAGGATAGATTATTGGGTGACAGCAAAATTAATGGCATGGAAATGGGAAGAGAAGTGGGTACAAATGGCTACAGTTGGATACATAAGAAAGCAATCAGGTAAAGGTAGTCTCACTCAGGTGAATGATGAATAGATCGAAGAGAATGGTGTGTTCAACATTGCTGAAGGTTACAGACAGGATTTTCTAAGGGCAGTTATCAATCTGTGGGATCAAGAAATTTTGGTTGAAGGGTTTCAAACAGGGAATTGTAGGCAAAACCGACAAAACCAGAGAACACTAAAGGCTGAGTCATTAAATATATTCCATGTTTAATTACAAGGGAGCAAAAGGTAAAATTTTTTTGGAGGTAGGAGAATGTGAAGAACATAGAGGAGTGCAGTTGATGTCCTTATCAGATCAGCCATGATCCTACCAACTGGCATGGCAGGCTTGAGGGACTGTATGGCCAACAATTATTTCATATGTTATTGCAGAGCAAGAACACACAAGGGTTTGAGAATGAATGGAGGTTGGAAATATGGCAGTTCTTCAGAAGGAAGGGGAGTAGCAGTGTACATTTTAAAAGAGGGATGAACTACAACTTCACTGGAGTTAATGCAGGGTTCAGAAGTTTCAAAAAAAATCTCAGCAAACATTTCTGGCAACAGGAAAAGTGTCTCATATTGGTTTGTTATAAAAATAAGTACTAACATTGCGCGCGTGCATGCGCGCAGGAAGACTTAACGGGACACTTATTTCAGTGTGACCAAATTATCAATTTGCAGTGCAAACTCCCTACACAGACAGTGGAAGTAGAAAGTATTGTTTAATTCAAGTAAGATGTAAAAGGCTTTTTCTCAGAAAATATTAATTATGATGTGGGACATGAGTAATGTGACAAATATGACAGACATCAGTAGAAACAAATGACTTTGGGCCCATGGTTCCCACAACTGCTCATTACCAGCATTTCCTCAGCTCCTCTCTGGATCTGTTGCAAACTAATTGATAGAGATTGATTGCTATTAGTCGATAATTCCACTATTACAGTCTCGCATGAGCACCATGATAACAGAAAGTGATGAATTTCTGAAGAGCTTGAGGCCTGAATGAAGAAATATCTCTTAGAAGTGATGGAAATATTCTAAGTTGCAATTTGTCTCAACACTCCAAATTACCCTTGGTTCAAACAAATGTGCCGCTCATTTTAGTACTATGTTTACTTAAGAACAAGACAAGTAAAGAGATGACCACCTGGTCCTGTAAACACCATACAAAAAGGGTAAAAAGGTTTATAACTCTCCAGGTCATGAATGCTGAAAGCCAACTTGAACTGACTCAAAGATTTCTCTCAAGAACAAAAAAGCACTCAGCTGTGTAAGAGATAACATACCCATGACAACAAAGTAAAAGAACCAATGGTAACAAAAAAAGATTTATTTCCAAAATTGTGCTTCAGTGGAATGCTATTAATGACAGGAGAAGGAAAAAGAATGAACTTTGAACTCCAACATAATCCTTTATTAGGTGATGTGTTTAGAGTTATCAAATATGAAGTTCAAATAAGTTTAAAAATAGGTATTTACCTTGTGTCTTTGTTAAACTCAGGTTTATCCTCTATTGAAATTAAAGAAAAATCACAATTGTTGGAAATCTGAAACAGAAAATGCAAAATGGATCAGCAAACATCTGAAAGAGAAGACATTTAACATTTGAGATGAAATGTAATAAAAGGGTTTAATTTGGTTTCTCTTTTAGATGTCGTTGAATCCATTGCATTGTTGGAGTATTTTTACTTTTTACAATAATAAATGATTGTATTGGGGAAGTTATCGTAGATCAGAACAAATAAGTTGACTCAACAGAGAAGACAATTCCATTTTACCAGTCAATCCCCTATTTTGCCATATATGCATTATTAGTTATGCCTCCAATTTCCACCCCTCTCACTATTTCTTACTGCTACCTTAAAACTGACAGTGCTGCAAAGGTGCTAAGGAGTTTAAGACATACCATGACCCGACATGATGGCAAATAAAGATGAGTAACTGCGCGCATCCACAGTTCACTCTCATAGTCAAGACAGTAAGTCAACCCACATTTCTGCAGGGATTTTGAGAGGTCTCATTTGATTTTTAAGTCAACTTCCACTGCACTGTTGCAGACTGGAACATTTGGGCTTCCAACAGTAAGAACTATTATTACCTGATCAAGTACAGCAAGCGCTCCTTTAACATTTCACTCAAAGTATCATCACCAGTGAGCAGGAAGAGTCGTAAGTTCCATTTTTGATTTAAATAAAATTAGTTTAAAAAAATAAAAATAAAAAGAAGCACCCATGTAGGAATTTAGCAATGCGAAACATTTTACCATCAGTTTGTATGATGTCTTAATATTTGCATTTTTTCTGTGAAAGGAAGGTCCTATAAGGCTAAAACTGTAGTTTGAACTCTAAGTCTAATGTTTCACTAAATTGTGTTCCTAAAAATTATGACTTTAAGTCAAACACGACTTTAAATGAGGATTTACTGTAAAGCAGTCAGATACTGAATATTTGCCCAATCTCTGAACAATATTTCTTACTACAGGAAAACGTCATTGCTCATTTCTCATTATCGAATCAATAAAATTGAATTACTGGCAATAAGTTGGAAGAGTTTTTCTGTGGTATTGGCAAATATATTGATAGAAACCAGCAAAACTCAAATAGGACCATTAAAGCCACTATGCAACTTTAGAAAGCATTATGAAAATATGTGACCTGAGATATTACTTACAGCGTAACTGACTGCATATATATCCACCTTGGACTTTTGGAAAGAACTCTTTGCAAAGCAAAGACAATAGGCTGCAAGAGAAAAACCAGCGCTGCATTTGGAAAGAGCACAAGCTGCTTGACTAGAGTCACCAAGCTGACAATAATTTCAAACATAGGTTACATGGCCCAATTTGTGGGTGCTGTAAAGCTATTTGATTTGAACACAGTGAGAGAGTCCAAGGTAACTTATTTGAAATAATAGCCTTTGCCCTCTTGCATGCTATGAAACACCTCTCAAAGGTGTGTGAATTGAAAGTCCACAGCAAGACCTCATCACTGCTAGGAGAGGGTTCCTGAAGAAAATCTGAAATCTGCACCCACTGTCTTCAGAAAAGCAAATTTCAGTCAGTAACAACTCGGAAGACACCTCAGTGCTAACAGTTTGTGCGCTTAGTAACTTCAGCTACAGGCCAAAATTTAGACAATGAATAATTAATTTTCCTGGATTACTGTTGCTTGGCCAAATTACTTTTAAGATAACACCCTGCAGACATTTTATATTCTTCTTCCCCGACAGACTTGGAGATCATGTACGTTAGTTTTCAAGATGGGTAGCTGTATATATTTGCATAGTTAAAATCTTTGCGTAATCATCTTTGCTCAATTGAGTTTAGGTTTGCAATAAAGTTTGTTCTTTACTTGTTACTAATAGAACATGGCTGACTGATTTCTGATACAGAGTTATATACATTCTGACATATTTGGCAACATCACCTACCTTTCTAAAATGAACCTTTGTTGAGACCAGTAGAAGAGTAAGACAAGGAAAAGAATCAGGTCACTACTTTTAACTTGGTCATAACTAAAATTTAATCCTGCATCAGACCTACTACAGCAATGCCTATAGCTCTTTTTGTTTCAAGAATTTAAGCTCAATTCCAAACCAAGAATTTTCCACTATCTCCCCACCCAAACCATCCCACCTCCAAAGAACTTGCACCTTTAAAGAACTATCCCTTTTCTCTTTCCACTTGCTACTTATACTATGTAAAAAAAAAGTATTCCATCTTTATAAATGATATACAGCTTATACAGCTATCATGTTTCAAAGTGAGTTTTTAAAAATAGAAAATGCAGTCACTTGAAGAAAGGAATAATAGAAAGGAGTGAAAATACATGCAAACAAAATAAAAACTTCAAAAGGATTAAGACACTTGAAAGGTAGGTGGCTTTACTTTACTCCTTGATTTGTTCATTCTAAATGTACATTAGGACAAAACCACAGCTAGTCTTTCATCTGTGACCTGAGTTGAAAGCCATCTTAGACTGGTGGGATAAAAAGCAAAGGAGGCCTTTATTTATTGTTCTTTAATATTAGTGCACTAAAAGTATCTCCTTTGGAAGACAAAATAACAAGATGCAAGAGATATATACCTGAACAGTTTTCAAAAATGCATTTGCTCTTCAACAAACCTCCCGGACAGTACTCTATTTCATTTGGTGAGCTAGCAAAAGGCAGCCTGGAAAGTGCTTGCAAAGAACACAAATTCAGCATTCAAAAGCTTACAACACAAACACTGCAAGTGAAAATAACCAAGAGTATAATGATTCTGTGGATAGGTGAAGAACTGCCACTGAGACGGACTTTCCTTATGGTCAATCTGTATGCCACACGTATCTTACAGTCTACAGAGGTGTAAGGGTCTTTCTGGAAATAGCTGGAAGTAGACTGGATTTCTTGGCATCAGCGTAAAAGGAGGTGTTAAATCACCGCTATAACCAGAACCCCTAAATACTGCATACATTTCAAATAGCAGAGATGAAAAAAGTTGGGGGCAAAAGAAAACGTATATAATTTATAAATGACTTGCTTATTTGAATCTATGCAAAAGGATTTGTGGGATAAGATTCCCTTACAAAACCAATAATCACCTTGGAAAGCATTTAATATGAAGATAATAAACAAATGCAACCCAATGTTTTGTGTCTATGACCTTTGATCAGAATTGGGTACAGTTAGACATGAAATTTCATCAATTTTCCCAGTTCTGGAGGAAAGCTCACTGACCTGAAATCATAGAATCAAAAAATCCCTACAGTGTGAAAACAGGCCATTTAGCCTATCAAGTCAGCAACCCGCTAACGAACATCCCACTCCCTACTCAGTCCCAGGAGCTAATTCACCTAAACTACACATCCCTGGATGATATGGGCATTTTAGCATTGCCAATCCCCCAAACCTGCACATCTTTGGACTGTGGTAGGAAATCAGAGCACCTGGAGGATACACACGCAGGCACTGGGAGAATGTGCAAAGTCCACACAGACAGTCATCCAAGGGTAGAAATGAACCAAGTCCCTGGCACTGAGGCAGCAGTGCTAACCACTGAGCCACGATGTCACCTGTTAAACCCATTTCTCTCTCCACAGATGCTGCCCAGCCTGTTGAGTATTTCCAGCATTCATTTTGCAGATTTCCAGTATCCACATTTTGAAAATGAAACATACCACCTAAAGCCAGTGACAGTGACTGATGTATTAACAAGCAGCCAAGTCACTCCATCAACATACACTGCAGGCTAGACAACAACTCATTCAAACACAATCCATTCAAACTGACTGACAAATGTTGGGCAGCAGGTATTTAATTAATACAGGTAAATGCACTGTTGATGGAAGCAAAAACAAACACAGAGGGCTAGTGTGAATCTGAATTTTAGAAGCAGAATAATCAGATGAGGTTGAACTATCCCTCAGTTCTGCTCGACATGTCACCTGACTGCTGCGTACTTTATTTGTTACAGATTTCCAGGGCTTATATTTGAATTTGGTGATAGAAACTGTCTTCTTGAATAATCTATTCCAGCTATTTGCCAATCAACTCTCAGCAACATTGTGGCCTGAGTCACTTAATGTTGGAAGATGCAACTTTGTTTTTAAAACAATACAGAATTCAAGAGGAATGTTGCCAGTTAATGCTTTGTGTCACCTACCGTCTTCCTAACAAAAGGGACCACAAATTAACAAGTGTACAAGTAACATTTATGGATGGCAAATACAGACTGCCAACTAAATCAATATAAACCATACTGCATTTTACTTGGACAATTACTTGATGAGGCATGTCATCAAGTCCCCTGAAGAGGAATGATACACTCTAGACGTTGTTATTTGTTTTTTCAGAAGTTAGGAATGTTTAAGACCAGAAACAAATATGATGATCCAACTGGGCAGTTGCAGTGGTTTTATCCTACCAGATGGAACATTCACGCTCTTGAATTTGCCGTCACTATAAATTCTAATGTTCCAGGGACTGACATCCATGGGCTTTTAAAAGCAAATGCATAAACTAGCCAGCAAAACTGACAGCAAAAATAATAAAAACAAAACTAAAAGAAGTGATTTAACTATCAGTCATTAAAAAAATAACTTAGTTGACTAGATAACAAACTCCAACAGGAACAGATGGCTTAGGACTTGGCTTTCCAGGCAGCACACAGTACAATACCGGCACACTTGATAGACTCAGATCTGCTGTAGTAGCACAAAACCAGTCAGTTTAAATAGAAGTTGAACAGGTTCATGGCCTGCTCATAGAAATGAAAACTATACTAGTGCCGTATGTGTTAAACCATCAAAAATCATTGGAATCCTTCAAATGAGACCATACCCCATTCTGTGTGATGCATAAGTCATTACTGCAGGATTCTATTAATTATTTTCTTCATGACATTTGTAGACTAGGCTGCTTGGACCCAAAAAAAAACTTCATTTGTGGGAAAATGTCATATCAGGTAAATAACTTGCTGCAGAATATACCACATATATCTTATGTGCCAACTTACCCCACCCACTCCACCAACACTTAACCTGCCTATAACCCTCACCAAAGAGCATGGGAACAGAGCCTTCAGTTCAACTAGTCTGCACTGAACATATTCCCAAACTAAACTAGTCCTACTTGCCTGCATTTGGCCCATATCACTTTAAACCTTTCCTACTCATGTACTTGGGCAGAGGAGATGGGGTTGTCTTATCCGTAAGGAGCTAAATTAAATCAATAGCAAGAAACAAAGTAGGGTCAGATGACAATGAATCTGTGTGGGTGAGAAACCGCAAAGGTGAAAAAAAACGATAATGGGAGATATGTACAGGCCTCCAAACAGCAGTCAGGATTTGGGGCACAAGATACACCAAGAGATAGAAAAGGCATGTAAGAAAGGCAAGATTACAGTGATCATGGGGGATTTCAGCACACAGGTGGACTGGGAAAATCAGGTTGGTAGTGGATTGCAAGAAAAGGAATTTGTGGAATGTCTGCAAGGTGGTTTTTTGGAGCAACTAGTGATGGAGCCCACTAGGGAACAGGCAATTCTGGATTTAGTGATGTTCAATGAGGCAGACTTGACAAGGCAGCTTAAGGTGATAGAACCTTTAGGAGGCAGTCACCATGAGATAATAGAATTTACTACGTAATTTGAGCAAGAGAAAGTGGAGTCAGATGTAACAGTCTTATAGTTGAATAAAGCAACTATAGATGCATGAGGAAGGAGCTGACCAGAATTGACCAGGAGAGGAGTCTAGCAGGAAAAACAGTGGAACAGCAAGGGCAGGCGTTTCTACGAGTAATTCGGGAGACACAGCAAAAATTCATCCCCAGGAAAAAGAGGCATACTAAAAAGGAGTATGAGGCAACCATGGCTGACAAGGGAAGTCAGCAAAAGCATAAAAGCAAAAGGGAAAGCATATAATGTGTCGAAGGGCAGTGGGAAGCCAGAGGATTGGGAAGCCTACAAAGACCAGACGACAATGAAAAAAGGAAATAAGGAGGGAGAAGACTCAATATGAGGGTAGGCTAACCAGTAATATAAGAGAAGATTGCAAGAATTTCTTTAGATATAGAAAGGGCAAAAGAGAATCAACAGAGAACATTGGACTGCTGGAAAATGACACTGGAGTAGTAGTAATGGGGAACAAAGAAATGGCTGAGGAACTAAATAAGTACTCTGTGTCAGTCTTCACATGGAAGACACAACTAATACCCCAAGAATTCAAAAGGGTCAGGGGAGCAGAAATAAGCTTGGTGGCCATTACCACAGAGAAGGTTCTGGAAAAACTCAAAGATCTGAAGATGGATAATTCATTTGGACCATATGGACTAACGCCTAGAGTTCTGAAGAAGATAGCTGAAGAGATAATGGGGGCATTAGTGGTGATCTTTAGAAATCAGTGGCATCAGGGTGAGTCCCAGATGACTAGAAAATTGCTAATGGAACTGAGGGAATTCTGGCCAAGTTTGCAGATGATACAAAGATTGGCAGAGGGACAGGTAGTATTGAGAAAGCAGAGAGACTGCAGAAGGATTTAGAGAGGTTAGGAGACCGGGCAAAGAAATGCCAGATGGAATACAATGTGGGAAAGTGTGAGGTCATGCACTTTGGTAGGAAGAAGAGGCATGGACTATTTTCTAAATGGGGATAAAATCCAAAAATCAGAGTGCAAAGGGACTTGGGAGTTCTAGTCCAGGATTCTCCTCAGGTAAACGTGCAGGTTGAGTAAGTAGTTAGAAAGGCAAATACAGTGTTGGCATTCATTTCAAAAGGGCTAGAATATAAAAGCAGGGATGTGCTTCTGAGGCTTTATAAAGCTCTGGTCTGATCACATTTAGACTATCGAGAGTAATTTTGGGTCCCATACCTCAAGAAGGGTGTACTGGCCCTGGAGCAAGTCCAGAGGAGGTGCACAACAATGATCCCAGGAATTAAAGGTGTAACATATGAGGACCTCGGGCCTAAACTTGATGGAGCTTTGAAGGACTGGGGGTGGGGTGGGGGAGCTAGGATCTAACAAACTTACAAAATACTGACCGTCCTGGACAGAGTGGACATTGGAAAGATGTTTCCATTGGTAGGAGAGACCAGGACCAGAGGGCACAGCCTTAGAATAAAGGGAAGGCACTTTAAAACAGAGATAAGGAGAAACTTCTTCAGCCAGAGAGTGGTAACTCTATGGAATTCATTGCCACAGAAGGCTGTGGAAACCAGGTCATTGAATATGTTTAAGACAGAGATGGATAGGTTCTTGATTATCAAGAGTTATGGAGAGAAAGCAGGAGATTGGGCTTGAGAAACTTCTCAGCCAAGATTGCGTAGCACAGCAGACTCGATGGGCCAAATGGTCTAATTTCCACTCCTATGCCTTATGGTCTATTTATCCAAACATCGTTTAAACATTCTAACTGTACCTGCAGCCACCACTTCCTCTGGCAGTTCATTCCAATCACAAGCCAGTCTGTATAAAAAAAAGTTGCCCCTCACATCCTTTTTTAAAATGTTCTCCTCTCACCCTAAAATATACCCCTACTTTTGAACTCCTCCATCCTATGGAAAAGACTCTGACTATTCACCTTATCTATGCCTTTCATGATTTGACAAAGGTCACCCTTCAACCTCTCATGCTCCAGTGAAAAAGGCCCAGCCTATTTTTAGAACTCAAACCTTCCATTCCCAGCAAGATCCTGGTAAGTGTTTTCTGCAATTTAATAATATCCTTCCTATAGCAGGGCGATCAGAACTGCACACCGTACTCCAGCTAAGGCCTCATCAACATCCCATACAACCTCAACATGACGTCTCAACTACTTGCCTTCCCACCTAACTTTGTGTCATCTACAAATTTGGCAATACATTCACTTCCCTCTCCATATAATTACAGTCCCAGCACTGATGCCTGTGGCACTCCACTAGTTAAATGTGCCATCCTGAAAATGCCACCCCTTATTCCAACTCTCTGTACTCTATTAATTAGCTAATCCTCTAACAACGCTAATATACTACCTCACCATGGGCTGTTATCATATTAAATTGCCTATTTTTTTTTCCAATATTTGTGCATTCTGTACCACTTTAAGTAACATTACCCAAATAGCTGCCCTGCAATGCTGCCATAGTCTTTTGCTTTGTTAGCTAATGCTTCCCCTCTCCCAAATAGTCCAAGCCCTCCATTTAGTTGAATACCCTCTCTGAAGTCTTGCACAAATCCTTTTTGTTTGCACAGAACAGGACCCTGGATATGAATATATATTGCATCTGGCAAGTGTAAATGAGCCATCCTGTGAAGCTGACAGATTATCGTCAACTCAGACAGTATGTGCCTGGAAGTGTGAAGAGCAAGGCTGGTAGGTGTAGGGAATGCTGGATGATGAGAATGATTGAGGTTCTGGTCATGAACGAGAAGAAGGCATATGTCAGGTATAGACTACAGGGATAGAGTGAATTTCTAGAGGAGTATAACAGCAGGAGTATAGCCAAGAGGGAAATCAGGAGGGCAAAAATAGGACATGTGATAGCTTTGGCAGATAGGGTTAAGCAGAATCCAAAGAGATTCTACAAATACATTAAGGGGAAAAGAGTAAATAGGGAGATAATGGGGCCCCTTAAAGTTCAATGAGGCTGTGTGTGGAACCAGAGGAGATGAGTGAGAGACCAAACAAATATTTTGCATCAGCATTTACTGTGGAGAAAGACATGGAAGCAAGGAAACTTGGGAAAATAAACAGTAATGTTTTGAAAAGTATCCATACTACAGAGGGACACATGCTGGAGATCTTAAAAAGCATAAAGGTAGATAAATCCCCAGGACTTGATCAGGTGTATTCCAGAACTACGTGGCAAGCCAGGGAAGAGATTACTGGGCCCCTTGCTAAGATATGTGCATCATCGACAGCCACAGATGAGGTGCCGGAAGACTGGAGGGTGGCTAATGTAGTGCTGTCATTTAAGAAAGGTGATAAGGAAAAGCCAAGGTACTACAGACTGGTGAGCCTGACTCAGTAGTGGGTAAGTTATTGGGGGAAATTCTGAGGGACAGGATTTACATGCATTCGGAAAGGCAAGGATTGTTTAACAATAGTCAACATGGCTTTGTGCATGGGAAATCGTGTCTCACTAACTTGATTGAGTTTTCTGAAGACAGTACAAAGAAGACTGATGAAGGCAGAGTGGTAAAAGCTGTCTATATAGAATTCAGCAAGGCAGTCAACCAGGTTCCACATGGTAGACTGGTTAGCGAGGTTAGATCAAATGGAACCCAGGGGGAAGCTAGCCAATTGGATACAAAATAGGCTTGAAGATAGGAGACAGAGGATGGTGGTAGAGAGTTGTTTTTCGGACTGGAGGCTTGCAGCCACTAGTGAGCCGTAGCGATTGATGCTGGCTCCCCTGCTTTTCGTCACTTATATAAAATGATCTGGATATGAATATCGGAGGTATGGTTAGTAAGTTTGCAGCTGACACCAAAATTGGTGGTGTAGTGGACAGAAAAGAAGGTTATCTCAGAGTACAAAGGGACCTTGATCAGATGGGCCAATGGGCCAAGGAGTGGCAAATGAGTTTAGAGCAATGTGAGGAGTTGCATTTTGGTAAGGCAAACAAGGGAAGGACGTGTACAGTTAATAGTTGGGCCCTGGGGAGTGCTGAACAGAGACCAAAGGGTGCAGGTGCATAGTTCCTTGAAAGTGGAGTCGCAATAGACAGGGTGGTGAAGGTGACATTCAGCACGCTTGCCTTTATTGGTCACTGCATTGAGTATAGGAGTTGGGATGTCAAGTTGTGGCCATACAGGACATTGGTAAGGCCATTTTTAGAACACTGCATTTAATTCTGGCCTCGCTGCTATAGGAAGGATGTTGTTGAACTTGAGAGGGTTCAGAAAAGATTTATAAGGATGTTGGCAGGGTTGGAGGGTTTGAGCCAATTCAGAGAGGCTGAGTAGGCTGGGACTATTTTCTCTGAGGTGTCGGTGGCTGAGGGGTGACCATGTAGAGGTCTATAAAATCATGAGGGGCATGGGTAGGGTGAAGAGCTAAGGTCTTTTTTGCAAGGTAGGGAAGTCCAAAACTGGAGGGCGTAAGTTTCAAGTGAGAGGAGAAAGATTTAAAAAGAACCTGAGGGGCAACTTTTCAGGCAGAGCATGGTGCGTGTATGGAAGATGCTGCCAAAGGAAGTGGTAGAAATGGGTACAATTACAACATTTAAAAAGGCATCATTTAAAAGGTTTATGAACAGGAGGGGTTTAGAGGGATACCGGCCAAATGTTGGCAAATGGGATTAGGTAAGTTTAGGATGTCTGGTCGACACGAACGAGTTGGACTGAAGGGTCTATTTCCATGCTGTATAACTCCACGACTCAATGGCTGTATAATGGGATCTAAGTGTGGCTTTGAAAATATTCAAGATTGTTCAGCAAGTTCTGTTCAATCGCAGAATCACATCTAACTGTCGGTGTTTGTTTTGCATTTTGCAAATGCCAGCTGGTTGAGTACGGGCAATGCAGAGTGATGCCAACAGCACAGATTCAATTCCCACATCAGCTGAGGTTACTATGAGGAACTCTCCTTCTCAACCTCTCTGTTTGTCTGAGGCATGGTGATCCTAAGGTTAAACCGATACCAGTCATCACTCTCTAATGACAGACCTGCCCTATTAGTGGTAGGACTGTGGCAACTTTACCTTTAGAGTCAAACTACTGGTGCCACAATAGTATTTAAATTCAAACACAACATTGCTTAATTGGTTAGCAGGCAGTACATCTTTTTGGACCGATGGCAGCATCCTGTTGATGGAAACTACCACTCCTGTAGCCAATACATAAAAGAAATGAGAAACAGCTTGCCTAATGTTACAATATTGTAAGATTCTTTGTCTTTCTATGATAATTTGAGGTAAATTAGGAATTTTTCAGATCTGAAAGTCCATTTATGAGTTTGCATGTAACACAGCAAATGATTACCTGGTTAGGATAGCAACTGTTCTGCAGGATCGCTAAGATGTGCTTTATTTCAATTTCAAGCTCACAAAAGTCTGCAAATGACTAAGTCTTTATTTTCAGGATTGCTGATAAGGACACCTTGTAGCTTTTGGGGGCCACATAAATCCAAACATCTATACATTGAAAGCAAGTTTGCAGTAGACAGTCGTACAGAATTTTCATATTAACAGATTTCTCAAATAGCACACCTAGGGAACGAAGTGCTTAGACTGTTTCAACTCAAACTTGAACAGGAACATGGGTTGGGGTTTATTAAAGTGCCCTAACAAAGTTATGGATTCAAAGATCACAAATGCATTATCTACGTATCAGAAATATGCATAGTAGATCATTACAGTTCATTCCATCAAAATGCATTTCTTTCAAGTTACCCAGAAGTTTTGGAAGCCTCTTGCTCCCCACTGCTTTCTGCATGACAACACCTCTGTTACAGTCAACTCGCCATCCAACCAGCACCTTTTCCTCTTGTAGTATAAAGTGTTCCCATTGTTTAAAATTAGGCATTCTTGCATTGTCTTAATAAGTGAAAGTCAAAAAGCTTCTGCAACATCTTTCTTTTCCGTCATATTCCAGTTTTGCGGTATGAAGAAGCAATTTATATATTTTAAAATTGAATTCATAACTGGTTGGGAGTACATTTATCACATAAACATATGGACAAGTCAAACACAACCAGTACAAATTAGAAGATACTTTGCAATTTTATTTAGAATCCAACACGATTTTTAAAAATGCTTTTCAAAATATTGATGCTGTGCCATGTGACTAGCCATGAAAATTATTAGAGAAAGCACCGACTAATAGTGCCGGAAAGGAAATTTGATCATTTCTGCTGAGACACAATCTATAAAACTGGATAGCTGCTACCCTCTTGTGGTAGTAAATCATAATTTATGCTTCAATATCCTACAACAGCATCAATTTTTAAAAATTTAGGTCAATTCAAATGGCACAAGGTTTTATAAAAAATAAATTTGAAATTTATAACCTGCCTCACAGATTATCAGCCATTTGCTCTTTGACAAGTTACAAGGAAGAGAGAACAAGACTCGCTAAGGACACCCAAAGAAGGACACCCTACGGGGTGTGAAAAGCATATAAATGAAAGTAACTTCTTTATTTAAATGATTCTTTGAATTGCCATATCCAGAATATTTATTTTTTAATAATGCAATGGTCATTCCCTCTATGCTGTCCCTGGCATATTTTACTAGGTACATTTGAGATCCATTGCTACCACCTGATTGTGTGCACTCCTCAGGGATGTATTTTGATCTAACTTGATTCTACTATGGCTGCCCCCCTCAGATCAACTATTTTTACCCCATTCCATATATGCCTTCACAATGTTCATTCACTCTCATCAGTGAGGCTACTCACGATGATTATTCTGGTACTGACTGAAACACACAAATGCAGACATTACAATTTGCTCCTTTAACAGTCTCAGCCCCTTCTATTCCATCACCAACTCAGCAACCTGCCTTTTCTTATTCCTCAGAACCAATGATACTGCTCACGCCAGATAATTTAAACCTGCATTGATTCGGACTCCACTCACTTTAATGTTAACAAATAAGCCAATTTCGACTCATGACTCTTCCTGACATAAGCACCCACATTAATCCTCTCATGCCAGGGAGTTGGGGGAGTGGGTGCTATAACTCAGACATGCCTGGTTCATAGCTAGACTCATCACCATTCACAAGATCTGGTTGACTATATAATACTGTGCTTTACTCGGAACAAAATAATTACTCCAGGAGCATTCTGGATAGCAAGTAGATTCCAAGATTCCTGATAACTCCTTCAACCTGCTCTGGCCACACCCCAGTCTACCAATCCTTAGATATATATCAAATACATCAAACCATTAAATATGTAGAAAAACCCTTAAATGTCAAAGAATAAGACAATGTGTTATGTTGAATTGCCTCGTCTCTGCCATTTCCTGGTTTTCCATTCTACACTCTACCGAACCCCAAACTCACGCTTAGAAAAAATTCACTCTGATTTCTCTCTCTAGGCTAGAGGCAATGAGACCAGCTGTAGTATGCCAAGTATTCTGGGCATTCATTCAAACTGGTGATCTTCCTGATATCACAGAATCACAATCCACAATTCATCTAATCACTGCATTGAGGGATTAATTTTGGTAATGTCTTCAGGTGCTATCCTTGACTTAATTGCATCTAAACTGCTCAACAGTAATTGCACGAATTCCATGCAGTATGCTGCTCTATTATTCTGCAGAACAACTCAAGTATGATTATTATATTATTTTAATGACAAGGCAAATGAACTGCACAAGTTAGTTAGTTATCAGACAGCCTATTACAAAAAGAAAATACTGTATTCCACAATAATCTTGTCCATAAACCACCAGCTCAGCAGGGAATTTGTTATTTGTTCTTTGAGACAGAATTATTTGGATAGATTATATCATTGTCTTACAATTTAGAAAAATAGTACATTGTGTGCATTGCAGTCAGTGGTGTTTTCACTAGAGTTGGCATTGCTGACTTGGATAAAATGCTCAAATCAAATACCCTCAAAGTCCTTCGTAGCATTAAACAAGCAAATAAAATTCAAAACCCAAAGAGAGTCATGTGACAAATATCATGTCCTGTATTAAATTATATTTGAATCACATTCATGTCAAAACAGTCTTTTAAAGCCAAAGTATTGATTTATAAAATTACTTAGAGAATTTGACCCACTTCAAGGTGTTTAAAAATGTACTGATTTAGCTTTTCTGATATCTGCAATTACCTGGCTATCTACTAAGTTCCCCTAATGAACTGCAACTAACTGATATCCAAAAACTCTTAAAACTACAGATACAGGGAAGATTAATCCAAAATATCATAGCCACATATTCCAGTGAAGGAGGAGGACTCCAGGGAGGGGTTAAACAAGCAATGGTTAAGCAAAGATTAGTGGCAAATCACAATGATTAAAAGCCAATGAAAGGTGACCAAAAACATAATAAACAGGGGAAAAATAAATTATGAAGGTAAACTAGAAAGTGATATCAAAACAGAGAGTAAAGAGCTTCTTCGAAATGTATTAAAAGGAAGGGGTGCCAAAGTGAATATGGGTTCCTTAGAGAATGAGGCTGGCGAAATAATAGTCATATCTTAGAATCCCCACAGTGTGGAAACAGGTCCTTCGGCCCAACAAGTCCACAGTGAACCTCAAAGCATCCCACGCAGACCCATCCCCCATAACCCACCTAATCTACACATCCCTGAACACTATGGGCAATTTAGCATTGCCAATCCGCCCACCCTGCACATCTTTGGGCTGCGGGAGGAAACCGAAGCACCCAGAGGAAACTCACGCAGACACAGGGAGAATTTGCAAACTTCACACAGACAGTCGCCCGAGGCTGGAATCGAACCCGGGTCCCCGGTGCTGTGAGGCAGCAGTGCTAATTACTGAGCCACTGTGCCGGCCGTACATTACTAGATGTAATGTATTTTAATTTCTAAGAAGGTATTTGTCACGGTACTGCACAAGGATACGCAATAAGATAACAGCCTGGGCAGGCTGTTGGGGTTAGTATATTAGCATGGATAGAGGATTGGATAACTAATAGCAAACAGAGTCAAGATAATGGTGACATTTCCAGGATGGCAACCTGTAACTAGTGGAGCGCACGGGAATCAGTAATTCTGCAAACACATTTCTTTCCTCTTTATTCTTTCATGGGGATGTGGGCATCGCTGACTAGACCAGCATTTATTGCTCATTCCTAGTTCCTATTGAGAAGATAATGGTATGCTGCCTTCTTGAACAACTGCAATCCATTAGGTGCAGGTATACCCACAATGTCATTAGGAAGGGAGCTCCAGGATCTTGGCTCAGTCCCACTGAAGTAATGACAACGTATGTCCAATCAGGGTGGTTCATAGTTTGAAGGGGAACTTGCAGGTGGTCATGTTCCCATGTATCTGCTGTCCTTGTCCTTCCAAATGGTGGTGGTCACGGGATTGGGATTTGCAACATTAACAACTTGGATGAGAGAAGTGAGTATACTATTTACAAATCTGCAGATGATCTGCACAAAAATCGGTGGAAAGACAGTTGTTGAAAATGACACAAACTATCTTGAGAGGGATATGGATAGGTTAAATGATCAGGCAAAAAGTTGGCAAATGTAATTTAAGATGGGAAAATTTGACATTAAGTTCTTTAGCAGGAATAATTGAGAAGATGAATGCATTTAAGTGGAGAAAGATTGCAGAAAGACACAGAAGAGGGATTTGGGAGTCCTTGTGTGAATCACAACAAGCTAGCATAAAGTTCACCAAGTAATAGGGAAGACAAATAAAACACTGGTCTTTATTTCAAAGGAATGGAGTGTAAAAATAGGAATGTCTTAGTAAAATTATACAAAAGAACTAAATAGGCCACACCTAGAATATTGTAAGCAGTTTTGGTCCATTATCCAAGAAAAGATATTGGAGACAATTTAGACAAATTCAGGTTAATTCAGGTGTGGAGGGATTTTCTTATGAGATGAGATTTAACAAGTTGGGCTTGTATTCACTGGTGTTGAGAAGAATGAAAGAGGACCTCACTGAAACTTAGAGGGAGCTCAATAGGGCAGTTACAAGGCCCTTGTGGAAAAGTCTAGGGCCAGAGGGCAGAATCTTAGAATATGAGGTGGCCATTTAAGACGAAGAAGGAATGTTCTCTCTCTCAAAGGAGTTAATCTGTGGAATTCTTTATCACAAAGATATGTCGAGACTATGTCGTTCGGAATATTTATGGCTAAGACAGGTGTTTTGAATCGGGAAGAGAACTTAAGACTATGGAGAAAAGGCAGGAATGCAGAGCTGAGGATTATCAATGCAGTCATAATCTCACTGAATGGTGGAATGGACTCGATGGGCTGAATGGCTTACTTCTGCTCCTGTGTCTTATACTGTACAAAAGCAACTAGGACAATCTGGACAAGAACAAGTCACTTTCAAACCTCATGCCTGCTTTATTGTTACATTGCAATTTCTTGTTAACACTACCAATTAAAACAACTTACTTGATTTCTTCCCCAGCAAAGTCAAACACCTTTGTGATTGTGACTTTTCCAGGTGCTTTTGGTTTCTCTGGGTCTTTCACCGTATCCTCAGGCTTGCTCAACTTCCCTACTAGTATGCCCTATTCAGGAGAAATAAGAAAACTGATTAGATATGTTAATGACTGTAAAATCAAAACAACTTTGGTAGGAAACACACTACAGTGCAACTGCTGTCCAAGTTTACCTATCATATAATATGTTTTTAATGACTGTTTGCATGTTGACCAGCTTATTAATAATTCTGTCTTCATCAAAAACATTCCACAAATAAGCATAATTCAGTTGTCTTGTATTTCTAAACGCAAGTATTCTCCTGTCATTCATAGGATGTAGTTAAAAGTTGGACAGAAACCACTTCAATATTCAGTCTTAATCATAAGAACTACAAATGCAAAGGATTATCAGATTAGCTGTGATTTCTTTGATTGATCCTACAGACTTGGTGGGCCATACAGCCTAGTTATGCACCTACATCTTATCATCGTTTGAAACAAAATAAGTTTTCAAAATTTGGAAATATTTTGGATCTACTTCATGCAAAGTTTAAGACAAATTGTACTGATAGTTCACCTCTGTCAAAAAGCAGTACAATTTATTAATATAATCAGAATATTGGTTGAGTGCTGGGGTGGGAACAATTAGGTTGGAAATGTTACTGAACTAGTCATTCAGAGACCCAGGCTAATTTAATGGAGACATAGGCCACCACTGCAGCTTTATTTCACAATTCATTTATTTAAATTCATTAGAGTTTCAGTGCGCTATGATGCCAGGTATGTTCATCACATGTCCCAATGAATGGCAGACCATTTCAAGCAACATGCCCTGTTGACCATTCACAGTATCAGCATGCTGATCGTGCTAAACCAGCCCATGTTTGCAAGCCTAAGTGAAGTGTGTCCACCATTAGGTGTAAATCCACGACGTGAAATAATTTATTAAATTAATACAGAGTCCACTAAGAGTCACACTAGAAATCGTTTTAAAATCAGTTGGAGTCACGTGATGCATTTGTGCTTGCGAGAAACTACATCAATTCCGCTCTCCCTGCCATAGGAAAGATGTTGTGAAACTTGAAAGGGTTCAGAAAAGATCTACAAGGATGTTGCCAGGGTTGGAAGGTTTGAGCTGTAGGAAGAGGCCAAATCGGCTGGGCTATATTCCCTGGAGTATCAGAGGCTGAGGAGTGACCTTATAGAGGTTTATAAAATTGTGAGGGGCATAGATAGGGTAAATGCACAAGGTCTTTTCCCTGGGGTGGGCAAGTCCAAAACTAGAGGGCATAGGTTTAAGGTAACAGGGAAAGATTTCAAAAGGATCGAAGGGGCAACTTCTTCAGGCAGAGGGTGGTGTGTGTACGGAATGAACTGCCAGAGGAAGTGGAGGCTGGTACAGTAACAACTTTTAAACAGCATCTGGATAGGAAGGGTTGAGAGAGATATGGGCCAAATGCTGGCAATGAGACTAGATTTATTTCGGATATCTGGTCAGCATGGAGGTGTTGGACTAAAGCATCTGTTTCTGTGCTGTATATCTCCATGATTCTATGTATGAGCACAGAACACAGTTTTACGTCAACAAAACAAACTTGCACATACATTGCATCTTGTTTTTAAATAACAAAGGGGTCACGGATACAGTCACTTTCTGTATTCCCATGGCAACACCCTGACCAATCAAACTAGGCCAGAAGATTCTGAAAATTAAGATTGGTGGTTAACTGTTCCTGCTGCATCTCCATGCTATGATGGCCATCAGCTACCTCTTCTTATGCTGTGTAAAATGGCATCCCTGTTTGAAAAGAGATAAAAGGTACTGCAGATGCTGGAGAATCCGAGATAACAAGCATGGGGCTGGATGAACAGAGCAGGTCAAGCAGCATCATAGGAGCAGGAAAACTCGACGTTTCGGGCCTAAACCCTTCATCAGAAATGTTCATCCAGCCCCATGCTTGTTATCCCTGTTTGAAAAGTCTGTTTCTTGTGTCTTAGTTCTGATGAGTGTAAGACAAAAAGCTTGGATGTTTTAACTCCTTTTAGCAATGTTTAAGTTCTTTAATACTATGCACTTAAAGAACACAGATTCAGGATAAGTGAATGATCATTTAGGATAGATTTCAGGATATGTTGCTTCACTCAAAGGGCTGTTAATTTTTCAGCGCGCTGCTCCTTTGTCACTCCACCTGATGAAGGAACAGCGGTCCGAAAGCTTGTGATTTCAAATAAACCTGTTGGACTGTAACCTGATGTCGTGTGACTTCTGACCTAGTCCACCCCAGTCCAAAACCAGGATCTTCACACCCTGTTAACTTTTCTAAGTCTCTATCCCACAGTGTTGTTAATACTCAATTATTTAATATATTTAAGGGTGAGACAGACAGATTTCTGATCTCTCAAAGCATCAACAGATATTGAGTGGATGGGTTTGTGTAGCTGAAGTCCAAGATCAGCCATGATCATACGAAAAAAGCAGAACCTACTTCGTCTGTAGCATTTAGTCCACTCCTGCTCCTGTTTCTTGTGCTCTTGTACCAAAGTTTCCTCAGTGACTATCTATACACATAACCTAGTTTGAATCCAGTGTTAATTTCAATAAAGACAAGATTACAGTCAATAACGACCACGCACATTTAAATGGACATCCATCAGCCTGTATGCTGCCTCTGATTATCAGCTTTAAACAAAGCAACCCCACAGAGGAAAAAGCCAAATAATGAATGAGAGCTACCTGCAGGTATCAACATTTTCACGATTTAGAATTGCACAGCATTTCAGACAGATATTCTTCTCGGATAAACGGTGGGTAAGTTGTTGGAAGTGATTCGAGGAGATAAGATTTATATGTATTTGGAGAGGCCAGGACTGATTAGGGATAGTCAAAATGACTTGATGCTTGGGAAATCACGTCTCACAAATTTCAGTTGAGTTTTTTGAAGATATAGTCAAAAGGATAGATGAGGACAAAGCAGTAGATGTTGTCTAAGTGGACTTTAGTAAAGCCTTTGACAAGGTTCCACATGGTAGACTGGTTAGCAAAGTTAGATTACATGGGATTCAGGGACAGCTTACCAATTAGACAAAAAAATTGGCTTGACAGAAGGAGACAGAGGGTAGTGGTGGCGGGTTGTTTTTTGGACTGGATGCCAGTGACCAGTGGTGTTCCGCAGGGATCAGTGCTGGTTCCACTGTTGTTTGTCATTTATATAAACAATTTGGATGAGAATTCAATAGGCGTGGTTACTAAGTTGGCTGGTAACACCACCACTGGAGGTATAGTGGACGGTGAAGAAGGTTATCCAAGATTACAAACAGATCTCAATCAATTAGGCCAATGGGCTGCGGATTGGCAGATGAACTTAAATTTGGATAAATGCAAGGTATTGCATTTTGATAAAACGAACAAGTGCAGGACTTATACAGTTAACAGTAGGGCCTTTTTTAGTGTTATGAAACAGAAAGACCTAGGGGTTCAGGTACAGTCATTTGAAAGTTGCATCACAGGGCAGTTAAGAAGGCATTTAGCACACTTGCCTTCATTGCTCAGACCACTGAGTAAAGGAGTTGGGATGTCATGTTGAGGTTGTATAGGACTTGGGTGAGGCTACTTTTGGAATATGGTGTACCATTCTGGTTGCCCTGCTATAGGCAGGATATTATTAAACTGGAGAGGGTTCAGAAAAAATTTACAAGAATGTTGCCGGGACTGGAGGGTTAAGAATATGGCAGCATTGCAGGGCAGCTTTTTGGGTAATTATACTCAGAGTTTATGTACAAATAGTTAAAAAAAAACATATTAGGCAAGTTAAATGATAACAGCCATAGTGGAATAGTATATTAGCATTGTTAGTGGATTGGCTAA
The DNA here is from genome assembly GCA_024137785.1 of Ginglymostoma cirratum. Taxonomy (NCBI): domain Eukaryota; kingdom Metazoa; phylum Chordata; class Chondrichthyes; order Orectolobiformes; family Ginglymostomatidae; genus Ginglymostoma; species Ginglymostoma cirratum. Next base: position 16,718,138 of record JAHRHZ010000084.1, on the reverse strand, counting down.
TTAATACAGGTCAGAGAGTTGGAATAAGGGGGGACATTTTCAGAATGCCACATGTAACTAGCACAGTGACACAGGCATCAGGGCTGGAGAAAGTGGTGGATGCAGATACAGTTACAACATTTAAAAGACAGTTGAATTGGTACATGAATAGAAAGGATTTAGAGGGATATAGGCCAAACCCAAGTAAGTGGGACTAGTTTAGTTTGGGAAACTTGATCAGCATGAATGAGTTGGACCGAAGAGTCTGTTTCTACGCTGTATACTGCTATAAATAACCGTAACAATTTACTGTAGCTTTCAAAATCTGTTTCAATCACTTCTGTAGTAATGTTCGAACAAACCGTTTCTCCCTTGTCAAATGTGAAGCAGAAGAATGACCGTTTTAAAACACTGGCAGTTTGACAGATTGAAGATGATGTTTTGATCTTCCGTGACTTTGTTCTGAAATTTATCAAAATCCCTTTATTCAGTTTGCATGTACACGGATGACGAAATCCCAACAACTACTGTAGCACCAACTGCACTTCACTCAGTAACTGCTGGGGTAAAAATATTTCTTCTGACTCCAGCTTCAAACCTACATGTTCAAAAATTCTACACCCAACGTCAAAAATTTAAAACCTTTTGCCAAAATTACAAAGCTTAGCTCTTGAGATCCACAAAATGGGAACCAGGGATGAGAATGACTTGAGAGATATTACTGCTCAATGACCAGGCAAGGTCCAATTGTTTCAGTTGCAGTATACACAATAATGCAATCATGATGTCGGAGCACTTCTGAACTGAAGCAGAAATCGAGGGAGCAACATAAAGATAGTGGAGGCTGCGCCTCGAAAAGGAGCAGTCTTGAATGACTAAATAGTCTATTCCTACATCCTAATCCCCAGCCACCTCTTTCAGATTCAACCCACCGGCCACCCCAACCCCCTCCAATACGGTCAGTATTTTAGACCGAATGGGACTGTTTGAAATGTCAGCATTTTTCTTACCTTCAATATCTGAGTCCACATCCTCTTTTAAGACCACCTACTCATGTCCTGATGTCATCACTTATCTCCATCCCTAATTCAGCTCACTTGTTTCAAGTCTCATCCTTTTGCTGGCTCATCTTTACTGTCTCAATGTCATTCTGGCTGCCTTCTTATTTTCCACTCATCATTAACCTAAAGTTGTCTGAATCTCTTCACCGACATCCTGAATTGCAATAATTCCTGTACACTATTTTACATTTTCACCTGGTTCCTCAGCATCTCATGTTGTAATTCTCATCCTCATGTTCTCACTTTCTATGGCTTCATCCCTTTTCAGCCCTGCAGCCTCCTCCAGCCCTAGAACACTAATTTGGACAAATTTGGAATCGTCCAAGCATCGCACACTTGCTTTCCATTAGCATTGAAGGTAGCCTTCAACCACCTATGGAACTCTGGAATTCTTGAGCTTAACCCTTACACTTCTTTGTGCTGTTTTAAATATCCTTCCAAAAATACTAACTTTTAGGTTAAACATTTGATCATCTGTCCCAGTGTATTTTTTTTTGACTCTGTCAATTTTCATCTGAATATGTTCATGAAGTGGCTTGGAATGTTTTACTCTATTAAAGGCATTGTATAAACACAAGCCATAAATAGCTTCCAAGGCCAGCCTTCAATATTTTCTTCTATTCCCTAAACGTGCATCCTGTACCTGTTGATTATGTTTATTCTGAGTTTTATGACATAGCTCTGTTTGTTACTACCTCTTTGCTGGAAGCTGGAGTGGTGACTACAGGTTTAGGCTTATGCCCGACATCACTCAGGAAACTGGCCCAGAGATCGTCAGCTTTCTTCTTTTCTTTCAAATCCTCATCTACCGTCGCGTCAGCAAGATGGTCAGCCTCCCCTCCTCCAGCAGCATCACGCTGCAAACACAATTCCTCTTGGTTTCTTTTTCTGTCAAACAAGAGCCTGGAAGTTAAGGTTGGAAGTACAGCTCTCTTACGCACAAGATCTCTTTTGGGGCATCCACACAAGGTTGGCTAAGTTCAATGAAAACGCAAAGCTCAGATGTTACTGATATTACTCCTGTAGTCAGAAGGGTAGGAAGAGTGAAGAGAATTAGAGAAGGCACAGAACAAGGGTAAACATGCAGAAGGGGAGTGGGGAGTTCAGGAGCTTTATATTACATTAAAAACTGGCAGAGAATATAGCAAAAAAGCTCAGAATTTAGACTTAATGACAACCAATGGAGAGGTTAAGGAGTTAACAAATGGATGTACAGGCTCATAAAGTGATGTATGTAAACTCCAACGTACAACTCTACAGCATCTTTTATGAAGCGTAATATTGAGAGACATTTTATAAAAGCAGGTACAGAGATCACAGACACTGTGGAAGAATTGGAAAAGAGTTAAGGAAATGATTGGCGAACAAGGAGACAGATTTTGGAGATGGTGAATGCTAAAAGGAAGAGATAAGTTTAGGCAGGGAATTGGAGAGTGGAGGAGCATGCTGGCATCGTCACTGTTGGTGATGGTAAGCAAACCCATTGTAAGTTAGAATCAGAAAGTTCCAATTTGGGTTTTTAAAGAGAGATAACACTATCATTGCTACCTGAAAGCTTTGCCGAACTTGCTATCCCATAATGCAAAACCCGATTACCTTTTTCCTGCCTTCTTCAAACACTTTTTTCTCTGGGGTTGTTCATCTTCATCTAAATTATCTTCTTTCACTAGGTCATTGACTTCATCTTCGCTGTAATCTTCATCTGTTGAAAAATAAGGAGGCATCACACTTACTCTTTTTGCAATTACCCAATGGACATCACAAAACCAACATTAGATACATCTACAAGGAAACTGTTCATTTTATTTAGAAAATGTGGCAATGTACTGTTGGTAGACATGCTTCTTATATATCAAAATCTATAATCAGTTATCAGTTTGAGACCGCTTGTTAATACAATCTCCACCACTTACACTGCATTTGTTATTCCTGAACAACTGCGATATTGGGGAAAGACCATGAGTATTCATCTTAACTACAGGCATTAAAAGGGATGACTTAAAGCCACCATTATACATGTGAATTACTCTATTCAAGTAATTCAAGGAACTCCAATCAGTACTTTGGGCAGCACGGTGGCTCAGTGGTTAGCACTGCTGCCTGACAGTACCAGGGACATGGGTTCAATTCCACCCTCACGTGACTGTCCGTGCGGTGTTTGAACATTCTCCCTGTGTCTGTGTGGGTTTCCTCCAGGTGCTCCGATTTCCTCCCACAGTCCAAAGACATGCAGGTTAGGTGGACTGGCCATACCAAATTGTCCATGCTGTCCAGGGATGTGCAGGCTAGGTGATTTAGCCATGGAAAATGCAGGGTCATGGGGGTGGGGGGTGGTCTTCGGAGAGTCGATGGGCTGAACAGCCTGCCTCCACTCCGTAGGGATTCGATACTTCACACCTCATTAAAGGGGAATTACCTTATTAATGTGTCTACCATTTGTGGACTTAGAATCACAGAATCCCTCCAGTGCGGAAGCAAGCCATTCAGCCCATCGAGTGTACAGTGACCCTCCGAACAGCATTCCATCCAGACCCACCCCTGACCCTATCCCCATAACCCAGTATTTTCCATGGTCAATCCACCTGATCTGCACATCTTTGGACTGTGGGAGGAAACTGGAGCATCCAGCAGAAACCCACATAGACACGGGAAGAACATGCAAACTCCACACAGACAGTTGCCCGAGGGTGGAATTGAACTTGGGTCCCTGGTGCTGTAAGGCAGCAGTATAAATTCAAATCAAGTGACCCTTGCACATGTTCCCTCGTTCCCAATTTGCTTTCAGCAATATTGATGATGATGGTTTATAACAGGTGCAGTGCTGGAGGATCCTCAATATTTGCCTTATTGAACAGATTAGTAGTTACTATTCAGGAAGCAAATTCCAGTAGGGAGGATGGACAAGGAATTTGGTAGTAGTAGGGATCATGACAGGGGAACTGATTGTGCTCTCCATAACTATCCTGGGGAGTCCCAATTATTATGTACAGCAATATCAGTGGCCAGTTGGGTGAAAAATGGTTATGGGTGCAATTTAGAAATTGCATTACTTAAAATATGTCTCTGGACCCCATTGCCTCCAAATGCACAAATTTTCAAAGGACGTCAGAAAGCAAAGCAGCTGATGGATTTTAATGTAAGCAAATGTGAGGTTATCGATTTTGATCCAAAAAAGGACAGTGAGGGTTTTTTTAAAGAAGACACAAAGTTAAATACAGTGAATGTCCAAAAAGATTTGGGGGCTCAGGTGCATAGCTCTTTAAAATGCCATGGGCAGGTGCAGAAAATAGTCAAGGCAGCTGATAGGATGTTGGCCTTCACATCTAAAGCTGGAATATGGGGGTGTAGACATTATGCTGTGGTTATACAAAACCCTAGTTCGAGCCCACTTCAGAGTACTGAGAGCAGATCTGGCCACAACTTAGGAAGGAAGTTTTGGCCCTGGAGGGAGTTCAACGCAGGTTTACAAGGACAATACCTGGACTTCAGTGGTTGCGTTTGAGAAATGATTAGACGAATTAGGCCTTCATTCTACAGAATTTAGGAAGTTAAGGGGTAATCTAACCAAGGTCTTCAGGATATCAACAGGCAAAGACATGGTAGATAAACTATTTCTACAGTTTGAACATTCTAGAACCTAGGGGAATAGTCTAAGAATTAGGGCCAGACTATTCAAAAGAGATGTTAGAAAACACTTCCACATGAAAAGAGCGGAGGAGGTTCGGAACTCTCTTCTTGAAATGGCAGTCTGTAAGAAATTAGTTTATAAATTTAAATCTCACATAGACAATTTTTATTAAGCAAGGCTATCAAGAAATATGGGCCCAAGGCAGGCATATGAAATTAGGCAGATCAGCCATGTCTTATTGAACGACAGAGTAGATTTGAGGGACTGGCCAACTCCTTTTACTTTGTACAGGCAACTCAAAGCTGAATGCTGTCCAGGTCTTGCTTATCAGCACAAACTGCTTCATTACCTGAGGAGTTGAAAATGGATAGACACCGTACAATCAAGGTTGCCTATTCCTGACTTAATTATGGAGGGATGATTGTTGAAAAAACAGCTGACGATGGCTGGGCCAAGGATATAATGTGATTCTAACAACTGGGAGAGCTTCCCCTAATACCCCTAATTTCTACAGACTTTACTTTATGACACTTGATAGCAGAGACAGTCCCTATCAACTCACCATTGAAATTCAGTTCTTTAGTCGAAATCAGGGCAAAGGTATTTTGGGGCCTGTAGCCAAACCACTCCGATGGAACCCAAACTGAGCATGACTATAACTTATTGTTAAATGTCACTGTCAACAATAGCATCGATCATTTTGCTGATGATCAAGAGTAGACTAATAGTTGGGAATGGGCTAGGTTGGATTTGTTCTGTATTTGCGGACAACATACACTCAAGCAATTTTACACATTGCTAGGTATTTATCAGTGATACTGCCTTTTTGAAAAGAAAAAATCATAGACAGTGGGACCACCAGCTGGACTAACATGTATTGCGCATCATTAGTGGCATTGAAGGTGGTGGTGAGCTGCCTTCTTGAACCTCTGCAGTCCATTTAGTGTAGTTATACACACCATGCCATTAGGGATGGAGTTCCACGATTTTGAACAGGCAATACTGCAGGAACGGCAATATATTTCCAAGACAAGATCATGGGTGGCTCCCATGTATTTGCCACCCTTGTCCTTCTAGATAGTAGCGATTGTGGGCATGGAGAGTACTGTCTGAGCAGTCTTGGTGAATTTCTACAGCGCATCTTGTAGATGGTACACACTGTTGCTACTGAGCGTCAGTGGTAGACAGAATGAATGTTTGCAGAGGTGGTGTCAGCACCCTGGGAAGTGTTACCAAACAATGAGACCTAGGGGTTCAGGTGCAAAGCTCCTTGAAAGTGGAGTTGCAAGTAAACAGGATGGTGAAAGCAGCACTTGGCACACTTGCCTGCACTAGTCAGAACATAGAGTACAGGAGTTGGAACTTCATGTTGCGGTTGTACAAGACACTGGTGAAGCCACTTTTAGAATACTGCATATAATTCTGGTCTCCCTGCTATAGGAAGGAGGTTGTGAAACTTGAGAGGGTACAGAGAGGATTTACCAGGATGTTGCTGGGACTGGAGGGTTTGAGTTATTGGGAGAGGCTAAATAGGCTGGACCTTTCTTCCCTGGAGAATTAGAGGCGGAGGGCTGCCTTTTAGAGGTTTTTAAGAACTTACAAGGGGCATGGATAAGATATCCTTTCCTCCGGGTGGAAGAATCCAAAATTAGACAGCGCGTTTAAAGTGAGAGCAGAAAATATTTAAAAAAGGACTGGGGGCAACTTTTTCCACACAGAGGTTTGTGTCTATATGGAATGAGCTGCTGGAGAAAGTTGTGGACACAGGTATAATTACAACATTTAAAAGGCTCCTGGATGGGTGCAGATGATGTTTGGACGGATATGGGCCAAATGTGACAAGGGCAGATTAGGATGCCTGGTCAGCATGGACAAGTTGGACTCTATTTGTGGGTTGCTTTGTCTTGGGTAGTCTCAAGCTTCAAGTGTTATGGAAACTACACTCCTCCAGGTAAGTAGGATGAATTCCATCACACTTATGATTAGTGTCACAAGGATCGTGGACAAGCTTTGGGAAGTTAGGAGATGAGTTAGTCGCTGGAGTATTCGTAGCCTCTGACCTGCCCTTGTTACCACTGTGTTTATGTAACTAGTTCAGTTCAACGGTAACCACCACAGTGTTGTTGTATGGGATTCAGTAATACTACTGAATGTCAAAAAGCAATGGTTAGTTTCTTTCTTTTTGGAGGTAGTCATTGTCTGACACTTGAAATGTTGTTCAGGTCTTGCTGCATTTAGGTAGGGACCGCTTCAGCATCTGAGGAGCCACAGAAGGTGATGAACATTGTACAGTCATCAACAAACATTCCCACATTAGCTGGGCCTCTAGATTATTAGCCCAGCGACCATGCAATTATTCAATTATCTTTAGCTACAATGTCTACATATTTCCTTCTATGGTTAAAGCAAACTCAAAAGAATTAATTTAGAACTATGCCAATCCAAGAGTGAGAAGAAAACAAACAGTCATAGTGTACTTGGAAATTAACCTACTGGTCACACTGGAGCACTGCTCCGAAGTACTCAAACAAGTCGGACCTGTATACATCATTCGCAAGTTTTACTGGTCTTTCCTTCGAGGGGGCCTAGCACCTCTCCATAAGGTTTTTGGACCTTCATTAGCCCTACTGTCTCCCTCGCTATCCTTTTTTCTTTAGGTACTTCAGACACATTTGTGTTTTCCTTGCTAATAATAATATTTTGATAGTCTCTCTTTGCTTCCCTCCGGATCACCTTTTAAATTCACCACCGCACTGTCTATATTAGCATTCAAACCATTCAGCCAGAGGGACGCCCGAGTCTAGACCCCGCTGCTGGGAAAAAAAAAGGGGCGGCACGTGCAGGAACTCTTACCGCGTTTAAATAAACTTTAAAAATTAGCTTCTAACTCTGTAAATTTAAGTCCAGGAGTTGGAAAGTTGGGTGAGCAAAGGAAACCCTGTTGACTGGCACAGTCACGAAGGGCCATAAAGACCTGCCATTGCCGTGCTGTTGTGTCCAGGATCTAGTTACAAAGCACCCGGTAATACAGTCAGAACATTAGAAAACTGGACTGGCTCTATTAGAAACAGCGGCAATTCAAATATCTCAACCACCAGATCACAACTAAAAACGAGGATATAGGGTATTTCGGGGTGGGAAAAAAAAACTCAGCACTCCCAAGTTTGTTCTGGAGTGCGGTAGTTTGGGATTTCCAGCCGAGCATGTGTGTTACTGGTGTGTGTGTGTGGTAGCTTTCACTCTCACAGCTCTCTAACTGTTAGTGAGCGGATCGACAGCAAAGACCCACCATCACCTGATGGCTCGTAATCCTCATCCTCCTCCGACGAGTAATTCTCAGACTCGGAATCCGACATGACTCCTGCCGGGGCAGCAGTTTCCCGACGCCCGGCCTCTGGATGCGCTCGAGGCCCCCTCCCCCTCGACTAGCTCAAACAGCGGCTGCTACCAGATCCAGTCACCGCTTCACCACAACACATTCAACACAACCGTCTCGGTACTCTAGCGCTCCCAGAGCGTCACTTGGCTCAGGGAAAAAGACCTGCAACCTGTCACAAATAGGAGCGGCAGAGACAATAACATAGTTATCATGAGAACGTTTGAAATGGAATGAGTGCCGAAACGACCGACCAGAATTTCAAGACTCGACTAAATCCATCTTCAGTTCCACTAGCCATCGCCCTTCTGTGACATCATGAGACTTTATTGGCCATGCTGCACATCAATCATAATAACGTACGCCAGGTTTTCAGCAAGCTCGCCAATACTCGGCGACAATTGGCTGTTATTCCTCACGTTGTCAAGTTTTGTTCCATCTTATTGGTTTTCCGACGGACGTGCGGGGAAGAGGGCGGAGCTGATCGGTGCCGAGCTCTGATTGGCTTTGATTACTAGGTTGCTGTGTGAGCATGCCATGCGGCGCCGTCTCTAAATGGCGAACGGGAGTGTCAATCAGGAGGTGTCCCTGCCCACCTCGCTGGCCGCTCTGCTTAGCGTTTGGGTCGTTATGATGGCGGTAGTGGTGGTGTTATTGACAGCCGATTCGGGCTTCCCGTCGCACTAGATGGTCGGCACTGCGTTGATGGCTGAGCCATGCCGATCGGCGACGGCTTGACGGTGCATCAGATCCTGAGCTTGGGCCTAGTCCCCCGGGTCGGCAACACGACCTGCGCTGGAAACATCACCGCGTCTATATGCCATTTCTCCGGTGAGTGAAGGCGGCTCCCGAGGGACCGAGGGAGGGAAGGTGGCCGCGTTGTTATTGCCGCTTTCTGTCCACCGTCTCCATGGCGTGAATGCCTGTCAGTCTGACTATAACCGGTCAGGGCGATTGCGCTGATGGGCTAGGTTCCAGACGCCAATCTGTTCGGGTGGCTCCAAGGGACACGGGTCTCCCCTCGGGGGTTTCTGTTCATTTACGCACATTCCCCTGGGTCAGTGTCCATTATGAACGCCCGTTCTGCATGATGCCCCCCGCTGCTCTCGCCCGTGTATCGGTTATGATTGGTCAGGGTAGGGTGATGCTTTGGAAGTGTTCAGTTTTGAGAGCTTTCGCGTTGAGGTCGCTGTTGAAAGGAACGGAAACACGCAACGGGACCCAGAAAGTCTGAAACAAAAAGACGCCCAGCAGGTCTGGCAGCTTCTTTGGAGAGAAGTCAGAGTTAACCTTTTGGGTCCAGTGACCGTTCCTCAGAACTGTTCTGAGGGGTGCTGCTAGCCTTGCTGAGCTTTTTCAGCAACTTACGCTTTTGTTTCTGATTTCAGCATCCGCAGTTCTTTCGTTTTATTTTATTCAGAAAGTCTGAAGTTCGTTTCGGTGGGTTTTGCGCTCTGTCTTTCGTACCCGTTGGAGTTTTGAGGCGTATCACTGGCCCCTGGGGTACGGAATCTGTGCACCATTTAGATAATTTGACATCTCGATGACTCGAATTTTCTCTGCTAGAAATCGGATGAGCCTTCTCAAAAAGTGTGGAATGTGCACGTTTTGAATAGGATTATATAAGCAGTGTTCCTACTGTTTATTTGCCTGTTGGTGTAGATTTTTCCAATAGTATATCAGATCCAAACAAGTTCCTGACAACTTCTTCAGATTTATTCTTTAAGTTGTCCTGTACTACTGGCACGTATTAGATAACTGTACCCACCCCCCACGCCCCCAATAATTTCCTCTTACTACTTTTGCAGATCATAGTGCTCCAACATTTCTCTTCTTTGCATATCGCTCCCTCTGTAATTTCATATTGTGGCATCAGTGTGATATTCAAAAAGAGTGAGTGCACTGATTACAACAAAGATTGAGCCAGGACAAAATCCAGGCTGTAATGCTTTTCAAAAAAAAGGGACACCAGAAGCTCAAGAAAGGCAAAGTGCCTAAAACCAAAGAAATATTGTCTCTGAGGTAGGAAATTGCAGCATGCTCCTACAAAATACAATGTAAAAGTGTCCACATTTAGAAAAAAATTAAGGGATAAGTATTGGCTAGAACACTAGGAATTAATACGACAGCAGTGCTTTGAAATAGCATCATGAGATCTTACCTGTTTAATTGAGGTGATGGATAGAGTCATTGAGATCTGCAACCGAGAAAAAGATCTTTCGGCCCATTATTTTTGTCTAGCACAGACACAGTCACCAGAATAATCTAATCATGTCTTCCAGCACTTGGCTGGCCGATAGCCTTGTCTACCTTGGCATTGCAAGTGCATGTTCAAATACTTTTAAATGTTGAGGGTTTCTGCCTCCACCACCCATACAGGTTTAAATTTAACCATCCATTTGTAAGATGGCTACCTCAATGGTATAACAATTACTCAGTGGCGCAGTGGAGAGTCAGCCTAGATTTTTGTGCTCCAGTATGGAGGAGGAAAGTATTGCCATACCTGAACCCACCAACATATGAGCTTGTAGAGAGGCCTACTACAAGCATGGCTGGTACTGACTCAAGAACTCAACATATCTCTAGCTAAACTATTGCAGTGCAACTAAGTGGCTAACATCTGATCCACAAAGTAAAAAAAATGTCCAGAATGTCCTGTCCACAGTATGGAACAAGTCTAACCCAGCCAGTTACGATTTGTGTCTATCTGGGGTCATTAGCGGTGCTACCAAGTAACATTTGCCAATATTCTCCTTTCCAAGACTTCATTTAAGTTCTGCCAGGGCACACATGTCCTGATTTTTTTTTTTTTAAATCTTGCTCTGAATGCCTGTTACTTCCATTCTGCCTGGCAGCATTTGACTACTGTGACATCAAGAAGCCAGAATAAAATCCATGTCAGTAAAAATTAGGGTAGTTCTTCAATGGTTGTTATTGTGCCTAACACAAGAAATGTGGTTGGGTTGTTGGAGGCTAATTGTCTCATTTTCAGAATGTTACTATAGGAGTTCCTCGATAGTGTGGTGTCCTAACCATTTTCATCAATGACCATCCTCCTCAGAAGTGGGGATATTCACTGATAATGCAGTATGTCTGGTTCTGTTTGGAATTCCTCAGACAACACACACTGTGCCATGTGCACCTGATTAGTGGTAAGTGACATTTGTGCCAAGTAATTGCCAGGCAATGACTGTCTCTTTAATGTTCAACAGTAATGTAATAAAAGTCAATATCACGAGGTTACCAGTGGTCAAAAACTTATCAGGGTCAACTACGGGTAGTTCTACCAAAACGCGTGTTTTGTTAATGCTAATTGGCTGTAACGCAATTTATGAATAGTGGACATTTTTGGATAACACGAACTTTCTGCTGTACAGGTATATAACAGGATTTTCCAAAGTGCAAGGTCACACAAGAATGCAACTATTGCATTATAGGAGAGCTCCTGTCTACAAATATCATAGCCATGAGAGCAGTTTGTTAACTGGGTATTTTGTATTGAGTACTTGCATCTTATTTGTACAAAGTTTTTCCACCATTTAGTGAGCACCAATCAAGAATGTGCTGAAATACTCCCCACATGCCTGGATCCAATGGAATTCGCAACAACTTCGAAGAAGCTTAACGTCACCCAGGACAAAACGTAGAAACATAGAAGATAGCAGCAGGAGTAGGCAATTTGGCCTTTGAACCTGCACCACTATTCTTCACGATCATGGCTGATCATCCAACTCAATACCCTAATCCTGCTTTCTTCCCATGACCTTTGATCCCATTCACCCCAAATGCTATAAGTCGTCACCTCTTGAATACATTCAATGTTTTGACATCAACTACTTTCTGTGGTAATGAATTCTACAGGCTCACCACTCTTTGGATGAAGAAATGTCTCCTCATCTCTATTCTAAATAGTCTACCCCAAATTCTCATACTGTGACCCCTGGTTCTGGACATCCGTCTTTTTCAGCCCATCCGTCATTCTCAACACTGATTACCTTCACTGCACAAATGTCACTACAGTATATCCCATTGAGAAGATGTGCTGCAGCAACTTGCCTAAACACCTGCATCTTCAAACTCATAGCCTTTACCATCCTGCATAGACTTGCAGCAAGTATTTGAGAAAACTACCACCACCTCCAAGTTACGGTCCAAATCTTGACACCATCCTGATTTGGAAATGCAGTATCATTTCTTTATTGTCAGACAGACATCCTGAAGCTCCCTACTTAACACAGTGGCATCGCTAGTTGCACCACATGGCCTGTATAGTTAAGATGGTGTCTCACCTGAAAAATTCTTGGGATTGATTAATGTTGGCCTGATCACATCATCTACATTCTGTGAACTGACTTTAAGAATCTAACTAACATTTGCATATAATAACAAGTACACAAAGTAAGGATCTGCAACCAGGTCACAGTTCAGTCAAGTTTTTCAGTGAACAACCATACATGTCAACTTGAGTGTCAAGTATGTTACTCACAACTATTCATTTTCAATGGTTTGGGTGTCACTGGTAAGACCAGTGGCTGCTTGCCTCTAATTGTCCTTGAGAAGGCATGGTGAGCTACTTTCTTGAATGACTGCAGTCCTTCAGCTGTAGCTGCACCCTCAGTGCTGTGTTAGGCAGGGAGTTCCAGAATTTTAACTAAGTGACAGTGAATGAATAGTAATATAGTTCCAAATCAGGATGGCGTATGGCTTGGATGCAAATTTCGGATCATGGTCAGTTGTCCTTCTATGTGACAAAGTTTGTGTGTTTGGAATATGCAAACTCAGGAGCTTTGAGTTTTTCAGTCCCTTTTTATAAATGTGTAAATGCAGCTGTCCATCCGTGGTGGATGGGGGGAGCCAGTCAGGCAGACTGCTTTTGTCTTGAATAGTGTCAAGCTTTGAGTGTTGTTGGAGCTGCATTCTTCCAGGCACGTGGAAAGTATTCTGCCACACCTCTGAAAGTTCCTGATACACTGTATGCTGAATTGGGAAATCAGAACAGAACTTATTTGCCACAGATTTACCAAACTCTACCTCCATTTCTAGCCCTAGTTTTAACATGGCATTTGCAGTTCGGTTTCTTGACAATGGTAGCCCCCAGGATGTTGATGATCAATGGTTCAGCACGCTGCACCCACTCCAGAGGTATGTCATAACAGGTTGGAGCAGGTTGATTGATTTTAAAAATATCTATCCTGAAGAACTCCTGCACTGGTAACTTGGGCTTGAGACAATTGATCTGACAACCACAACTATGTCTTTCTCCAACCAGTGGAGAGTTTCCCACTGCCATTGATATCAGGTATGCTGAGGCTGTTTATTTTACTTATTCCTGGGATGTTTGCAAGCTAGGCTAGCATTTATTGCCCATCCCTAAATACCCTGGAGATGTAGTGGTGGATTGCCTTTAAAACTGCTGTAATCCTTAGCACTGTGGATGACTGTATCTCCTGTAGGAGTAGGAGTGCCAAGAATTTGACCCAACAATAGTGAAGAGATGCAATAGATTTCCAAATCAGGATGGTGTATGGCTTGAAGGGGAACTTGCAGATTGCAGTGCTGCTCCCATGCATCTGCTCCCCTTGCCCTTCTGAGTGATAGTGGTCGTGTATTTGGTTGGTACTGTCTAGGGAGCCTTAATGAAGTGTTTCAGTGTATCTTGTAGATGGGTGCAGACAGCTATCATTGTACATTAGTGGTGAAGGGAGTGATTATTGATTGGCATCCTATCCATCACAACTTCAATTAAACTGCTTTGTCCTGGGTGGCATGAAGCTTCTGAAAATAGTTGGAGCTATGTTCATCCAGGTAAATGGATTTGTGATTTGTGCATGGTAAACAGGCACTGTTACAGAATTCTTAGCCTCTGATTGCCCCTGTAGTTACAGTATTAGTGAATACAATGATGGCAATGACATAGAACCTGAACAAAGCTCCTTGATGATCATTCTTGTTTCAGATGGTCATTGTTTTGCACACGTGATATTAATGCTGCTTGCCATGCCAGAGTAGGGAGGATAATTTAAGAAGTACTTTTTAAAAAGAACTTAACTGGCTGTATGGATGTGAATAAAACAGAATCCGTAGATTACAGGAATATATTAATGGACTGGCCAAGTGGGCAGAAAGGCGACAAATTGAGTTCGATCTGGAAAATTTAGAGTGTGCAACCAGGCAAGGCAGTACAAGATGAATAATAGGTTCCTTGTGCACAGGGACCTCTGAAGGCAAATGGATATGTATTCTGATGTCTATGGACAAGTAGGCAAGCTAGCTAAGAGTGTACATGGGTACATTTCTTTTCTTTGCTCCTAAATCCTGTGCCGCAGCTATGGGATTATGTTAGCAAGTACAAAATTCTATTTGGAACACAACTAGAGTACTGTGTACGTTTCTGGTCACAGCATTACAAGAAGGATTTGATCACACAAAAGAGGATACAGTTGGTGCTGCTGTAACGCGATAGTTGCATTCCTGCGCAACATCGCATTATAGAAAATCACGCTATAGAAATAACAGTGCCTATGGGAAAATTGGGGTTGGGGCAGACCACCAGAAAAATCACTGAAATTGCTCAAAAACCACTCAAAAGCCTAACAAAGGATAGCACAGTTTGAATAAATGTTTAATTCATATCTAATAATGTAATAAAAGTAAATTATAACACCTTATCTTGAAAAAATGTCAAGATGACTTGATGGGGGAGGAGGTTTTGACATTGCTCTGTTGTTAATGGAACGGCTGAGGGTTGTCATCATCATCATCATCATCATCATCATCAACAACATCACCTTCAGGTGCAGTTGTGGTTGCAGGGTTAGGGCGAAAAATTGTTAATCCGGAGTGGACAGCTATGGTTCATTGTCCTATGACTATGTTTCTTGGGGGTTGGCTTAAAAAAGACATCCAGTTTTTTGCTGCTTTGCCCTTTTTCTTCTTCCATGAAGAAGCTGTTCCTAGGGTGCCAAATAAGATCCTATTCCACGAACTGATATCCTGTTGCGTTCTGCATTTGTAATCTGTGTCCTCTAAGAGCTGCAACTGCTCCTCAATTCCCCTCAGGATAGGAGACGAAACAGAAACTCTCATGGTACTGCATCCTCAACAACTACTTCTTAATCTCCAGCTTCCTCTTCCCCCTCAGCGACAAGTTGTTGTAGAGAGGTCTTCACAGTGGGACTCGAGCATCCTCACTCTCCACTTCAAATCCAACTTGCTTTGCAAGATCAATGCAATGTTCTTTCATTCTTGGGAGCTCCTCTGACAGATCAAAGCCTTTAAAATCTTGAAAAAAATCTGGGAGAAGCTTCCACTGAACTACATGCAAGCAGTCCTTACTGACATCACCCCAGGCCTCCACGATAATGTCAATGGCATTCTTGATGTTGTATGCTTGCTTCAAATCTTTCTTTTGTCAACAGATGTTTCCAGACCTGCTGAAATTTGGACAACATCAATTTGTTCATTAGTTTGTGAAGTTATGACCAGTTCCTGCTGTCGCTTATGCTCATAAAATATCTAAAGCCTCCAGAAGGCCAGTTTATTTTCTCCCAACAGATGCTGCAAGCTCTTTCTTTTCACTAATAAGTTGAAACTTTATAATGTGTGACACGCTTGCTGTTACTGTGAACAAGCGGAAGAACTGAAGGACTTGAGAAGCCGAAGGAACCCCTCCATGGCATCTGAGGGCTGGGACCACCAAACTGCTTTCCCTCCACTTACAAGACCAATCATTTTTGTGTGTGTGGGAGGGGTTTGAAAGAGTCACTTTTAATTATTAGTTATATGTTGACAGCTCATAATTGTTTACCCTCAGCTAGAATCTTTGTCATAAATAGTCATTCTGTTAGGTACAGAAACCTGGGTCTATCAGACAGGTAAGTTGGGATTTGGTGTACCTTAAAAAAATCTATTGAGGCTTGATTTCCAGCATGATACCCCAATGAGGTATCACATCTGTCATTGAGTCTATTTCAAGGTAGAGGTTAATTTATGTTTAATTAATAAGTGATATGGGGTAGTGTGGGAAGGTAGTCTTGAGGGAGAAGATAAACAAACAGGCTTGATGGACCAAATGCCTTCTCCTACTATTTCTTATGCATTTATCTTTGGACAAGGGCTGTGTGAACTAAAAGGCTTTTTTTCCTGTTTTTGGTTTGAATGTTATCTTCCTAGAGAGCACACACTGTTAAACAGGATTTCTGGATTCTGTTCAGCACCAGGTTTGCTTTTTCCAAAATGGTTTTTGATCTTGGCCTAATTGTTTTTATTTTCTGAATTGCAGAGATGTGGTATGCAGTGTTCCTTTGGGCTTTACTGTCCACGGTTTTTATCTATGTTCCTGCTGGATTACTGGCATTTGTGATGCTGAGGCACCACAAATATGGACGATTCATGTCACTAGGTATCCTGGCTGGAATCTTGGGTCCAATCACTGCAACAGTGTTGACCAGTAAGTTTTTACTTTGAATTGTTTCATTAATTGGCAATAGTTTCTTAATATTTGTTTCTCCTAGTCTAAAGTTTCTGAATGGCCAGGTGACATCAAGGTGCTTAACATTAAGGCAGTATCAATTGAAGCTAGTAGAATTAAATACAGTGGAGTCTCTGGGAAAAACTCTCCCTGTTTGGAATCAAAAATAGCACAGATTCCTTTGGTTGTTGAAGCTCCGTCATCTGAGCCTTAGGTTATGGCTAAAGGAGTTACTCAATGGAGTATCCAAGGCAGCCCATCTTCAGCTATTTCATCAATGGTCTTCCCTGCAACATAAAATCAGACTATTAATGTTTACTAAATGATCAGTTCCATTCCCAACTAATAAGACTATGAAGCAGTCCCGTATTGCACGTGCGGGACTACGTTTGTGTTTGGGCTGATGAGTGACAAGTGACATTTCATATCGCACGAGTGTCTTTAACCACTTCCTCTTGGCAATCAATGACCTCTCCATCTCCAGCACCACCGCAATCTATAATCTATGGGTTACCGAACTCTCGATGACAGCAGCCAAACAAATGTTATGGTTACAAGAAAAAGTACAGGGTCTGAGATGTCGTGTCAAATCAATCTCCACCTGACTCTTCAAAGCCTGCCAACCGTTTTTACAAGGTGAAAGTCAGGGGTGTGATGGAATACTGTCCACTTGCAAGGATGGGTGTCAGTATGTAGCATCTCCAAGACGTATGACCTTTTGCCAAAGCTACTTCGACAGCAGCTTCTAACATCTAGAAGGACAAGGGAGGCAGAAATATGGAACATCACTTTTTCCTCTGCGTTTTCCACCATCCTGACCTGGAACTACATTACCATACCTCATGGCCTCTGGTTCATATTCTCTCTACTAAGAAACAGAGGGAGTACCAACACCATATAAACGTAGTGTCATAGAGATGTACAGCAAGGAAATAAACCCTAAGGTCCAACTCGTCCATAGCAACCAGATATCCTAAATGAATCTAGTCCTATTTGTCAGTATTTGGCCCATATCCCTCCAAACACTTCCTATTCATATCCCATCCAAATGCCTTTCAAATATTGTAATTGTACCAGCCTCCACCACTTCCTCAGGCAGCTTGTTCCATACATGCACCACCCTCTGCATAGAAAAGTTGTCCCTTAGGTCCTTTTTAAATCTTTCCCCTCTCACCTTAAACCTGTCCCCTTAGCTTTTGGATTCCCTACACCAGGGAAAAGATCTTGCCTATTTACTCTCATGATTTTATAAACCCCTATAAGGTCACCCGTTAGCCTCCAATGCTTCAGAGAAAATAGCCCCAGCCTATTCAGCCTCTCCTTATAGCTCAAACCCTCCAACCCTGGCAACTTCCTTGTAAATCTTTTCTGAACCCTTTCAAGTTTCGCAACATCCTTCCTATAGCAAGGAGACAAGAATTGAACACAGTGTTCCAATAGTGGCCTCATCAATGTCCTGTACAATCACAACGTCACCTCTCAACTCCTATACTCAATGCACTAACCAGTGAAGGCAAGCAAACCAAACACCTTCTTCACTATATATCAGAGATAAAAAGGTACTGCAGATGCTGGAGAATCCGAGATAACAAGCATGGGGCTGGATGATTTTCTGATGAAGGGTTTAGGCCCGAAACGTCAAGTTTTCCTGCTCCTATGATGCTGCTTGACCTGCTGTGTTCATCCAGCCCCATGCTTGTTATCTCACCTTCTTCACTACCCTGTCCACCTGCAACTTCACTTGCAAGGAACTATGAACCTGCACTCAAGTTTCTTTGTTCGGCAACAATCCCCAGAACCTTAACACATAAGTTTATAAGTCCTATCCTGATTTGCTACCAAAATGTATACACTGCAGTAATTCAAGAAAGTGTTTCACTACCATCTTCTCATGGACATTAAGGGCAGGCTTTGACGGCACTGCTTGCATCCTGTTGAACATAAACGGAGAAACCATTTGAAAAGCAAGCCCTTGGACAGTGAAAATCTTAATTTTCCCCTTACCCTCTGTTGATGCAAATGTTTCATAATTATGGGAATCTTTGTTGATTTCTGCACTTTGACAGGCCTTGTCAGCCGTGCTAGTATCTGAGTCAGGATTACAGTTTTAAGTAGCATCATAAGGCAGGGTAAATTATTTGTATCTATTCTCCACCATATTTTGGGAGAAAGTCTTTTGCCATCAGTGGTTACTGTCAGGGTGGATAAAATTTAACTGACATAGCAATTGCTTAATAGATGGGATAAACTAAAATTTCCAGTAGTTTCTTCCTTTCCCAGAGCAGTTATTTTCATGAAGGAGTTAGATTTAGTTCTTGGGGCTAAAGGTATCAAAGGGATTGGAGAAAGTAGCAACAATGAGCCCAGGTTCCTATGAAGTCCTGTGGGATTGTTATAGTTTCCTGTTTAAGGAACCATATAAATGTAATTCGCTTTCACAGTGACCAAACTTGCTGAGGTTGAAACATTGTTTGGATTTTGTCATCAGATCTACTTAATTACGTTGCTGCTGCTTGGATATGAATGTTACATATATAATAGCCAAGTGACAAACGACTCAACTGTTTTGCAGGTGCGGCTATTGCTGGTGTCTACAGAGCTGCAACAAAGCAAATGGTGCCCCTTGAAGCTCTGGTTCTGGGAGTCGGACAGGTGTTTTTCATTGTTGCGATAGCCTTTCTGCGGATTTTAGCAACTTTATAGCAGAAGGTGTTCTGCTTATCCAAGAGAAACTGGGCACTCGAGCCTTAGTGTCCCAGCTTTGTCCAACTTGTGGCTGCATATAGGGTTGCACCTATATTCCTGTGGAATCCAAACCAAGGTTCATGCCAATCATTTGCTGCTCAAATAAGAGGAATTGGCAACAGCGTAAATGTTGTGGATTTCCATGGATTGCCAAGCTCGAACAAAGGACGCATGCACTAATTTTTTATTGAATATCTTGAGTGCTGAGATTTGTTCTTTGATGTAAAAAAAACTCAAAGCCAAAAGAGGTAATAGTCCACTTGCATATCTTTTAATGTCATTTTTTTGCACATGTTTCAACTGTACAAGTCTTTCTAGTGTGAAGGCTATTATAAAGAATGCATATTTATTGTAGGAATAGGATGTTGGACTACAAAATTTTGTTTGAAATATGGAAATTGTATTTTGATTCAACCTGCCATATTTCAATATTTTAGCAGTTGGGGTAATTATGTAAAGGCAGATTAAACTCTTCCATCTGAAGGTTACCAAAGGTTCGGCAACTTGAGTATATACCCAAAAGAACTGAAGTATTGCAGCTTCATAGCTAAACAAAGTGAACAAGTTCTACTATATCTAACAATATATGGACTCCATTTTATGAGAGTTCTTTGTTTTATAATTTGCTATTTACAGGTAATTTCAAAACTTAGAAATAATTAAATGGTTGTGTTTGACAGTGATTATGAAAAAATCATCATTCCAACACTAATGGAATTCGTGATTATATCCAGCCCTTGTTCTGCAATCAACATTGACAAATGCATCTTATTCCTCATTCCCATTTCTGATTGTAGGGGGAAAAAAAATCTAGCGTTCTATTGCATTATTTATTCATATATATATTGTTGGAAAAACAGAAGGTGTTGGGTTTATTTTTAGTAGCAGTTAACAGCCAAAACTCCAACCCAGAGCAGCCTTAAGTTTCTGTAGTAATACACTTGGCTTCTTCAAAAGTATCAAATTAGTAAGTGTGGTTATCCCTATGTAAATTTGCTGCTGCAAGTATTTTTGCTGAACCAATGAACATGAATGTCATCCACACGCCATGCTCATTACCCTGGCACACATTTGACTACACAAGTCAAAAATAGGGCATGACTCTGGAAGTTAGGTGCAATATTAATGAAGACTGTGTGTGGACTGCTTTTCATTTTCAGTTGAAACTTGGATAGAATTTTTTTTATCATTTGCTACCAGCTTGTGTTTAAATGCAGCACTTCCCATGCACATATACATTTCAGATGTGCTAAGTGTTTTAAATTTTTCTATTTTAAAAAAAAATCAACCACTTTGAATAATTGTACACTTTGAGAAAATCTCATTTTTGTGTTTACAACTTCAGTCTGCTGAAGTGGAATCACTCAGTTTTGCCTGTTTGGGACTGTTTGCAAACGTTTGTCAATAGATCTAGTTTAAAATAATTGAGAAAACCAGTCCTGTAGCCTGTATAACACTTGCACAGATGTCTCCATTTTGTCAAAACGTACCAAGCATTTAGTGTCATTGTTCACATGGTGTGCTGTTAGCTTGACTCTGGACGTCTGAATAAGCATCTCCAAGTTGTAAAATTCTAATAGTTTCAACCGTTGTTTCTATTTATTCCATATTTGGTGATGTATTTACCAGGGAATAATATTTAACTGTTGTAAATAGAGTAACAATAGTGAATGGGCCACATTAACTTACAATGACTGTGCAGCTTGCAATGAGGCCCATGACTGTGGGCTTAATTAGGAAGTGATAGGTTATGTATTGGCAGTTTAATCATACCCTTCCTGATGTCAACCATGCTAGGGAGGTAACACTCCATAAATGAAAAGGAGACTCTCTCATTTAGCTAATACGTGTACTGATTCTGGATTTCAGTGATAAAATGGCGATAAGAGGTGCTGCCTTTCACCTTACTCGGGATACAGTGAGAATCGTGGAGGTGGATAGCCCAAATTCTCTCCACTAGATTCTACCAGATTTTTGTTTTTACTTTTCCCACTGCCACTATTTACCCTACACACAATCCTTTTCTTACTCTTTCTCGCCGTCATTTGTTTCTTCCATTATCCCTTTCCCATTTTACTTCCTGACTTTCATCTCTTTCCGTTGCTTTCTTTCAGACATAATTATGTGCTGATCCAGTTTATGAAAATTTGCACTTGTAGTGGGGGATTGCTTCCTTTTTAGTAAAATGCATCTTTGGTATAAAAACCTATCCAGTGAGCGGACTGCTGATTTGTGATTTCCATGGAAAAATAGGTGAAATTCCACATTTAATATTAGCAAAACATTTATATAACAAAAACTGACTACACTGGTTGACTGCTGTAAAGCATTAGCCCTGCTGATGATAGTGGAATACTTTATCAGAAAGGTTTCCTTTTCTGTTATTCTTCCACTTCCTCATTTCTGTATATCTCAACCAGAGGAGTATTTCCACATTCATTTGTGTTTCATTATCTCAAACTTGCTTGCAATGTAATGCATTATGAAGTGGTGTTACAACCAGAATATCAGTTAGAATAGAGAAGTCTGCAGTGCTGTACCTACAGTCATGTATCTAGTGTCTGTAATGTAGTCTGTGTTCAAAGTAAGTTTGCACCTTAATTTTGGCATTTGGTCTCAAGTTTAAACCGCATTAACAAACATTTAGTAATTAATCATTGTGGCGTGCGCTCATTGTAAGTCCTGTTCACTTGAGTTAATTGTACCTTTTATATAACATTCAAATATATGTAGTGGAAGCCTCTAACCAGTAACTTCTGTTCTGGTAAAGTCAAATAAGGTTGACTAAATTTGAATTCTCCTTTTTAAGCATATTAACAATGTGAATTTAAGCATTTTATTATGGTTTTTACTGCTGTGTAATGATCAAATGTTTGTTTTGAAATTTATATTGTCCACATGGGAAAATCAATTTTTATTTTTCTACTTACATGGCTAATTTTGGTGACATTTGCTGGTAAATATATTTATACAAAAATAAATTTTGTTAAATGGGCAAATATGGTTTTATCATTTAGTTCTTGACAGATGTAGCATACTCTGGGTCATTTTTCTCACTTGTGTACATCTGTTATGCTGTTTTGCAGGTTTGGGAAATGTTCAATTGTTCAAATATGCCTCTGCCTTATTATTGCTAATAAGGCAGCTACTACAGGACACATATTGGAGTGGCATTAACTATTCACGTGCTTGTCAAGCGTTTATTACCAAGTAAACTTGGAAAAACTTGATGGTCTTACATGTTTGCCACAAGCATCTTAGACATAGGTAGATTACAAGATATAGGGGTAGAAGTTGGCTATTTGGCCCATTGAAAAGCAGAACAGATGCAATGAGATTGTGCCATATCTAATAAATACTCCATTTTACTGCCTTTTCCCACAACCATTGACTGTCATAATGATAAAATATATTCAAGGATGAACTAGATACTTAATGACCCAGCCTCGATTAGCTTTCTGGTAAGGAATTCCAGAGATTCACTACCATTGGAAGAAATTCCTCCCCATCCCTGTCCTAACTAGATGATCTCTTACACCTGAGAATGTGTCCCCTAGAACTAGACTTTAGGACAGCACCTGCCTGCATCTACCTTCTCAACTCCCTTAAGACTTTTGTATGTTTCAATAAGATGCTTCTCATTCTTCTAAATTCTAATGAGTGAGGGCCTAAACTAGTCAATCTGTTTCCCTCCCTTAAGGGAATCCCTCCATACCTGCAATCAGCTCAGTGAACCTTCTGTGATCTGCCTCCAATTCCAATATATCTTTCCATAGATAAGGGGACCAAAACTGTTCGCACCATTCTAGGTATGGTGTAACTGGTGCCTTGTACAGTTTCAGCAAGACTTCCTTATTTTTATACTCCATTTCCTTTGAAATAAAGGCCAACGGTTCATTTGCCTTCCCTATTATCTGCTGAGCTTGGGTACTAGCTTTGTGATTTGTAGAGTGCTTCCAAATCCCTCTGCAGCTCTAACTACTTCTTTTATATTTAGGATGCAACCCAATAGGTCTTAAAAACTTATTAGCTTTTACCCCTGTTTGTTTCCCTAGTACCTTTATTTTCTAGTGATAACTGTCTTTATTTCCTCATCCTCGTCTTCCCTCACGCTGTTTACTATTTTTCAAATGCTACCCTGGTTGGCAATCTGTAAGAGTGCCATAGGGATCAGTGTCAGGACCACAGTTCACTCCAATTTTATAAATGATTTGGGTGAGGAAAGTGAATATACAATAGCCAAGTTCATGAATGACACAAATAAATGGGAAGACAAGTGAGGTTGATGGATTATAGAAGGATTCGGACAAGTCAAGCAAACATAATGCAAGAAAATAGCACTTTGGTCAGCACAATAGTGGAGTTAAATATTTAAATGAAGAAAAAACACAGGAAGCTACAGCAGAGAGAGATTCGGGAGTCCTTGTGCATAAATGGTTGAGAGGAAGAGGTCTCAGCAGGACATAGATGGATTGGTCAGATCAGTGGCAGATGGAATTTTACCTTGATAAATGTGAAGTGATGCACTTTGAGGAAAGAACAAGTCAAGGGTGTATTCAATGAACAGCAGGATACTCGGAAACTCAGAGAGATGTTGGGGTGCTTGTCTGCAGATCCCTGAAGGTGGCAGACAGATTAGTAGGATAATTTAGAAGAATGAGTGGTGACCTTATTGAAATGTACAAAACTCTGAGGGGACTTGATGAGGTAGATTTGCAAAGGTGTTGCCTGTTGTGGGAGCAACTTGGACAAGAGGGCATAATCTCAGAATAAGGGGTTTCTCTTTTAAGACTGAGATGAGGAATAATTTCTTCTCAGAGGCTTGTGACTTTGTGGAATTCTTTACCACGGAAGGCTGTAGAGGCTCTTTCATTAAGTATAATCAAGGCTGAGTGAGATTTGTAATCATCAAGGGAATCCAAGATTATGGAGAAAAAAACAGAAAAGTGGAATTGAGGATTGCTAGATCAGCCATTATTTCATTTACTGGCAGAGCAGAATTGATGGGTCTAATGGCCTGCATCTGCTCTGAGATCTTATGGTTCTTGATGTTTGCAAGTTTGCCTTAAATTTTCTCTGTCTTAATAATTTTTGTCAGCTTTTAGGTTTTAAATCTTTCCCCATCCTCTGGTTTCCCACCAATCTTTGCCACATTGAGAGTGAAATAAGTACCTGGTAAACCATGGTTCAATAATCCCCCTCCTGGAATCCTTTTTCTAAGGTCTAGCTTGGTTCTGAATCATGAACTATTTTCTTTAACATCAGCCATTGTGCAACAACCATCGTTGCTAGTACATTCTTTTCCCAGTCCAGTCCAATGAACTCTGCCTTTATTTCTATGTACTTATTCATTTCAGTTTACCACAGTTATTTCTGACCTGACTTTCTCCTTTTGAAACTGAATGCTAAATAGGGTCTAGGCCCGAAACGTCAAGTTTTCCTGCTCCTATGATGCTGCTTGACCTGCTGTGTTCATCCAGCCCCAAGCTTGTTATCTCGGATTCTCCAGCATCTGCAGTACCTTTTATCTCTGCTAAATTCTATGTTATGTTTTGTAGGAGATCTTTGACTTTGAGATCATTTATTAAACTTGCCACATTACCGGATACAAAATAGCCTGATCCTTTGTTAGATTCACAACACATCATTTGAGGAAACTGTCCCAAATGGACTCTATGAATTCTTCCTCATGACTACCTCTGCTACTTTGATTTTCCCAACCTACGTAATCTGCCTTTCTTTTTAAATATGCACATTATTTCCTAATGTATTCACTGTCTTAAAGTATAGCTAATCTTAGACCACTCCCTTCAGTGTCTGGTTATTTGAAGAAGAGTGTGAAATATTGGATTTGGTAAAACGTCAGGAGAGGTGAAGTATTCACATAATTCACATCCTTGAAAGTGGATAATTTATCAGGGACAGATGAGCTCTACCTCTGGCTGCTATAGTTTGAATGAAGAAATAGGGCGTGCTGTGACTATTCTCAGTCTTCATAGCGTGTAGGTGTGGTGCCAGAGAAATGGAAGACTGCTAATGATGTATCTTTGTTTAAAAAGGTAAAGGCTGAATAATTACAGGTCAGTCAGTCTAACCTGATTAGCAGGAGGATAATTGGAATCAATTCCATGAAACAGAATTAAAATAGTCACTTAGAAATATACATGGTAATTGAGGAGAGTTAGCGTGTATTTGTCAAGGAAAAAAACATGTCTGATAAACTTGATTGAATTTTTTGAGGTACGTTGTAGTCGATGCAGTCAACAAGGATTTTAAAGGATTGTAACAAGGCCTTTAAGGTCCCACATGGCAGACTGGTTTAAAAAAAGCCCATGGGATGCTGGGAAATTTAGCAATCAGATTACACAATTAGCTCAGTAACGAGGAGAAAAGTGTAATGGTTGAGTGCTTTTGTGACTGAAGGCAGCTTCCAGTGGGGTTATACAGAGATCAGTACTAGGTCTCCTGCTTCTGTGGTATTTATTAATATTGGACACAAATGTAGAGGCATCATCAAGATGTTTGCAGCCAACACAGTGATGGCTTACTGAAGAAGAGGGCATCCTGAAGAGGAGATTTGCTGTAAAAACAAAAGTGTTGATTCTATTTGATTATAAAAGGTAGAGATAACATGATTGAACTATGTCTCCTTTTTGTTACAATTTGCTCTCATCCTCCATCTGAAGGTGAAGGAGACTGGAGTTGGTTCCTACGGTGGTTGTCCATCTCCATAACTATCCCAGTCTTCTGTACTAGTTTTTTTGTTTTATTATGGAACAAGAGGACACAAGTGAACCTTATGCTTGTTTCAGTTTTTACTCAATAAGAGCATTTCTAACAGGAATGCTGAAATCTCCTCAGACTTTTGGCTAAGAACCACTCGAACATCCTTCACTCAGTTCTCGTCGCATCAGGTTGAGACTGAATCTGTAGATTTAGTACTACATGAGATAAACATTGTTTTTGGAGAAGTTAACTCTCCATAGTATTAATGGAAAGAAGATGGAATGGATTTGAGGATTTTAAGTTTGGTGTTTACCCATCAATCTTGAGACATCTGTACTTTTGTGTACGGTAGTGTCTTTTAATCCTTCACTTTGTTACTTTCAGAATTGAGTAATGTGCACATGCTTGGCATTCCACATCTGTCTAAAGCTGACAGCATTCAAAACTCTCCTTGTCTCCAAAATGGCAGCACGTCCTGTTTACCCTTCATCCCTGTCCTCACTAACTACACTTGCTCCTGGTTAAACCAAAACTCTCCTTTGAAATTCTGATCCTTGTTTTCAAATTTCTCCATAGCTTCCTCTCTCTATCTATAATCTTCTTAAGTCCCACATCTCTTGATTTCTGCACTCCAATAATATTGGCTTCTGAGAATTTCTAATTTTAATTGCTTTATCATTACGGCCTAATCTTCAGCTGCTAAAGTGCAAAGCTCTGGTCTCACCACCTAAAACTCTCATATCCGTATCTCGTGTTCCTAATGAGGTATGCTCTTTTTGCAACTCACCTTGGTGATCAATCTTGTGGTCGTCTGATATAATACTTTTTTGAGGCTTGGTGTCTAACTTTATAATGGCTCCATGAAGAATCTTTGGAGGTTTGTGTAAAAGGTACTTTATAAATAGAAGCAGTTTTCGTGGGAAGTCCAAGAATGTGGTGTTTCATAACGAAGTAGATCCATTACACCATTGGTTATGAGAGATAAAGGAATGATGTTTGAAATAATGGATCATTTTAGTTCTCAAAAACAGGTTCATCCTAATTCCCCTTTGCTGCTGCACACTTCTCCCTGTTTGCCACTCTTTCACTATTCTCTCCAGCAACAGTGATGAGTTTTTCCGTCTTTGCCTGATTCAATCCCATCAAGATGGCTTTAAAGGCTGATGTGATTGAAATTGAATGAGAGTGCCTGAGCTTGGAATAATTTCTGCTCACAATATGCAGCTACGTTTAAGTGCTGCTTGGATGTTTTTCAGCAGCAGGACTCTACATAATGGGGACTTAACCACAGCATTTTAATAAGAATTTGCTGCTATTTTTAGGTCCTAAGAGTTGAGTCAACAGAACTTAAGTGGATACGTGTTCTACACCCATAATTACACTGCTGAGTTGAAGTAGCTGTAACACACAAATCCAATGTTTCAGATTGTAATGTAACTGATTTACTTTGTACTGCAAAAGATAAATTATGATATTTGTCAGGTAGTTAAATTAACTTGGAGATGACAACAAGGAGTTGGGATGCTCATGAGGCTAGAATTGGCGATGCAGCTATTTCTGAGGGGTGCAGAGTTGAATAATAGAACAGATATAGAGAGGTATCAGGCCATTGCAGGGATTTGAAAATTAATAAGAAGTTTAAAAGAATCATAGTCATAGTCTTACAGCGTAGAAACAGACCCTTCGGTCCAATCAGTCCACACTGACCATGTTCCCTAAGTAAACTAGTCCCAGAGATAGTAGGAACTGCCGCTGCTAGAGTCTGAGATAACAAGGTGTGGAGCTGGATGAACACAGCCCGCCAAAGGAGCAGGAAAGCTGATGTTTTGGGTCTGGACCCTTCTTCAGAAATGGGGGAGGGGAAGGGGGATCTGAAATAACTAGAAAGAGAAGGAGGCGGTGATAGAAGGTGGATGGTGGAGAGAAGACAGATAGGTGAGGGAGGCGGAGATGAGGCTAGTACAGGTGAGTGTAGGTAGGCAGTGGGGGTTGGTCAGTGAGGTGGGAGGAGCAGATAGATGGGAGAGAAGACAGATAGGTCAAGGAGACAGGGATGAGGGGAGGGTGCTGGTCTTGGGATGAGGTCGGGGTTGGGGAGATCTTGAAGCTCGTAAAGTGACCTGTCTGTCTTCTGTCCCACCTATCTGCTAATCCTACCTCACTAACCAACCCCCAGTTCCTACCTACACTCACCTACTAGCTTCATCCCTGCCTTCTTGACCTGTCTGTCTTCCCTCCCACCTACCTGCCCCTCCCTCCTCACTGACCAACCCCCATCCCAACTCCCTACCTACACTCACCTTTACAGGCTTCATCCCCGCCTCCTTGACCTGTCCGTCTGCTAAACTAGTCCCATCTGCCTGCGCTTGGCCATATCCCTCCAACCTGACTCATGAACTTATCCAAATGTCTTTTAAACATTTTAACTATCTCTGCATCCACAACTTTCCCTGGCAGTTCACTCCACACACAAACTGCTCTGTTAAAAAAAAAGTTGCCCCTCATTCCTTTTTAAATCCTTCTCCTCTCACCTTAAAAATATGTCCCCTAGGTTTGAACTCCCCAACCTTAGGGAAAAGATCCTTGTCATCCACCTTATCTATGCCCCTCATGATTTTATAAGCCTCAATGAAGGTCACCTCCTCAACCTTCTATGCTCCAGTGGAAAAAGTCCCAATCTTTCCAGTCTATTTTTAAATCTCAATCCCACTTAAGATCAAGATATCGCTTGACCACCAGCCAATGTAGTCAGTGAGAAGGAATTGCAGGATGACCAAGTTACAAAAGATAGAATGTGGGAGCCTAGTTGGGATTGTGTTGTAAAAGTTAAAGCTCAAAACAACAAAGGCAAAAATGAGGCTTTCAGCGGCAAGTGAACTAAGGTGGGGTGAAGTTGGGTGATGCTAAGAAAGTGGAAATAGGCCTTCTTAGTCGTGGTACAAATATGAGATCTAGAAACCCAAGATGGGATGCAGTGACACCAAGGCTGCATGGAAGCAGATGGAGTTGCTAGCTAGGGAATGGAATTGGAAGCAGGGGCTATAAGCAATGGCTTCAATCTTCCCACTGTTAATCTAATAGAAAATTAATGGACAGTTTGTTAAAATAACGTAGCAACATGGAGGAATTGAAAGAGGTGGCTGTGAGAAAGAGCTGGTGGAATTAGTGTATTTGTGAAATGTTATGTAGTGTTTTTCGATCATGTCATTGCAGAGCAGCATGTAGCCGAGAATTAGGAGCAAGGGGTCAATGATAGCTCCGTGAGAGACATCAGAGGTAACAGTGGGGGTCCAGAAAGAGAAACTGTTGCAAATGATGCTGTAAATACAGATTAAGTACAGTCCTACCTGGCTAGATGACAGTGGAGAGGTGTTGACATTGTCAACTATGTTGAAGGCTGCAGACAGGTGAAGAACGACAAACAGATCCCAATAGTGTTTTAACTATTGGCTAAATCAGTTGTCCACCATACTCTTTCGAGGCTGAATCCCTTGGATTTATGGAAGCAGAGATGAGATCATCACCCAGCTTTACAGATCTATTACTATACAAGTATCATCTTCTGTGATGCTTTAAAACAGCAACATATTCGTCATATGCAAATTTACACAATGTGACACGGCCAGTCACGTGGAGCAAAAGTACTGCCTCTTTAAACATTCAACAAGCTTAATATTTAGAATTGTTGTGAGGTTAGTTGAAGGACTGTGTCACTGTATCATTATTCTGCAGTTTAATTCTGCCAGCTGGCTAGGAAAGAGGATTTAACATTTGTAGACTAAAGTGTCACCTAATTGAGGCAACACAGTTAAACTCCATAGGCAGAATCTTAGTATATTTTGGCAGTATAATGTTTATCAAGTTTCTTTCCGTGAGGCCATGCGGGTTTTACGGAACTTTCATCCCAAATTCGCCTCATTAACAATCTACCATGCCGTTATGGCAGCCCTCTCAGCCAATGCCAGCCCGATTGTACCGCTTGCCATAGCCAGAAGTACTCTCACTGCCGGGATATTCCACAGTCCCTAGCGCCAGCAACGTCTTTAAAAGGCCCTAGTGCACCTGGACATGCTCTGTCAGTCCAATGCTGCCCTGCATGGTTTGTGCCCCTTCCCCAGACATGGAAAAGAAAGGGAAATTAGTGCTCCACTTTGCAGACAAAGACATGAAAGTCCTGGTCGATAAGCTGCTGCAGAGCAAAGACATCCTTTTTCCACAGAATGCCAGACCCTGCCAGCCTAGTTCATACTTGTCACATGGGTTAATGTGGTCTCAGCCATCTGGACGAATGCCCAGCAGTGAAGGAAGAAAGTCAATGACCTGTGATAGGGTTAGGGTCCACTGTACCAGGAAAATTGCCACAATCTGCTTTCTGCTACTGCACATGCTTCCCATATCTCTAGCTCTACCGCTCTCACCATCACATGCAACATCTTCCCTTGCTCATGTTTACCCACCAGAAACCGCACCTCCCCTGACATCACTCACCCTGCATGGATTTGCATTACCTATTCACTCACTTGGGACACCTTTCTCCCACCTACTCTAGCTCTTACATCTATACCACCCACTTTCATCTCACTGAATCTCTCCCTTTTCCTCATTCCACGTGGAAACAGTCTGCAATAGGGCAGAAAGAACCAAGGTGTTTGGTGGGGTGCACCTGAAATTTGTCCCTTAGCACCTACAAGGAGATGACACTGACAGCTCTGAGTAGCCGAATGACTGTGAGGATATTTAAAGCTGCCTTTGACTTACTGACTGAAAACTATCTCTTGATTTGACAGAGGACTACTCTCCTCAGATTTCCAGACATGGCCATCTGTTTGAAGAACAACCAATGTGTTTGTCACGCTGCTGGCACATAGTGCAGGTATAACATTGTTCTCATGCTGTACACTAACAAGTCCACTGTTTGACTGCTGGCTGCTGACAAGCATGACAAGCTGGCTGGCTTTGTGTCTGTGCTCTGGATGATGTGGGCTAAGTGCTAAAAGGCAAGGCATGTCAAGTCAGGGATGCTGCCTCTCCCTGTCCTTGTGCACAAAGTGTCTCTGCAGCAGCATTCCAATGTTGCTGATATGCTCCAAAGTTCAGCATTAAAGTGTATCAGAGTTCAGGAAGTGGAGTGGAGATGTGCCACAATGGTGCAATGAGAGTGGTGTGTGTCGGACAGCAGAAGCCGTGGATGTGGGATGTGTGTGTGGTCACTACCCACGAACCATGCCCGAGTCACTGACACTGGGTCTCCAAAATGAAGATCCAAATGAGCAAGGCATGAGCTGGAGTCACCAGGTACCCACTCTGATTTTCATGTTGGGAATTCTCTATGTCAAGTTTCTGTCCTGTGGGTAGTAGAATAAAAATTAGACAAGAACAAATAATAATGAGGGCGATAAGAAATGATAGTCCTTGTTAATTGCCTCTCATTGCTCACTCACAAGAACCTGTTCTCACATCTGGAACTTCATTGGAAAATGCATCTTGACACTCCTCCATTGAGAAAGATTTTGCTTGATCTGTTACGCAATTCTCCCAAATTTCTCACCATTGGCCATGTTGTTCAGGGCCTGGGATGATTCTGCCCAACATTATTTAATTGTCCTACTGGAGGAAAACATGTAATTTTCAGAGTTGACATGACCACTCCTTTGTTGTAAAGACAGTGGTTTCCAAAATGTTGGAACCTCTCAAAAATATCAGGATGTTCTTGAAGAATTTGCCAGCTTATTTCTGGAATGTGAGTAAGCCAACAAAAAGGACAATAATTGTAGGAAGTGTGTTTGTACGTCATATACAATTAATGTCTTGGTAAGCCCGCAATTACAGAAATACGATGACCTTCTTGACTCCTTACAATTCAAGAATTCCAGTTTGATTAAATGTTAGATAGCATAATCAACAATTTTAAAATTATCAGCCGATGCCATATAAACGTGTCCTGTTAAAGTTCTTGATTGTCTTTCTGGCTATTTTGCTACATTTCAAGTTACATCTGCATTAAAGTACACAGGATTAATACAACCAGAGCCATGATATATACAAAGTGAGGTTTAGGACTCCATTATCTTTCTATTGTTTTACTTGGATTTATAAGCTCAAACAGATACAACCTCACACTCTCAGGATTTGACACAAAGCCAATTGCTAAATGAGTCTTTTTTAACACAACGCAGGTTTCAAATTATAGAACAAAGAACACTACAGCCCACCATGTCTGCGCCATCCATGATGGCATTCTGACCTAAGCCTGTCTAAGCAAGTGGTCCATATCCCTGTATTCCCTGCCTGTTCATATGTCTGTCCAAGTGCCTCTTAAACATTGCTATTGTATTTGTTTCTACCACCTCCCATGGCAGCATGTTCCAGGCACCTACCACCCTCTGTGTAAAAAAACCTACATTGCACATCTCCTTTATCCTTTCCCCTCTCTCACTTTAAACGTATGCCCCCTTGTAGTAGACATTTCCACCCTGGGAAGAAGACTCTGACTCTCTATGCCTCTCACAATTTTATATACTTCGATCAGGTCACCTCCTCAGCCTCCAATGCTCTAGCAAAAACAATCCACATTTTCCCAGTCTTTCCAATAGCTAATACACTCCAATTAAGACAATATGCTGGCAAACCTCTTTTGCACCCTTTCCAAAGCTTCCACATCCTTCCTACAGTGTGGCAACCAGAACTGCACACAATATGGCCTAACTAAAGTTTTATACAGCTGCAACATGACTTACCAACTTTTATACTCAATGCCCTGACCAACAAAGGCAAGCATGGCGTATGCCTTCTTGACTGCCTTATCCACTTGCATTGCCACTTTCAAGGAGCTATGGACCTGCACTCTAAGATCCCTCTATATTTCAGTGCTCCTAAAGATCCTGCCAATTACTGTATACTTTCCTCTTGCATTTGACCTCTTGACATGCATCACCTCACACCTGTCCAGATTAATTCCATCTGCCATTTCTCTGCCCAAATTTCCAACTGATCTATATCCTGCTGTACCCTTTGACAACCATCCTCACTGTCCACAGCTCCACCAATTTTCATGTCATCTGCAAACTTACTAATAAGACCAATTACATTTTTATCCAAATCATTTATGTATATTACAAATAGAGTTCCCAGCACTGATCCTCAGCAGAACTAGTCACAGCCCTCCACTCAGAAAAACACACCAACAGAACTACCCTCTTTTTTATGACTACGCCAATTTTGTATCTAACTTACCAACTCACTGTGGATTCAATGTGACCTAATCTTCTGAACTAGTCTACTGTGAGGGACCTTGTCAAATGTTTTAGTAAAGTCTACGCAGACAACATCCACTGCCCTACCCTCAATCATCTTTGTCACTTCCTCAAAAAACTCAAATTTACGAGACAAGACCTCCCCTGCACATAGCCGTGCTGACTATCACTAATAATTATTTTTCTTTTTCAAATACTAAAAAAGTGAACCCAAAAAATGTGCTGAAGCATCATGCATATTTACAGTTGCCATATAGATGGGAGCAGCTCATTATTAAAATGTGCATCCACAACTGTAACAGTGAAGATTTGTTCCTTATTACAGTTTAAAATGCATAGTGGCAGTGCATTAGGCGCTGAAAACAGTTTCAAAATGATCTATTGAATCCAGCACTGATTTTCCAAAATGTGTGAATGAATTTCTAAGTGGGAGGTTTTAACTAAAACTATTCTTGGTCTCATGTGCTAACTAGTTAATGACTTTGATGCAATGACTCAGGCATAATTAATGATCACAAATTATGTCAGGTTGCAAAATTTATTACATGACTGTCTAAGATTTTGGAAGACAAACCAAAGTATTGATTACAATAACAAGCTCCATTCAAGGACAGTAACATTTGTATGCTTCACCACCTTCACATTGCAAAATAATCAACATAAGATACTGTGAAAATAGACACCCTCAGTTTGAATCACATTTTCCCTTTTACTGTCTCCAGTTAACACATTTTACCTCTCAGTGTGATTTGTTTCTTACCATTTTAAGAAACTACTAATCAGTCAACATGTACATTGAACCTGATAACAATTCTCATCAAATAGACAAAAAACAGCTATCCATTTCGTACTACTTTATTTAGTCGAGCACTCAGATATTGCTTGTCAGGACACAAAAACGCTAAATTCCAACAATCACAACAACATATGCTACAGGGAAAAAATGTGTTTATTGGTCAACAAATCATCTCTGATTGACCTCGGCACCCTTCTCTCCAATTGTATACACTTCTCTTGCAAATTTTTGAAACTATTCTCCTTTGGGTGAATGATTGATGTTCAAATCTACCATACCATCCAGTTCTCAGGATTCATTGTTGCTAAATGACAGCAGAATAACACGAACAAGATCTAGTGTTTTGCTACTGAAGCAATAGCTCAGATAAGAAACTTTTTCCATTGGGCAGACCTGCCTCGGTATAAAAGGCTTCATGACAACTTTTGCTCCAGCTAGAAAGGGAATGTGTTATGGCTGCTGCCTCTGGAGCCAGTTTAGAGGCAGCTATAGAAGCAGGCAAGTGTTGACGTTGCCTGATTAGAAGGCCCACCTCAGACTGAGACTTTCACCCGGCTTTAGAAAAAGCTGATGGCCTTCAGCCCCACTCATTCCCAAGTCCTTTCCATGCCACATTACACCCTCGTCCCCCCATTCCATGCCCCCTAATACCACTTCAAACTCTCTATGTTGCCTTCATGGTTTCTCATTCAGCACATAAATTGAAACAGACTTCAGGAACTATGTGGAATTGAAAATAATTAAACTTGGAACCATCTAATAGAGCCCTGTAAATTTCAGAACTGACACAGCAAAAAAAACTCTCATTAATGAAATCTGAAAATTTTAAAGCCCCCTCAATGGTCAATATCCTATAAAAATAAGCAAAAATTATTCAGTAATCACTTCAACAAATTTTGAATCAGTAATCACAATGGTACATAACTTTTTAATAGCCTCTTTAAACTGTCAATCAAAAACTAAACTCAGCTCCCATGCATTCCCAACGGACTCAGCTTTAATTCAAGCCCTTAGGAAATATCAACACCCAAATCTATTTAAATTGCGGGAATACATGGTAATAGTTTCTGCTAAGCTATACTGGATGGTCTGTCAAACTCGAGCACTTTTTTTTTAATACTCTGGTCAACAGTTGTAGCCTGCATTTTTTTGCTTTTGAAAATCTGGGGTTTAAACAACTTCAGATCATGATATTTAAACATACCTTATCTGTGGTTCAAGAGTTATTATGTTTCCTCCACAAATTTGCAACTCTCATTGTGGTTTGAGGTTTTGCAGAGTTGGTTAATTGGTTTAAAGTCAATAATATTTTAAAATGGCCCAGCAAATTTATGTTTTATGTCTGTGTGATCTTGCTTCACCCCATGCCATACACGTGAAAATTGTATCAACTGGAAATGGAGGACAGCTCTATTCATTATTTTGAAAGGTCTTTGGAGTTATCTTCGCTCTTCAAAAATAATGCCCAATGTTCAGTTCCTTCTTTTAAATATCACTAAAACTAAATTTCTCTCAAAGAGTAACTTTGGGGACTTGAGACCTTCAACGTGTGGAACCAGTGTGCATGTGCAGATCCAGATGTTTGTGCAAAACCCATGATCATTAACATTTAAGTTTAAACAATTCTCAGCCAGACTTAGTGACAATTGTGATTAATTGTTTAAAAGAGGCAAAAAATAATAATTTTGTGTGTTTAACCAATAGCTTTCACTAAATGCCAAAGTAGTCACATCATAACATGGGGATGGAATGACAATTCATTGATGTAGTCAACTAGTGTATAGTAAGTCATTTGGTAATACATAACTTGAGTATTACTGAAAGAAGATATTTACATTCTCCATAGCAATGCCTTGACCAGAGTCCACTTGCCAACAAACTAGCACTGTCTTCTCATACAGTATAAAATGATGTTCATCTTTACATTAGTATTCATGTGAATTGTCCTGATGAGCATAAGGTAAAAAATTTGAATAAAATGTATCTTTTATCAGCAATATTGCAGTCTAGTTGCTGTATGCTAGTGATAATTTCTGGTCAACAGTGTTCTCACCCAGAGATAAAAGGTACTGCAGATGCTGGAGAATCTGAGATAACAAGCATGGGGCTGGATGAACACAGCAGGTCAAGCAGCATCATAGGAGCAGGAAAACTCGACGTTTCGGGCCTAAACCCTTCATCAGAAATGGGGGAGGGGGAGAGGGTTCTGAAATAAATAGGGAGAGAGGGGGAGGCGGATAGAAGATGGATAGAGGAGAGGATAGGTGGAGAGGAGGCAGACAAGTCGAAGAGGCGGGGATGGAGCCAGTAAAGGTGAGTGTAGGTAGGGGGGTAGGGAGGAGATAGGTCAGTCCAGGGAGGACGGACAGGTCAAGGGGGCGGGATGATGTTAGTAGATAGGAGATGGGGGTGTGGCTTGGGGTGAGAGGAAAAACCGGTTAGGGAGGTGGAGATGAGCTGGGCTGGTTTTGGGATGTGGTTGGGGGAGGGGAGATTTTGAAGCTTGTGAAATCCACATTGATGCCATTGGGCTGCAGGGTTCCCAGGCTGAATATGATTTGCTGTTCCTGCAGCCTTCGAGTGGCATCACTGTGGCATTGTAGGAGGCCAAGGATGGACATGTCATCTGAGGAATGGGAGGGGGAGTTGAAATGGTTCGCGACTGGGAGGTGCAGTTGTTTGTTGCGAACTGAGCGCAGGTGTTCTGCAAAGCGGTCCCCAAGCCTCCGCTTGGTTTCCCCGATGTAGAGGAAGCCACACCGGGTACAGCGGATGCAGTATACCACATTGGCAGATGTGCAGGTGAACCTCTGCCTGATGTGGAAAGTCTTCTTGGGGCCTGGGATTGGGGTGAGGGAGGAGGTGTGGGGGCAGGTGTAGCACTTCCTGCGGTTACAAGGAAAAGTGCCGGGTGTGGTGGGGCTGGAGGGGAGTGTGGAGCGGACAAGGGAGTCGCGGAGGGAGTGGTCCCTCCGGAAGGCAGATAAGGGTGGGGAGGGAAAGATGTCTTTGGTGGTGGGGTCTGACTGCAGATGGCGGAAGTGTTCTCACCCAATTTGTCTGCTGCAACTCTTCCATTATACAGTTTAATATGTCAAATTCAACTGTGCATCTTATTTCACATCACAGAGTAACGCAACACCTCTCAGTACCCAGTAATCAGGAGACCGGTTTGTTCTCAAGTCAACAGCAGCAATATAGTTCACATCAGTTCTCACAGGCTTTTTATAAATTGGACAGGAATACACCAATGTATCTTTAGAACCTGTAAATAAAAAGACAAAACCTAAATCAGAGGAGTTACTGGGTATCACAAAGGTATATACAATAAATATATAGGTTTGAATCAAGCCAATGAAAGCTGTTGGGGAGAACCATTTGATCAACCTCACGAAGGCATTCTGCCATGAGAGCAGAGGTGGTCTATTTGAGCTGCTGAATATAATTGGCTGCCGGCTAATGCTAAATGTGATCTCTTTATAGGAAAACATACAGGGTAATGTCAGTTTTGGCTGACCATCACATGAATGCTTTGACACCAATGTTAAGTCAAAACGGAGTTGAATTCTGGGACCAACATGGCATACATTCTTCGCCAACACTGTATAATCTTCTCTTTGCAGGACAAGAGGTAAGTAAAGAAAAGGAGAAAACAAGAACAAGAAAAGAGGGAAGAAAGAAAAGAAATCCATTGAGTGGACGAGCCCGGCTCAGGAGCCCGAACATCAAAACAAACGAACCAATCACATGGTAGTAGTCTTACTATAGTTAAGGCATCTTGGTCACACTTGGGAATGGCCTGCATGAAGTTGGTAAAGAGATCCATAACTATGAAAATATGCTCATTCCCATTGTTACTAGGATCAAGGTCCACCAAATCCATGCAAAGACTTCTGGAGTCTTTTGGGATCCAGGGATCCCATTCTGGGGTGAAGTTATTTCTTTACTTTTGCCAAAGTACACCTCTCATGATTTCAACATTTGTGATCCAGTTCAGCAGCTATCCTGGGCCACTAACACCACCATCTCATCACAGCAACCATTTCTTCCATTGTTGGGTGTCCTGCTTAATCACAGGCCAACTGCAACACTTGAGACGTAAGTGCCAGGAAGGATGAGTTGCTTCACCTCACTCTGCTAGTTATAAACCAGCTGATATACGACTCCATCCTCCTCTTCCAGCACTGCAACAATTTTCATGCCGTTTTGGATTCCCTCAACAGCTACTGCACAGCATCAGCCTTTTATATAAAAGGGAGACTTGAGCCCAGGCTCTTCCAAGAACAGAGGCCCTGGTGTTTTGCAGTTTGTTCATCTCTCTCAAGGTCCAAGAAAAAGGTCTTGACTTAAGTCTAGAATGTGCTAATTCCATCAGCATACATTCATTGCTGAGCCAACAATGTCTATGATGGCTTGGCCGATCAGATGAATTATGACCATATCCTCAAAAACTTCCTGTATAATTAACTAGCCACTTTGTCAGGGCCTGCTGCGAGGTCACCAACAGGTGAGGCATGATAATTGCAGACATTGCCGCTGTCTCCCATTTATCAGCGTCGATGATCATGACCACTGGAAGCTAATAAGTTGAGGGGAATTGAAAGAGGTGAGGCTAAATAGAAAGCTCAGTTCACCAAAACACAGAGGCCTACAGTCACCCTATATAGTAAATGCAGCAGAGAGCATGATATCATAGTGGGCTCCTAAAATACATTGTGATGTTTATCACAGAGCTGACCACCAAAGCACAAACCATAATATCACGACATGGAATGCTGCCAAGAAGAATCACTTCTTAGATTATGTGAGCTTGTCCATTACCTAACTTGTACCAACGGGCTTCTTTAAATCCAACTCACCATAATTTATTGTATTGACTTTATGAAAATCCTTCAATAAAGCTAATTCAATCAATTCACAATTCTGTCCACTCTATCAAATCTTCTCTTAATATTCCCCCGTGCCTGTAAACACAGGCCCATTTTCTCTTGACTTTCTTCTTGAAACAAAATAGTTTTACTTAGCGTTTCAACTGAATCTGAACAGTATAGTGTTCCATGAAGTCCAATTATTGCTATCAGTTGCACAATGTAAGTAGTTTCCTACTAACAAGAGCGTCCACAGGGCTTTAGTTGCAGAGTTTAACTTATAATAAACAGAAGCAATGAAATGGAAAGACAAAGGCTTGTCCTCCAGATTGCAATTGAGTGACCCTTACTAAGGTGCAAATGTGGATGCTGGGCTTCTCTGGAAGGTCCTGGGTCAAATAGCCCACTATCACACTCTAGGCTCAATCTGGGAAAATGGCTGTTAGGGAAAGATAAACAGTGATTCAACCAATTATTATTGACACATTTGCCATTTTGGTGAAGTGCATGGTCCAAAGACATAAATACTTTCCAATATTTTGATATACTGCAACCTAACATTGGATATATGACACAGAAATTCGGTCCAACCAAACCATACCAGTGTGTATGCTTCACTCAGGCCTTCCATCTTTTCTTATCCAAATCGATCATCATAACCATCTATTCTTCTCTCCCTCATATTCTTGCTTAGTTTCCCCATATATGTATTTAAACTATTCACTTCAAACACACGTTACAGTAGTAAATTTCATGTACTCACCATTCCTGGGATAGGGAATTTTAATCTAAACTTGATGACTATCTTATATTGATGATCTATGCTTCTTCCTCACAAGAGCAAACACTCCTTCTGTGTATAGTATATCAAAACCTTCCAGAATTTTAAAATCTCTATTAGGTTATCCCTCAGTCTTTTTGCAAGAGAAAAGAGATCCACCCTGTGAATCTTTCCCATTATGTATTTTCACCCATTTCTAGACCTTCACATATCATTTCCAGTGCCGTTTCATTGCTTTAATAAAATAGTGACTAGAACTGCATGCAGTACTCCTTAAGTATGATCTAAACAAGGTTTGGGACAGGTTCAGCATAACTTTCCTATCCTTTCAATTCAATCTTTCTACAAACAAAACCTGGTGTTTCTAATGCCCTTGTTAAGCTGAGGCTCCCCTTTAGTGATTAGTGTATTTGTAATCCAAGTTTCATTGTTCCTCCACCCCACCTAGACTTGAAGCTTACACATAATAAATGACTTCCCGATTAGTTCCATCAAAATTTACAACAAAATTTACAATCTGCTTTGAACTTTATTTTGTCTATTCTGCAAACTGTCCTAACTATCACATCTTCTGCAACCATTCCCCCACCACCAGTAGCAGCACCACCACTACTGAAACCAACTCCCGTGATTTGGCGTCATCTGTGAATTTCTAAATTTTTTTTATTCTGAAGATCAATTCATTCATTGTAATGTCTGAATAGCAGTGCTGTCAGCACTGTTATGATGTTATGAAACATCACTTCTGCCATTCAGAAGATCTACCCTTTGTTGTTATTCTCCGTTTTCTGTCTCAAAACAAGCTTACAATTTATTCTGTCACTTGTCACCTGATTCCATATTCTCAGCATTATTGATTAGCCTCCTATATGGCACATTATTGAAGGCTTTTAAATAGCCAGATAAACTACATTATTGTAGTCTATTCTCTCAGTTACCTCCTCACAAATTCAATAAGGTTGATTAAGCAAGATTTTAAAATCCAGGCTGATTATTCATTATTAAATTTCACATTTCTAGACATTCTTTTATTCACTGTTCTTGTAAGAGTGCCATTATTTTTAGATGGATTCTTACATGATGGCATAAAACAAAAATGATGTTTTGAGATTGTGAAATATACAGGTGAAGATTTTATAGCTGTGATGAGCAGAAACTCATTACCCACTGCTCTTTCTAACATTAAATCTGTTCAAACTGTAGAAACCCATTAGAAACACAGTTACAATTCATTCAACAAGACAAACATTTTCTAAGATTTTTGCAGTGAGAGTAAAAGCATAAAAGTGGTAGTTCTCATAATTCAAGTGGATCAGAAGATTTCGATCTCTGGAGACTTCAACACCACAGGTACAAGGCATCACTGACTGGAGTTTCTGGATTTCTGAATTTAAATAACATAGTTGCTGTAGATATTGGATCAATGGTGTTAAAATCCAATTGCTGATGCTACAAGACAAATTGTAAGTGCAATATATTTCAGTGCGGTGCTCAGTGTGAACAACATTTCTGACTTACTGTGGTGGTTAATAGCAGAGATATGAATAACGGGCAAAATTTCAAACAAAACTTTTGGCTTTGATTCTGTCAGTCTGTTGTTACGTCGGTCCCATCCAGCACCTTCTAAATACAAGCCATAGACAAAGACTCCCTCAGAAGGAGGCTGCATAACATCTTCCTTTGATGATCTAGTGACATCATTGTGAAGCACCACACTGTCCAGAGCCCAGCCCTTATGAAGCCGAGTAACTTCCTGTTATTAGTCAAAAGAAACACCAGTTTTAATGCAGAATGCACAGGGAAGATAACTAATTGCATTTTGATATTAAGTAGCAACAATTCCTGCAAGACCTCCTAAAAGGCTCTAATTAATTCTTCTAATCATAAAATGTCAAGCAGAGCTGTGAATCTGTTCAACATGACTTGCAATGTTCAGGATTTCATTAGAGGCAATATCAGCCTTTGCTTTTTTGTGAGACATGTTGAGAAGTCAAATGTCGTAGTTTAATCTTCCTGGTGACTTATCATGCTTTGAGGTAAAGAAGGTCAGCACTGAAAAATGTGAAATCTACTCCACATAATATCAAGATTAGCTGGTCACATGCTTAATAAAACCTTCTCAAATGCATACATTCTCTGACTTAATTTCTACTCCAGATGTACCCTCTCTCTGATACAAAGCAGTTTACACAGTTCATCTTACTACATCAGTGGGCAAGATGCCTCCCTGAGTTATATAATTTATTTAATGAAGAACCATAGAGAATTTTATCATGCCTTCCAATGCTCTTATGGCACTGGGCTGATATACTCCAAAATCATTTCACATAGGATTTCTGCAAGAAAAAATAACACAGAAAGGAACTTAGTGATAAAATTGAAATTGTCATCAGTGTTAATTGTATATTAATTATTAAATTGTATTCAGATGATGGGCATGAACTGGAGTTCACTTATGCTTCTACATGGAGGAACAGACGGAGACCATAGTTGTTTGGTTTGACAGTGAATGTCTGCAATGTGTATCACAGAAATCATAAGCTTCTAAGTATGTAAAGACTAATCCCATGTCCAGCATTACATGGCTATCTTCAATAAAATGATAAATCAATTTGATGCCTTCCCTCAGCAAACTGTTGGGACAGGAGTATTTTTAATATATTCCTCCAACCAAGGAAACTTATATCTATATTACTGTGTTTCAAATTGATCCACATATCAACATAGCTGTAAAATTTCCATGATATCCTTAATGACTCAAGCCACATTGAAGGAATTTGACATTTTATAGCTGATAGCTGGGTTTAGGGAAACAGAAAAATGTTTGTAAATACTCAGCAGATATCCCAGCATCTATGGAGAGAAACATAGAATTAACATTTCAGGTTCATGCCCCATCATCAGAACACAAAGTGCTTCGCAAATATTTTCAAAGGTATCACTGACCTTCATTTTGTTCTTTCCACCCCACACCTCATCTCTATTTTACCTGTTACCTCACCACTCATGCAAACCCCCATTTCTGTGTCTTGCTTAAAACCTGTTATCTGTCTAAATAGTGGCACGGTAGCTCAGTGGTTAGCACTGCTGCCTCACAGAGCCAGGGACCTGGGTTTGATTCAGCCCTCAGGCAATTCTCTGTGTGGAGTTTGCACATTCTCCCCATGCTTGCATGGAGTTCCTCTGGGTGCTCCGGTTTCCTCCTGCAGTCGAAAGATCTGCAGTGTAGGTGGATTGGCCATGCTAAATTGCCCATAGTGTCCAAGGATGTTTAGATTAGGCGGTTAGACATGGGGAAATGCAGGGCTTGGGGAATAGGTCTAGGTGGGATGCTCTTCGGAGGGGCGGTGTGGACTTGTTGGGTCAAATGGCTTGTTTTCACAGTGTAGGGATTCTATGAATCTACTCCCAGTCCTGACAGAGGGTCACCAATCTAAAATGTTAACTCTGCTATACTAAGAGATGTGTCCAGAGTTTTCTGTATTTTTGGCTCTATTTCAGGTCTCCAGTGTCTACTGTGTCACTAGTGATGCTCTGGCAGCATGTGTGCGGAAAGGCTCAGGGATAATGTTTTGTTGCAAATGAGTCACCTTTTCTGAAGAGTCATGTTCAACTCAAAAATATGAATTCTCCTTTTAATCCTCCAGATACTGCAGACCAGATGAATATTTCCAAAATTTCCTCTTTCCATTTCGGTTCACAGCATCCTCAGCATTTGATTTTAATCATTCTGCTGTGGCCTGCCTTTGTGAACAAATTAATGTAGCTTCAATAGCACACTAATGGAGTTCTTGTTCAAGGTGGCATTACTGAAAGTTTGAAGCAATACCACTTGAAGGCAAAGAGATGTTACTTCAGCACTGGAAGGTGCAGAGGCTCCTTCACAAGAACCTTACATGTTGCCAAAGATTTAAGTTAAATTTAACAAATCATTAAAAAAAACTCAGCACTTTCTTCCTGACCTTGTACATTTGTAACCAGGGTCAGTGAAGATGGAATGCTCTGATGATCAACAACTATATCCTTGTGCAGGAGCAAGAGTAATAAACGTATTTTATGTTTTGAACATGAACTAGATCAGTTACTCAGCAGCAAAAATCTTCAGTGTTGCCAACAAAAAAAGGACATGGGGGTGAATCTTACCTTTCATGACTAAGTCCAAGTTGCATCAAGTTTTTAGGAGGGATTCTCGCCATAAGGCTTAGCAAGATTTCTCAATGTATCTCACCAAACTCACCTCATTAACTAGCTACCCCATCCCTATGA
Organism: Ginglymostoma cirratum; assembly: GCA_024137785.1. Taxonomy (NCBI): domain Eukaryota; kingdom Metazoa; phylum Chordata; class Chondrichthyes; order Orectolobiformes; family Ginglymostomatidae; genus Ginglymostoma; species Ginglymostoma cirratum. The sequence continues at coordinate 16,674,189 of JAHRHZ010000084.1, read as the reverse complement.
CATTCCTCACACTCGTTTCTAGTCCCATCTTACTGTATGCCATACCTGGAATAACTTGCCACTCAAAGGTATCTGTTGAAAGATCAGCATCATTTGCATCTGTGCCATCTTTAAAAGCCCATTGTGTACCCAGACAAACACTATCAGTCCAGAACAGCACCACGCAGTTCCTGACATTTGCCCAGACATGACAGACAAAGAGAAACAGTGCCCCACTTTGTGGACAAGGATCTGGATGTCCTGGGGGACAGGGTGATTCATGCACGAGGCATCTTCTTCCTCAGGCAGTGGAGCCTCCAGCAAGCATAAGTGAACCACGTTAGGATTATTGGCCAAGCTTATACCACATCCAATCACAGAATCACATCTAATATTTGACATTATATTTCAGGTTTTACATGCATGGGCAAGTTAAGTATAAATCATTACTCTGCCTATTGTAAACAGCCAAAAGGAGGAGCTTTGTATCAAAAGGAAATTGCATAAGCACCTGAAGGGAAATACTTTTCACAGCTACAGGGCAAAGTAGGAAAGTGGGACAAATTCAAATGCTCTTACAGAAATCTAGCATGGATTGAAAGGATTACATGGCCCCCTTTGCTGCTATAACTATTTTATAATTAGATTGCGAAATCACTTTTTAAAAAAATGATTGAATTCAAAGAACTTTGAGAGACTCCATCAAGGAAAATACATTTTGAGAAATTCAAACCCCTTGTCCATCATTCTTTCAAAAGCTAGATTTAATAAACAGTCGCTTAGCCCTATATTCTCTAGTATGCGCTTGACCATTTGGCTCCTAATAATCTACATTAAGATTAACTGGATGAAAATGATGCATTATTGACTGACCTGTCTCATAGCTGTAAGGAATCCTTGAGGATTGAAGAAACCTGTCATCCAGAAACAGTTTGGCCTCCCTTCAAAAATCCAAGAGTGGAACTGATGGTTCCTTTCCAGTAACTCAGTGAACCAGAATCCCAAAGTACTTGAAGCCCATGATGCCTTTGTAAAATTAAAAACTAAAATTAAACACAATACCAGAACACTGAAAACAGATCGAATATTCACAAATGTTTCATAACTAGAATCTGTATATCTGTTGCTCAAGGTATTACGCAATAGATAATTACATCAGAGACTTCCTTTTTGCGAAACATTTAACGTTTTGTTTCAATGTCACTTTGAATGGTAAGAGGACATTAAGACGTGTGGCCACATACATAAGTATTCATTCAACCTACTGACAGGTCTTGCTCAGACAGGGAGCTGGTTTATACAGAAATGATTTCAAAACAGGTTGAAATTCCCTCTGCACCACCCGAGTAAGAAACTTTATGCATAACTCAAGAAGAGCACCCTATTTTGCACCAGGAAAATGGCTGTCTCCTAGACTACTCATTCTTGTGGCTGACAATGCTTCAGGTATGTTTGAACATTGACCAATTTATACCATATTGACACTACTGCTTAGATTTTCACAACAGACCCTCCCTCTCATCGTGAAAATTGCAGAGGGTACTGAGAGTCAGAAATTCTGCCCCTGAACATGCACCCAACACCATCTTCCCAGCTTCAGGAATAGTGACGGGTCGCGTTTCACATATGTGCATTTTGTGGTGGCAGCTGCCAATATAGACCAATGGTTGCCTCCAATCATGTGAGATTTTGGTCGCCCAGGTTTGGGAAACATGTATGCACAGTAGACCTTATAAGTGCTGGTCTGAATCTTGTGGAATTCTTTGGAAATATGGGATATTCTTTTGGATAAGTCAGGTACTCTTTTGGATATGTTGCCAAGACACCTCTGGATAGAAAGGGGAGATTTCAAATTGTTAAAATTACACATGTATGTGCATAATAAGTGCATAAACTCATTACCTGTCAAGCTCATTGGGAACTGGCAAAAGTTTCAAAAAATTGTGAAAAGCAAATGTCAAAGTATCAAAAGGGCTGGTTAGAAGTGACTTTCAAGCTTACAAGGAATTATAAACTTCTGTCCTTTAGACCTTTAAAAATGTCTTAAATGTTTTTAAAAATTGCTTGTTATTTCACTCTGTTGACTTAAACCTGAAGGCTACAATTACTAGATTAGTACTGCATGGATGATTTCACAAAGGCTCTTGACTTGCTCGCCGAGCTGACTTGTTTTCGTTCAGGCATTTCATCACCATGCTACATAACATCACCAGTGAGGCTTCTGATGAAGCGATGATGTTCTACTCCACTTGGAATTTATACTGTCCAGTCCATTATGATAAGTAGTGTCATTTCCGGTTTTGTCACTTGGCAATCAAATCAACAATCTCACCCACAACCTGAGCTATAAATCTTTGCTAAAACTTTATTCACAAAAGGTCCATTTTCATGGTAGGGTGCGTGCCGATTGACAGCTTGATTGACAGCTCGGCACATTTCTAGACTCTTGGAAGTGGTATCATGTATTCCAATATCTGTTTTTTAATAAGGGATTATACACCTGAATAAAAATTGTGCTCTTACAAGGGATTATAAAGTTGAAGGAATATAGATTTAGTGATTTTTTTAAAGAATTATGGAGGCTTTTTTAGTTAAATAATGTCAACTGTAGGCTCTTGACTCAAAGCTTAATATTATTTAATCACAGCATGGGTCTGAGGCCTGCCCACAAGCGACAATGGTTAAGTTGGCAAACCCAAAAAGGGGTTGGAAGGGACAAGAGATGAAATGAGTTTGCACTAAGTAGACATAGGGGCTATATAGGAGGCAGAGAGGGGCATAGGTTGTATAGGGGTTGTGCGACTTGGACTAGCATTGATGGGGCATGGTGAGAGAGTGGAAGGAAAGGGGGTGTGAAGATTGAGGCTTGTTTTATGTTTTATTGTGTTTCTAAAACTTCAATGCAATGTTGGTGCAGACAGTCAAGCCTTCTAGAGTCATCTGGTCCAATTCCCAGAGAACCGGAGCATCCAGGAATGAAAATTCTAAATTCTGAGAGACCGTCTCCTTGGAGTTGCTTTGTGAAGCCTGGAAATGTCCTTACTCTGTGTTCAGGCTTAACAATTTGTATGGAATTCACTTTGTACGTATTATGAACAACTAACCAAATACACGAATGTGCACATTAGACATATTGCAGCAGAGTATACTGCAGGGTCACCTGTACAAAAATTGCCAATAGAAAGCACCATCAATATGAATATAAGCATCAAGATCAAATGTCGACATGACAAGGAAGAAGTTCTGCTACATTGTGATAGCCAAAGTGAAACTGTTGGGCATTGCAATGTGTACAGAGGTGATGCAGAAAACTCACCGAATTATCTTCCTTATCAAACAAAATGCTGATCCCAGCATAAGCTCAAACTACTACCCATCCCATTGTACATATGCATGTAGCCTTCTGTAAGTGCTATCTGTCCAAATGCATAACAACTTTATAAAATATATGAACATCGTTTTAAAAAATGCATTGTTCAAAATAACTGTCTGGTAGTGAAAACAAAATAGTTATAGGATGTGCTAACTTCTCCCTTTCACTTCTGACCTTATTAATAAAACATGGTTCCAGGTTAATATAATGTTTTGAGAGATGATTTACAGTCTCCAATGAACTTCCTGACTCAAATAGATTGGCTTAAAAAATGGTACAACCTGCCTGGCGTGCAACCTCTCTACTTGATTGTCAATCCAGCTATTGAGTTTAACTTTTAACACAATCAGAGCATTGTTGCAGTTAACCTTTAAAATCAAGATAGATTACTGTCCTACTATAAATGGCCTAATTCTTGAATGTTAATCATTTGCCACAGCTAAACAGTTAGTATATGAGCAAAGATTTTAACCTGATGCTACTGTATGTTGGTGAATGAGTGTGCTACATCATGAAAGATATAACAATTATCATTCTAATTTTTATGAAAAATTGCAACTTAAAACAAAGTTTTAATCAGACAAAATTCAGGGATAAATTTATTGCCTGTGGTCTAGCAGAAAATGATCTTGTGTGATTGAAGGAGTCATCTGAAATTAACAGTTAATGTGGAAGCTACTCCATCTCAATCACCACGCAAAATAAATATTGTGCATATTTATAAAGCATCTATCTTACCTTTAGCCACCTGGCTGGTATACGTGCATCATACATACAGTCTAGTGCATCACGTAGGTTTTCACTCATTATAATTGAACCGTCTATGGCAAGTTTCAGATCCATTAGTGTGTTGCGCAACAATGAAATCACTTGTTGCATATGATCGATCTCCTGATGGAGGAAGATGTTCATTGGCTGAAAAATACCCATCTGTGCCAATCTTTCTTTAACCTGAAGTAAGGAAAAGAAAACTGTAGAATTAAGTAAAGAGAAAATAAGTTATTATCATGAAGTGAAACTAAGCATTCCATCAAAAACACTGCACAGTAAAATATCAGAAATATTGAGACAATACTAATGAATTATATTTAAATAGCACACTGTTGTGGCTCAGAAACATCTCAAAGAGCTTTACATACAGCACATTAGTTTGAACTGCAGTCATGCTGTTACACAGGCAAACCTAGAATCACTTTTACACAAATGCCAAATGGGATAAACAGCCAGCTCAATTGTTTTTGGTAGCGTACGTTGAAAATGAAATATTGGTCAGAATTCTTGGAAAATGTCTTGCTCTTCTTTAAATATTACAACAGAATCTTTAAAAAATTGACTTCATATGTCGTCCAAAAGTATCATCTTCAAACATATAGGACTGCCTCAGTAATGTTAGACTGGAATATAGTCTGAAATCCTGGAGTGGCCTTCAGCCTATAGGCATTCACCTCAAAATCAAAACTAATAAAAATCACATCTTGTAAACCATTAGTTGTGAACTCTCTCAATCTAAGTAAATTACTAATTGAAAAAGTATATCCTAAACCATTTTAATGAATTTATTCCAATGTTCCTTCTTCAACAAAAACTGGTTAAAGGGAAATGCAGACTTCAGAAAACCTGTAATTTAAGAAGAGCAACCACCTGCAAAGTTCTTAGTTATAGCTTTGGAGCAAATTTCGGAAATAATCACATCATTCACAACGCAAAAACAACCATTATGTCATCTGCATACAATTTGCTGCTCAAAAAATGAGACAACACCAACATTTTTAATCTTGGGCTAAAATGGTAACTAAAGTTAGATAGTGCTGGAATCAGCATTTTTTTGCTGTAGGGTGAATGATATTTGTATCAGGTTTTATATATTTATACCTTATATGTGCATATAGAAGGTTGGCACTTATTAGGGCCAGTTAAATTTACCTCACATTTCTACACTGTTAATAGAATAACAGTCTTTTTAAATTTTCCTTGGATATTTGTGTATTCAAATTATTCTGCCTTCCCTGCAAAAGACTAACGTTGCCAATATTTGAAGACAGTATCCTTCAATAGTCAAAGTGTGGTACATGTTTTATAAATCCAGAATGGTTGGGAGAACAGAATATCCAAGATATGCATACATTTTGCCAACAATAGTCATCTTGCTAAATAATCATGTGTTTAAAGCTGAAATCAGAAGTAATTTGTTTCAGAAATTAATATATTTTATAATATGTGTTCTCAGTGCATTCTTTAATGTTCAAAAGCTGAATAAAAAAATGAGAACATGTTGCCTTGCCTAATGATTGTAACATTGAACAATATTATTGTATTAGTTTCTGATTCATCAAATCCAACTCTGTAATGGTTTCAAAATGTATAGTATTTATATACAACATCCTCATCCTGGGATCTCAAGTCTACAAATACATCTTGCAGGATGATCATAGAACAGGATCCATACAGTGTGGAAGCAGGCCACACCGCCCCTCTGAAGAGCATCCCATCCAGATCCTGCTGTATCCCTGTAACACTGTATTTTTCCCATGGCTAATCCACCTGGCCTATATATCCCTGGAAGTTATGGGCAATTTAGCATGGCCAATACACTTGACCTTCACATCTTTGGAGTGTGGGAGGAAACCAGAGCACCTGGAAAAAATCCACACAGACACAGGGAGAATGTGCAAACTCCACAGACTGTTGCCCAAGGCTGGAATTGAACCCGGGTCCCTGGTGTTGTGAGGCAGCAGTGCTAACCACTGAGTCACCATGCCACTCCAATATGATATTTGAGTTAGTCCACATTTTCTAGCGCATGAAATATCTAAGGTTACTATTTTAAATACAGTGAATTAGGACTTTCTACACAACTTACTTTATAATTTACGTAATCTGGAGGTAATTTCATCAACATGTCATCAGCTAAATGGACAACTACAGCCTCCCGTGTTTCTCTGATCCCTGTTGAGCTATCCTTTGGCTGGATGCTGAGAATTGTATCAAGCACATCCTGAGCTAGTTTCCTTTGATAGGTGATGTCAGCATTAGGATGGAGGCCAAAGACCTCTGGTGTATCATATGCTGGTAGACTCTATCAAACACAAAAATATATTATGCAGACAGGCATAGTTTTATTCTTAATTATTTAGGGTATAACAACAAAATTTTCTTGCATATTTCATGTTGCAGGTTTGAGGAACACTTTCTGCAATCTCTTTTAATCTCATGTCATTACTTCTTCAGAAGCATTGAAAAATCAGCATAAACAGCTTTCTTACGATTTCTCCAAAGACAATCAGGAGAGACATGCAAAAGCTGCAAATGATGGGTTAATTGAAATTTGCAAGATTCAAATCAATGTGTGATATGTATGATTTACATAGATTTTAATATCATTTATTTTAGAACTTAGATTTTGAAATAAGGGCATGTGGGTTTAATGATTAACTTATCAGCATTTCGAGAGCCACGGCTTTTTTCAAAGCAATATGAGCCAAATTTCAGCCTTCAAACTGCATGAACTACTTTGTTTATGGGAAAGATAACAGGAGTTAAAAATTCAACATTGATTTTTATGTTTACTCTTAATGCTCAGAAACATTTTCAATTGCAGTTGCTCCTGAAATATATTAAAACATTCTATTTTTATTACCAGCAATTTCATTCTTAATTGTTTAAATAGCCAAGAGACTTTGGACAAGTGAAACAAAAACAGAAAATTACAGAACTGAAGAGGAGTCACTGTATTCAAAATGGTAACTTTGCTTTCTACTTGCAGAGATATTGCCAGACCTGCTGAGTTTAACCGAAAAATTCTGTTTTTGTTTCAGATCTCCAGCAATCACAGTTGTTTGTTTTATTTTCGACTTGGGCAACGATCATTTACACATTTCAGTGGAAGAGGTGAATGGCAACAGATTCCATGATACTATTCTCAGAAAATCAGGAGATTTTACAGAGTCTTCTTTCAAAATACCATGCACAAGCAAGTTTTTCTTCAAAATCAAATGTGTTGCTTCAAGGGAGTTTGCTTTGGACAAATCGATTTCCACATTTTGTTACATCATAACAACAATTCTAGTCTGAAAAGTATTTAGTTGATTGTGAAACTTTAAGAAATAGCCAGCAAACCTGGTGTATGAGGTATACTGAGATAACAAGCATGGGGCTGGATGAACACAGCAGGTCAAGCAGCATCATAGGAGCAGGAAAACTTGACGTTTCGGGCCTAAACCCTTCATCAGAATGAGGTATACTGGTCCCAATGTGTCTTGTTTACTTAATATGGAGCTCCAGTGTGGCTAGTATGTTCATTTCCAAGTATCATTTTTTGTTTATGATTACCTGTATGTCTTTTTTTGCGACCAACATGTCAAAAAGCCATATTAATGCTATGAAAATTGATCATTAAAGATAGGAACCGCTGCAGTCCTATCAAATTGATATAGCATAACTTTATACATTTTACTTTTTTGCTTACATGTACAACAACTTTGTCATAAATATTCTCATTACAATGAAAATTACTGAATAATTCTGTTTTATTATGTACATAATTCAAACCCATTTGTACTATGTATTATATGTATTTGTCTTTATATAAACCAACAAATTTTGAATGGATCAGTTATGTTAAATTGGATGTCACACAATGAAAAAGTGTTACACTTTGCAAAACATAAAAGGTACTTTCTATTGCTAAAGTTGCCTTAAGAATGCAATGTTCGATTCAAAACATATTTTAGTTGAATTTTTTTTGGCAATAATTGTATACTGGATACAGTTGTTCAGTCTTTAATCACTCCATGGGTTGGGAGTCAGAATTTGAGGTAAAAGTTGTTTTCTTTCTCTGTACGTTACAGTTCTTCTATATGAGAAAGTTGCCTAAAATAAATTTGCCTATAACTAAGCATGGCACACAATAAAAAAATGATTAAATATAATAAAGATTTATATGAAATATGAGCACAAATATTTTTATTATTTAGACAGATACAGATGGTTTCCTCTATAGGCATTTTTAGGCTACTTGAAATTTTCTTTTAAATTAAATGATAGAAATGAATTTCTTTCTAATAAAAGAAGTGAGGCACAGGGCATTGCACTTCCTCAGCCAGTTTCTGCACAGCATGCCAATTTCCAACCCACAATGTATTAACTGCCATCACCTTCTTCTATCCAATTATCCCTGATTTCTAAACTAAGTTAAACTAAGTCCAGGGGCTGGACCTCTAAAGTCACGGCAAACCAATGAAGCACAACCTTATATTCTTAGAAGCTTGAACCTACTGCTAATTTACCATGTGCATGGAAGCACTGTCAGGAAAAATTCACAAAGTAATAAAAAAAGCTTTATACGAAAAGCAAACCTGTATGTGTTGCATGTATTGTTCTACTGTAGTACAGTTAGGGATGGTGTAATCCTTATAAAAGCAGAAGCTTGGTCCAAACATATGCTCACCAAACCACACTTTAGCAAAAGCTTTCAATAGTCGCTTATCATAATCATCTGTGACACGACCTCCATATTGGATTTCACCAATCATGTAGTACACTGTATTCCAAGATATGCCCTGGTGAATAGGATCAAGTACATATGCATTCTCTGATTAGTCTAGAACCAGACTGAAACTGGAAATGACAGTTTAAAATATAAATTACAGTTCATAACAATGCTGTGGAAATATGCAGTTTAATAAAAAAGAAATCAAGTGATGAAATGTAATCACACAACAAATAGATACAACAGGTCTCAATTTCTATAGTACAGCGTACAATCCGCAGATAGTAAGCTTTAAACCTTTACTAGGACACAAGAGAAGGTAGACAGTTCTATTACATGAAGGTGAGAAAACAAAATAACAAAGAATTACTGAAAGCAGCTGAAAGCAACTATTGCTTCGAACACCTGCCGGGGAATAATTTCCACTGATTGTTACATGTCAGTGGCATTTTCCATATTAGCTATTTCCAGCAAGATCTAAAATTTAAACAACAGATGGCAGTAACACAGAGTCAGGGAAAATCTTTCCTTCCATTGACAGTGGCACTGTTAAAAGTTCGGTCTGGTAAACAATGCACATGGGAGACTGAATAAGAGAATTTAACTTTTGCCTGTGACATCCCATACTATCAATTTCAATCATGCTCTCAGGAGGAGACATGGAAAAGGAGGAGAAGAACTGAGCAGCTGGATATTCATTGCCATAGGTGAGGTTTGAGAGCAACTCCAGCTGTCTACATTTTTAATTAGCACCTATGTGGAATAACTGAGGAAGGAAAAAGGCATTTTACCTGAAGATGCAATGACCATCCCATATTATATTCTCTCTCACCAACACTGACTAGTTCAACCTCTGTTTATCACACTTCTTTGCCCTTGCCTCGGCCCATGTGTTGCTGAAACCTTCATCTATCCCTTTGGTTACCCAAGGATTCAGATAATGTAAGGTTCTCCTGCAGGTCTCCTGTTCTTCATCCACAGTATAAGTTTTAGTTCATCCAAAGTTTGCTGCTGGTACCTTAGCTCTCACCATGTGATATTCATACATCATGTCTGCGCTCACCAACTTCCAGTGACTCCTTGTCCAGCAATATCTTACATTGACAATTATCATTCTTCGGTAAAAATCACTCAATGGCCTCTCCTCTCACTATCTTTGTAACTTCCTCCAGTCCTCTCAGAACTTGATGTTCCTCCATTTCTGGCCACATTTGCACCCCTGATTTTCTTTGTTCCATCATTGTCAGCTGGGCATTCAGTTTATTAAACTCAAGGCTCTTGGATTTCCTGTTTAAACTCCCCATCATTCTGCATCATTTAAGATGCTCTGTAAAATTTACCACTTCGATCAACTAATTGGCCACTAATCTATATGTAGTTAGGTGCTAAATTTTTTTTCAGATTAAGCTCGACTTGCCTTCAGAGGTTTTACTACATTAAAGTAACTATATAACTGTAGGTGTTGTTACAAACAAGATAATTAAAAGGCTGTTCAGTACATAACATTTTCATGGAATGACATATTAAACATCAATGTTCTCATACAGTAATACTTCCATTCTCCATAACTGCATAGAAAACATTACTTTTGGGTTTCGGTTTTCTAAACCTGCTCTATCCCTTTTTTATACCAACTGAATGTAATGACACTCAAGTTCTTATATTCCCCATCTGTTATAATGTGCAGCATGACCAGGGAAGAAATGAGGATGACTATTTGTCTGCATTGCTCCAGAGTGGCAAGCATGATTACATCAGTATTTAGGCAAAGTTCTAACTATTTAGAATTACAATTACATTTGTTGGAACTAAAACAGAATTGGTATGATTAAAAACATTAGCTGTTCATCTTTGAGAAAAAGATTTTGTACCTTTTTGCTGTCTGTATCATCAAGGTGGTTTTGCACAAACTGGATTGTAGCATTTAAATCAGCTTGATTAAACTCATAAGGAATATTCCAGCCAAGAGGTCCAAACTTACGTCTCTCCTGCACCGTGGAATGAAGGAAAGCTATTGCATATAGCATGGGTTTCCAGTGAGGTGTGTTATTAACATCTAGTTGGTCTTGGCTGATACCTTAAAAGTCAATGAAATTAGAATTGCATTGATGGAGTTCTCTTGACAATCCTTAAAGTTACAAGGATTATTTGCTATAAATTTCTGATTCTATGGTCATTTGTCAATTAATTGATGGCACACAGGTTTAAGCAATGGTCTTGAGGAAGTTTGACCGTTTAGTATAAATCTTTAAGGAAGGCATCAAAAATGGAAAAAAAATTCATTGTTACACCTCGATCTCGTTCAGCCTAACATTTCTATGTTGATGTTTATGTTTCTCATCAGCGTCTTCCCACCCTTCAACATTTAACTGCATTAGCCTGTCTTTCTATTCAATTTTCCATCATGCATTCATCTAGCTTTCCCTTAATTATTCCCTTATTCCATTCACTACATTTGTTGCAAATTAATTCCAAGTTCAAACCACTCTGTAGAGAATTCTCCTGAATTTCTAAACTAGATTTATTGGTGATTATCTTATATTTTGGCCCTCAGAACCAAAATTGCCAACATGTGGAAACATCTATAGATCTACACTATCAAACCTTTCGTGATTCTAAAGACTGCTGTTAAGTTACCACTCTTCTCTTTCCCCAGTAAAAAAAAACACCCTAAGCTCATCCAATCGTTCCTGGTGGGTGTAACCTCTCAGTTCTGGTATAATTTCAGCATTTTTTTTTTGTCCTTCTCCAGTTTTACTTTCTGATTTTTATAACAGTGAGACCGAAATTATGCCAAAGTGTGGTCTAACCAAGGTCCTATACAAGTTTAACATAACACCTCTGTTTTTCAATGCTATCCTTCTGAAAATGAACCATGTGCTTTGCTTTTTTATGGTCTGATAAACTCTTCTTATAAATGTCAGGTTCAGTATGTTGGTCTCCCAGGTAAATGGCAAGACAGTATACTTATTTCATATTTCTGCAAGTTTACTGTCCATTACCAATAGATTTATTGCATGCATCCCTCAGTTGGCAACTCACTATCTTAACTTTTCTTTGGTTCTTCACACTTCTGTCGACTGAGAGCTAGGAGGTGCAAAAAGGAGAACTGACACATTCAACATTTGCAAAACGATATAACTGTTGGATGGCATGTACATAGACTAACTGTAGAGAAAACATAATGGGAAACTGTATATGTAAGAAAATAAGTAAGAAGCAAAAATAAATTACAAGAAATAAGATTTTTGAACACAAATACAAGTCTTTAAGTACACTATAATTAGATAGATTGAGTTGACAGTGTCACAGTAATGTCATGCTGTCTAAAATTCAACAATTTCAACATGCAATGCTTTATCAGCCACCCGAGTTCACTAAAAAGAAATGTGCTCTAGGGCAAGAAACCTGTTGTGTGCCCTATGTTTCACTCCAGTACCACACTTTTATGGTTGACTTTTAATTGTCCTTATAACTGTATGGCTCAAAAAGGGTTAGTTTCTAAAGTCAACTAGTGTGGTAAAATGGGAACAAAAACAAAGTTGCTGGAAAAGCTCAGGAGGTCTGGCAGCATCAGTGAAGGAAAAAACAGGGTTAACGTTTCGGGTCCAGTGATCCTTCCACAGAACCTTCCGAGGAAGGGTCACTGGACCGGAAACGTTAACCCTGTTTTTTCCTTCACAGATGCTGCTAGACCTGCTGACCTTTTCCAGCAACTTTGTTTTTGTTCCCGATTTACAGCATCCACAGTTCTTTCATTTTTTTAGTGTGGTAAAATAAATGTTAACATTACCAGTGATGTGCACACCCCAAGAATTAATATTTTAAATAAGTAGCGCATTCATTGTCAACATTATCAGACTTATGTAATACGATTAGAGACTTGAAGTCTACAGAAAATGTCATAAGTCAACATTTTTTTTCATGGATCACCACATTTCTAACATCTGGAGATTTTAGCGTTTTTTTAAAAGAAATTCTCTCTACTGGTTCCAGCTGGAAAGGCAGAGAATATTTGATAACTCCCCATGGTCACTGGAACGTGGTGTTCTGGGTCAAAACAAAGCATGCAGAGTGATAACATACTATGAAGATTAGACGAGGCTTAGAAATTTATTTCCTGGTGTGAGAATAATTAATTTACATCCTAAAGTCCTGAACTGCAATTAACACTCTAATGAATTCCCACATGGTAATTTGACAAATGGAAATAGCCAGAAGATGATGATTCTTACACATGGAAACACATGCAATGCTGACCTACAAATAACATTTAACCAACATGCATAAGGCAATTTTTAAAGCTGTTCAACAATTCTACTTCAATGTTCAACAAAAAGCAGTAAACTATATAAGGTATAGAAATCAAGCTATCTCTCTACATGGGGTACCAACATTCAAAAATGAGAAAGCTACCGAAGCTTAAAAATGTGACACTATATTTGATTAAAACACAAGTAGCTTTTCAAGCTGTCAAAGTAAATGTTTGTAGTGAAACTAGTGAAAATGTAGAGATTGTCGTAAATGGAAAAAGAGAAAACTGTACTCAGAATAAGTAGCTTTGTAGAATATAAAGTCAAGCATACACATTATCAACTGAGCATCGGGTTACGTTAAATTTTCCATGTAGACATTGAGTCATCTATTTGATGTAAACACTGTTTGCCACCTGAAATTATGCTGTTTCTCTGTAACATCCAAGTATGACTGCCATAATGTGTTGAAACCTCTTAAATAAGTGCCTGTCTCAATCCATTAAAGATTTATTCAAATGCAAATTTGAATAATAATGTACAGTTTGTACATAGCCATGCACCGCAAGTTCAAAATCCAATTTGCACTTCATTTTACAAAATGTAATTAATTTGAACAGTTTTAATTAAACAAAACTCAAAAGCATTTTTTAAAATAATTTATGGATTAACAAAGACAATTCATTAATTTTCAAGAGAGGTTTCTATTGCAGGTCATTGTTAATATTGGAGTATCTGCTGCCAATGCACTTGAGCTGAAAGTTGGTGCAGTTGATGACATCATTGATGACATCACCACACCACACTGGAATCAAACACTGGGACCACAAGCTAAAGTACTGCATTGAAGTTACTGCCATCCCCTGGCAATCCTCCTGGCCTCCCTACTCACTGTTCCAGCTTCAACGTCCCAGTATTCGCTCCCCTCTCACTACTCCCTTCACCATCCCACTGGTCAGCCCTTCACCATTCCACTCATCACTCTCCCTCACCATTCCACTGGTCACTCCACTTGCTGCTCCCCTCAACCATCCCACCAGTCACTTCCCATCAACCTTCCCACTGGTCACCCCCCTCACTGATCCCCTCATCAATACACTGGTCACCCCCTCGCTGCTCCTATCATCATCTCACTGGTCACTCCTTCGCATCATACCACTTGTCACCCCACACTGCACCTCTCACCGTCCCTCTGGTCCATCCCTTGTACCATCCCATTGCTCACTCCCGCTCAATGCACCCCTCACCACCCCACTGGTCACTTGCCGTCACAGCTCCCCTAACCACCCCACTGCTCAGGCCCCCTCAATGTTCCTCTCACTATCCCACTGGTCACTCCCCCTCACTGTTCCCTTCACCCTCCCACTGCTCACTCCCCCTCACTGTTCCCCTCACCATCCCACTGGTCACTCCCACTTAATGTTTTCCCCTCACTGTCCCACTGGTCACTCCCCCTCAATGCTCCCCTCACCATCCCACTGCTCACTCCCCTTCAATGCTTCCCTCACCATCCCACTGGTCACTCCCGCTCGATGCTCCCCTCACTATCCCACTGGTCACTCCCACTCGATGCTCCCCTCACTATCCCACTGGTCACTCCCCCTCAATACTCCCCTCACCATCCCACTGGTGACTCCCCTCACTGCTCCTCTCACCATAATTGGGTTACGGTATCCCTTCCCTCTCCATGTTAGAGTGTTGTGCTGACATTCACTGACATTACTTGCATAAGGTGCAAGGAGAGTATCCAAAGATCATTGAGCCAACATATTCTGGAGAGGAAGGGAGATAACATTAAAGAAAGGAAAGCGCATTTAAATTTTCATCTGGTTTGAAGCCTGTTTATGTATGAATTAACACATGGCAATTGGGAAGATATTACAGCATCAAATTATCACACGTAATCATCTAACCATTGACTTTTCTACCTGTGTATGTTCGCTTCAGGCCAGCTTTTAATCCTTGTGGTGGCTCATTGGTAAACTTTATCGCCATTTGCAGCAGTGTAATAGGGAAGTGCCTGTGGACTTCGGTTGTCATCCATAGTCTGAATGATTCGTCAATAGTCTCAGTTTCTGAAATTGTGTCCATCAATTCATCCATGAAATCCAGTCCTAAGTGGCAGTTCTGAAGGAGTACCCAACCTCCCTTAAAATTGAATTTCCAAAGACAATTAAATTCAATGCAAATAAATTTGAAAGCCAACAAAAACAAAGTTATTATCTAAAGGTCTTTTAAAATTTATTTTCTATGTAGTAATTTACTCATCACCAGTTTTTTTAAAAGTTTTACACTAATGTCCTGATGTTGACTCATTTTCTGATATGTCTCTTCTCTTCATTGGTTAATGTCTGGGCTCCACTTGGCAACTCATTCCATGAAGTTGCTGAGATCAGGAATTTATCAGTGAAAAAAGGCTGGGATATTACTCAATTCACGGTATTCTCAAGGTAATTGTAAATTGTGTGTTAATTTTATTGTTAAAGTATACAAGTGAAGGGCAGGGTTTAGTTACGAATTTAGTGCACTTATAAATGGAAACTGCTGAAACATTGGTGGTGGTGGGTAGAGTGATGAGGATGTGCTGGTGTTGGACTGGAGTGGACAAGGTTAAAAATCACATGACGCCAGGTTATAGTCCAACAGGCTTATATGAAGACACAAGCTTTCGGAGTCTCACTTCTTCTTTAGGTGTTAGTGAGAGAGGTGGCATCAAACACAGAATTTATACGCAAAAGATCAAGGGATCATTGAACTGATGTGAATGTATTGAGCAAGCCTAAGATGGCTGTTAAATCTTTAATCAGTTAGAAAGAATTAATACGCAAACCCCAGAATTTCTGAGGTTAAACTATTAACTGATTAAAGATTTAACAGTCACTTTAGGCTTGTTCAATACATTTGCATCAGTTCTGTGGCCCTTTGACCTTTTGCCTATAAATTCTGAGTCTGATGCCACCTCTCTCACTGACACCTGAAGAAGGAGCAAGACTCTGAAAGCTTGTGTCTTCAAATAAACCTGTTGGACTATAACAAAAACAGAAGTTGCTAGAAAAGCTCAGAAGGTCTGGCAGCATCTGTGAAGAAAAAAAATCAGAATTAACGTTTCGGGTCCGGTGACCCTTCCTCAGAACAATTGAACTATAACCTGGTGTCATGTGATTTTTGACCATGGCAGGTAGAAGGCAGACATACACGTACATTTTTTAGATACATGTATTACCAAGGAAAAGGAATGGTGTCCAATTTCATTCTTCATCATCTGGCTAGGGTTTCAATTAACAATAGCACCTTAATGTCCTGTGGTGATATATTGACACAGGATGTGGTTCAAATCTCTATAAATAGTAGAATGTTCTTAAGGTAATCATATTATAAAATTGCACAATGTCACAAAAAAAAGTTCTTTGAACTAGACTGTCAACTTAAAGAAAATAAAGAAATAAGTGCACTTTCTTTGAGGACACAGATCTCAGCTTCTGGAAAGATTGGTTTGTACAGAAATTGGAAATTAATAATAACCCTCTTACACTTGACATGGTCTGTTGCAACAATCTGCGTGCATGCATCTCTTGGCCCTGACCCATAGAAACATAGCGAGTCTCAATTTTCAGTCTCTTCCCAAGAGCAATGATGCGGTCTGTAGGATCAGAGCCCATTGAGAGGAAACAGATGAGAGGGGTTCTGGTGTCAGATTCTTCCCAGCTTTTCTCAAGGTCCAGAATAACACCTTCTGCATACTTCTCACCCAAAGAATCAATTATGTATTTGCGGGCCTAAATGTATAAAAATAATTATTGGAGTTTTAAATTTTCAAAGGCAAACATTTTATTACTTTATCTGAAACACTTAAAATGTTCAAAGTTATAGCTAGCTGAGAAAGGTTTCTCAGTTTTGTATTTCTTACAATAACTGAATACAAATGCACTAGGGTTCAATGAAGATCAACTCATTAAACTGTTGACTCGGTGATGCTCTACTGAGAATATGCAGCACCTGACTGGTAACTGTGGTTACCTGACCTCAGCCAAGGAGGCAGTGAAGTCATTCAATTTAAGAGGCAGTTACACTTAAAACAACTGCTAGTTTGGACCAGAGAGTGTTACTTTCACTCTTGCCTCCAAATCAGAAGTTCATGGGCTCAAATATCATCTTGACCTCTGTGTTTGCCCAACTCTTAAAAGCAATATTAATTGTATAGGTCTTTTTCTTTCTCTTTGAAGAACTGGGTAGTCGATGATTCTTCTATTTAAAGACGAGATGAAGTTTTAAGAATGGCATTTCAGACTGAGTAGTGCATGCGGTTCTTGCTAGATATAGGAGTTTCATTTTAACATCAACAAACGTCATTTGAAGGAATTATCTCCAGTTAAGATTATTTAAGTTTATGATCACAGAGACAACTCAATAATGTCAAGGAATGAGAAAGAAATGTCTGGAACAAAAGTTTCAAATGCAGTCATCCTGCTGAGGAACAGGGAACTGGTTGTTTTTGAAGCACTGTTGAGTATCCAGATGTTAGGAACATAAGGAAAGACAGGCTAAAGGAGAAATGCCCAGAGCAAGTTTACAATCCACAAACAATCCGAACCAATGGTTTCAGTTGGATTAGCTGAGAACAGGACTATCAAATAAGGCAAACGGAAATGTGGATTTGAGACCACAACCAGAACAGGCACGATCTCACTGAACGGCACAGCAGGTTCAAAGGGCAGAGTGGCTAACTCTTGCTCCCACGTCTTATGTTCCTACGATTGCAATGGAGTCAAACAGCACGAGATGACTCTTGTCAGGGAAGAATGGAAATCCAATTGGCTACATATTAGGAATAGTAGAGTTGGTAGTATTCTGATAAAATGGAGTACATTCATGCTGAAAGTTTGGAAATAAACTGGGTGAAAAGGAATAAAGAGAAATGAGAAGAGAGTGGCCACATAGGGCTAGGACTACTAATTGAGTGCAGGATCAACACCTACATGAACTGGTTGAATGGATCAGCCTGCTTTGTTATATAATTTCTATGTAATTCAATGCTCAAGTGATAGCCTTACAGAAGGAAGCTATGAAGACAGTTATTATTTTCAAACATTCCACCTGTTCAATTGTCCTGTCCGGACACCAGGATCGGACCAACAAAAGTTTGCCAAAACAATCCAGACAATGATGATAACCATCAGGCATAAGGTCCTCCTTTTCTGGAGCATCTTTCTCATACCAGTTTTTCCACTGTTTCTCATTTCGAGCAATCTACAAATGTTATAGAAGGACAGCTGTCAATTACTAGAGTATATTACCCTTAGGAAAAGGATTTCTTCAGCAGAATTTCTTCAGCAAAAAGGCTCAAAATTGAAACAGTTGATTAGTACTACCTCTCAGTGTTGACATTCCTGATTTCAAACCCAGAGTCCAGCCTAATCATTTTCCAGCCTGTATGTCCGATTTTATATTCATTAAAATAAATATCTGGAAAATTGGTGAAGTTGCAATATGACCATACTGACCTTTACAGCTGACATTTTGATTTGTTCTGCAAATCACAAACATTTGCACCGGGACAACTAATTCATAAAATCTGCCCTTATAATCCTCGAGTAGATATTTACCTCTGGTTGGATTACATTTTTAACAAGGTTGACTTGAATGCCATTTAAGAAAATAAATAAATTGCTAAATCATCAAGATCATCTACATCCAGCTGTGTTCAGAAAAGATCAGCCGTTTTTTAAAAAAAAGTGAAGAAAGAGAACGAAGTATAATATTGAATCAAAGTTAACACGATTGTTTATGACATTTTGTGGGTTTATGATTTTATCCACTGCCTTAAATTTTTTACAATCTAGAAATAAACATCTTTGATCCAATCACATTTCCCACCTTGTATATTTTTTTTTATAGAGCTTCAGTTGACGTTGCCATTAATTCACAAATGCTGTATGTAGCCATCATTTTGAAGCGCGGGAAATTGATGCCTGAAAACTGGTTGCTGTTCATCTTTCCAGCCTTCACGAGGTCAGTAAATGTCTCAGGGAACTGCATCCAGATTCAAAGGATCACACTGCTACTGCTCAGTTCCCCTTTTTTTTTGGACCTCAATACATAGCGATCATGGGGAGTGCAGGTTCAGAGTAAAGGGCAACATGTGGTAGACTGTGGAATATACTTGTCCTCCATTCTTGCCCCAGTTGGTCTAGATTGGGGAAAATGGAGGTCACCTTCCCAACTCAGCAGACAGGCCACTCTGGTCTCCCAGTTGATAAACTATCCACTTTTCTCCATAACATAGTTTTTTAATTGGGTTAGTAATGGAACATGAAGGTTGTTTATGGACCTTCTTATCCAGGATTTAATTGCTGAGGTGGTGAGAAAGGATGGGTATCTTTCCAGTGCAAACTTTTCCAATTATTTGCCTTTCGCGCCACCTTTCTCACCATCCCCAGGAAGGGGATAATTGTGCCCAGTGTTTCACTTCAATCCCTCATATTCAAACAGCAGGACCTCCAGGGAAGATGTAGGGATACTGGGATTTAGAGGTGGTGATGTGTAGGGAACAGCAGCACAGCATTTCCATTCCTATGGTTGCTGGGAGGCAATGTTTAATTCAGTATTTCTAACTCTTGCCAGGGTCCCTTTAACCAGAAATTCTTCTCTTGACAAGGTGCAGGTCTTAACAAGCTCGCAAGAAACCTGAAAGAAGTATGTAAGTGCCATGGCTAATCTAAGGATTTGTGGCAAAGCTCATTAATAAAACAACAGGTTCCTGACCCACTGCTGATCCCTTTAATGTGAGACTATTCAGCAGAATTCTGCCCATCGTGTCTCCTGGAGTACCTGGATACTGTATTCGAATGTTGCATACTTTGGATATAGGCACAGTAATTATTTGTGTCTAGCCTCAGTCCTGTACACCACTCACTTCTAACTGAATATAGGAGTAATGGAAACAGCTGGCAGCTGCATCTTGGCTTCTCACTTCATGCACTGAGGCTTCTGGAAAAATCTCACTTGAGTCACCAGAAGTATCAGATGTACAACAATTTTTGGTCATTTATAACCCTGGAAGCTGCATGGATTCTTTGTAAGCGTATTTTGGAATATCAAAACATTAAATGCTAGAATACCTTATCTCTTTGGAAAATGTGAGTATGACATACATTAAATTGACAGAAAGTGGGTGAGAACAAGCAGTATATTACATTGGTCGTCCCATAGGAAATACGCAGGCCATTCAGCCCATTAAGCATGCTCTGCCATTTAATACAATTATTGCTGATCAAGCATTTCAATGCTTTCCACCCACATTATCCCTATAACCATGCTATTGACAATCAAAACTATATCAACCCCTACCTTAAATATACTCAAAGTCTGAGCTTCTACAGCCCTGTGGGGTTGAAAGTTCCAAAGATTCACCACCCTCCAAGTAAAATGATTTCTGCTCATCCATGTCTCAAATGGCATCCCCCTTATTTTTGAATTGAGCCCCCAGGTCTGAACTTGCCAGCCAGGCAAAACATTTTACATGCAGCTATCCTGAGTGTCCTTTGAGTATTTTGTCGGTTTCAATGAGATTACCTCTCATTCTTGAAAACTCTGGAGAATACAGGCCCAGTTTGCCCAATCTCTCTTCATAGGATTGTCCCACTATCTCTGGAACAAGTCTGGTGAACCTTTATTGTAGTCCCTCTATGGCAATGATATCATTCCTAAGGTGAGGAGCCTAAACTGCACACAGTACTCCAGGTGCAATCTAACCAAACTCTTATACAATTGAAGTCAGCCTTCATTACTCCAGTACTCAAATTCTGTTGCAATTAATATTCCTTTAGTCTTACTAATAGCTTCCTGCACCTGCATGTTAGCCTTCAGTGACTTATTGACAAGGGCACCTAGGTCTCTTTGCACATCTACACCTACCAACCTCTTACTACTTGACAAATACTCGGCATTTCTGTTCTTCCTATCAAAGTGGAGAACATCATGTTCTTCCAAATTATATTCCATCTGTCATGTTTTCAGGCACTCACTAAGCCTGTCCAAATCTTTCTTACAACACAGGTTCTTGTTTTTCATGGATCATCTGAAAATCTAGAATTACTACATTTGTACCTCACTTCCAAAACTTTCATATTTATTGTCAATAGCTGGAGTCAAAAAATTAATCTTTGTAGTATCCCACTAGTCACAGCCTGCCAATGTGAGATTGACTGTTTATTCCTACTCCTTGTTTCCTGTTGGTTAGCTAATCCTTAACCTACGCCGGGACAACACTACCTAGTCCATGTGTTTTGATTTTGCTGACCAACCTCTGAAAGGGGAGTCCAAATATTCCAAATCCATTGAAATGAAAATCTAAATGATTACATCCATCAACTCTCCTTTAGCAATATAAACTGAACAGTGCTGATAACATTGAATACATTCTGCTCAATGATGTCCTTCTACTCATAATGCTGGTGATTTGCTCCCATCTTCTGCAGCATGCCATAGTCTTCTTCACCCAGCTCTCGAACATTCTACCAGTCCTAATATTCTGAGTTCTGCTGTTCCAGCACTTTACTGGACCTGAAACTCTTGACTTAACAAAGTCTTCAGTCTTGATGCTCTTTAGTGCTTTTTCCACATCTTCATACAAGTAGGAAATATCAAAGGAAGCAAAAGACCTTCCAACACAATAGTATTCAAAATTGTAAGAAATTGTCTTTGGTTACAACATGAAACCATAATCTGTCTTTTGTACTTTGGTTGATGCAATACAGGTCAGCATCTCACCAGTTCTTATTCTCTGCATTTTACAAGACCAGTTGGTCTTACCATAGAATAGAATCCTTACAGTGTGGAAAGAAGCCATTCGGCCCAACTGGTCTACACCAACTCTCCGAAGAGCATCTCATCCAAGCTCACCCCCTACCATATGCCTGTAACCCTGCATTTCCCATGGCTAATCCACCTAACCTACACACTATGGGCAATTTAGCATGGCCAATCCACCTAACCTGCACATCTTTGGAGTGTGGAAGGAAACCAGAGCATCCAGAGGAAACTCACGCAGACACAGGGGGAATGTGCAAACTCTACACAGACAGCCACCTGAGGCTGGAATTGAACCTGGGTCCCTGGCGCTATGAGGTTGCATTGCTAACCACTTACTCTCCCTGCAGTGTTTCCATGCTATGATAAGACCAACTGGTCTTGTGAACCACCATGCCGCCTGACTGGTCTGTTCCCAATTTCCATAAAACACATCACCGCTCCTCTGCTCTGATTTCCCGGAACATCCTACTGATCTCTTCCTAGCTCCCGAAGCATTTGAGTCCTTTTAATTTATTTTTATATATGGCTGAGCCACAAAGGCAATTTAGTTAAGTTCTTTTTTAAAATCAGCAATTTTTGTTCTTGGCTTTTTTAATTCACCAGTTGCTGTCATCTTGCAGCCTGTTTCCTGTCCACCAAGTTCCCAGCACTGCACATATATCATACTGTCCGCGCGACAAGTGAATCTCAATACTTTGAAGATGATTACTGTTTTTGTAATCTATTTTTAAATGGTTAGAACCGTGGCACTTCTTTGAGTTAAATGCACCTGCTACAGACTGCAAAGGCAACCGTCAGAAATCTATTAACAAACAGGAAGGATTAACCTTTCAGGTGGCCAATAAATAAGAGAACCAAATTTAAACATATTTATTTCAGTAAAGTTTTCAGTAACATTCAGTGCACCTTCGGAGTTACTTGGGTGTTTTTCTGTCCTACTGTGGGCTGTTTTTCTCTGGAGTGAGTTGCTCTGGGAACGGCGTATGCAAGACGGGACACACATCGGATACTATGGATGCCATGGGGTGGGGTAGGTAGTTAATGAGTTGGGTTTGGTAACATACATCAAGTCAACCTGAAGCAACTTGAATTTAGCCAAAATAATGCAAGATTCTTGACAAAGTGCAGATCTTAACAAGCCCACAGGAAACATGGATGAATATACCAATGCCATGACTGAGTTAAAGAAACGTGGACAAGTTCATTGAAAATACAACAGGTTTCTGACCCACTGCTGATCCCTTTAATGCAGAGCAAAAGGCAGAAACCCTTATCAGCGTTAGTTGTAAGCTGGGAACATTGTCAAATGTCCAGAGTTACAAATTACAACTGAGGGCTTGTGAATTTGAATGTCAAAGTTGAGATTTGATTCTCTAGTATTAGAACTGCTGAGTCATACACAAACATTTTACATAAATCTCATGAATCAATATTTGTAAAAATTTGAATCCATAATTCAATGAAAAATGCTTATTATTCATTACCACAATAATATATTGATGTTACATTCAATCTTACCTGGACCAGGATGTTAAAGAACTGATGAAGTTTACTAAGTTCAACCAGATTCAGCCAAGTCATATCAAGAATCCATTTGGCAGGTTTTGGAGGACATGTTCTGAGATCGAGAGAAGCACCACCTGGAATTTGCATGACAATGTGCATAACATGCAGACCACACTCAGAAACATGATAAATTTAGCACTGTCACATTTCAATGTATTGCTATAGGTGTGTTACAGAATTCACTGTCTGAAACCGGCCGGCTGTTGGGTACAAAACAACAGCTGCAGAGCTGCTCTCTATACCTGGGAAAATGTTCCACATTTCAGAGACATTGAAAGACAGAGTTATATTGGTAAATGAAAAGAAGTTTGACATCTCAACGAAGTACATTTTTATATACATCCAAATTAGAAAACTTAATCTTTGGAGTTTATGGGTTTTACTAGAAAACAGACTAGCAAGTGGATTCTAATTTCTTGCTATATGACACAAGATGGAAGAACATATAGCACAGCATATTTCTAAAACCAGTTACTATTTAGAGTTCTGTGACATATCAATTTTGGCATTGCTGCAAGGCAATTCTGGATGAGTGGCACACAAGTAGTAGGGCGCCTCATGAGGTTGTTGAACGTACTAATGCCATGAAACTGAAGTCACCTCCATGTGGCTATTTGGTTTGTGTTTGCACTGTCTTCTACAGTATCACTGCAATTTCATTACAATAGCGTTTTCTATTGTTAGGAGCTGTACCAAAGGAGAGTTACGTCCTACATCAGTTGTGTCATAAAAGTTAAAAATTTTACAGAAGAAACTATGGTGATTATCTTGACTTTGAAAGTTTGTGTAAAATCGGTGATAGCAAATAGGAGTTTGTACTACATCTCTTCCTATTGAACAGAATGGAAATAAAAGTTGTATCACTCACTTTACACTATCACACAAAGCCAAAGTTATCCCCGAAGATGCTGAAGGACTATTTTCATTTACAATTTCTATAACACAGGAAGATTAATTTAACTGTGAAAGACTGACTATCTTGGTTCACCCTTCTGGAAAAGAATCTTGAGGGTTTTTTTGTGTTATTAACAAATTCCATGTTAAGTCAAATATTTTGCCCACCAAAACTAAGATTAAAACTATCACTGACAGAATAATGGTGCAAGTAATTTGTAAGATCTACATTAAATACCACATATTTCCTGTTCAATATAATGCTGTTACAAATTGAAATATGTAACTAGAGATTATAAATTAAAACTCCTCATCAAATGAGCAAAAGAAGAGGTGGGGGGTACATTTATACATAATTGGAAGGTTGATATAGGAAAATGCCCTACCAAAGGCAATGCTATAAGGTGAATCCATACTACTTTTTGGGAAAAAAAGATAATTTTTAAAAAATACTCGAAAGTCAACAGGAAGACGACTATACAGATCATTATTTCAGAGGATTCGCTCACATTGGTGGATTGAATAATCTCCTTCTGTGCTGTAAAATTCTATGATTTTATGATACATTGAACATTTTCGTGGAAATAGTATTTATCAGTCATATATCCACACAGCATCTGTTTTAAGTGAACACTTCTGAGGGAAACTGTCCTGAATTTCTTTCACGTACGTTTTATCTATTACTTCAATGAATCCTCTCTTAGGTAAAATTTCAGACCCTGTACAAAGAAAACCAATAATCTGCAAAATGAAGAGAGGAAACAAGCACTTTTATTAAGATTACAGATCTTGAGAATTAAAGATGATGGTTTCCAATTCATTTTATTATAATGTTAAATGTTCTATACGAATGCAAGTTCATATTGATGTGAAGCAGTATGACAGACCCTTTGCACAGCAGAATTTAATTGTCTAATTTAAACTCTAAGTAAAAGTTTGATTTTCTTCCTTTGTTCTCCAATTTAGCCAACACAAAATCATTGTAGCAATTTTTAAAAAGTGCAGTTCTACTTCATCCATTTATGAACCAACATACCTTTAATGAGTGTGAGAAATTCATCATGCTTAACCTTGTGGCATTGCATATCAATCTTTAAAGTAAGCAAGAGTGTGAAAAGGAACTTGTGTTGCTCATAAAATCCTCGAGCAGTATAGGTGTAGACTTCATAGGTCATATAATCAATAATGTAGACTATTCGCTTACTGGTGAATGGACTTTTAGCAGACCTGGTGGAATTGGTTTTGAAAACACATTAAATGCAAAATGAAAAATACACCAAATAGAATGCAAAGATACAAAATAGAAATCATAATGAAAGGTAGGGGGGTTGGGCAGAAAGTACGAAAATAAATCTGACGGGTAAATCGAAGTAAATAGAAGCATGGTACCAAACCTGACTAGTGACAGGTCAAAAATCCCAAGGAATTGCTTCAGAGAAGTTTGATACATCACGTTCACCATACTCATCTCCACAATCAAGAAGTAAAGAATGCTGCCTCTTGTAGCAACTGTGAGAAAAAAAAATGCACAATTAATCACCATTGCAATAATTATTTACTGCAACACAAAGTTAATCAAATACTGCCCAGAAAACCCTCTTTTATTTTTAAAAAAGTCATTACTTTTATATAACTTCAATCTTGTCTTAAGCTCAAACTGGTTCAAATAACAGGTAAATTACATTCCAATTTTCACATTTAATCAGTCTTTCTGTGGGTTGACACATTAAACTTCTTAACTTCAAACATTCACTCAAGGAAACTGTACCGAACATTTTAGAGAGATGCACAACATTAAGGAAGATATGATATAGTGATAGCATAGGGATTTAACTATTTTGAAATAGTCATAGGCAGCCTAGAATTTGAGTATTGCCGAAACCACACCTTTTGTCAAAGCTTTATCATGCATTCATCAGGACAATTCATAAGAATTGACTCTTGTACTGCAGCACTATGTCATGGTTCTAGACTGGCCACCATTGTGTGAATCAGTATTCATTAAACTAGGAACTCAGCAACTTAAGTTCAGTTTTACTGATACTATATATGCCCAAATAGGTGATTTTTGTTATAGGAACTCTGCTCTCACAAACATCTTTGTTGTGTTCCATGAGAAACATGTCTTCAATGGCATGACACCTAACCTCTTACACTTTTCATATTCTGATAAATAAATGACGTGTAGGCAATTTGAAGCTGCATACAAGAATTTCTGTACATGTCTAAATGCATTCCTTCCTACGATCAAATTTACCTTTGAAATAGGCAGTCAAATGATCATCTTTTCCTTGATGTCCTAGTTGAGAAATCAACTGGGGGTGCTCTACCGCAAACTTACATTTACTGGCCAATAATACACATTTGAATTCCTTCAGTTCCATGCACTATGATATTGACCTTATTGGTAATATCATAAATTAGGCCAAATAAAGGTTTTCCCTTATTTTGGTATTTGTTGTGAATCTTCCCGCTGACTGCAATATAAAATCTTTCCATGTGCCTTTTTTCAGCAATCCTTTTAAGTAATTAAAATTAATAAGTAGCAATCAGCAGCCCTGAACACTCAAAGAGTTTCCCTTCTTTAGTCCAAAGCCACGGTCTGATTATACTTTTTTTATTTTTTCAGACCTTTAAAACCAAAACAAAGAGCAGTTGAATCTGAATAAATTCATATACAAACATGTAAACTAAAGTCCTAAATGCATAATCTATGAAAAATCGAATTTTATACACTGATTGACTTGACACATCAGATTTTGCAGAGTTCTGACCTACCAGGTCGGTATTCCTCCCTGGCAGCGTTTATTTGCAGTTCTGTCTCAGCTGCTGTCTTTAACTTTTGTGTTACTTCTTCAGCAGTCAGCTTGGTGTTTCGAAGCACTATGATCAGGCTCTCGTCATCTACCAGGGACCCTTGGGTGGTTGTTAAACGGTAAAGTAGGTTATCTTCCAACTCTTTCATCTTCCTTTTATTTGCTGTCACATCCTCCATCAGATTCGTTCGCTCGCTCTCCAATTCCTAAAAAAAATTTCAGACACAATTATCTACAGTTTAATATCGCTCTACTTTTGGCTTTAAAAGAAATAATTCTTCTATTTGAAGATGTTATACTTTGAAGCCTAAATGGGCATTATTTATCTATCAGTTTTTTTACACTGCATTTACCATACTCAAACTAAACATTGTTTCCATTCTTTTGATTCAATATCACAAATTATTTGTCAAAAATTGTTATTACTACTAGCTCAAAATGATCTTAAACATTGTTCTGAATTCTGCTATAAGCCTCAGGATTCCGACATTGGGCCAAAGAGCAGTTTGCATTTACTGACAGCAGGAACGCAAAGCAATTTTTCTGCAGCAAAGGGAAATCCTGTTTGACAGATTTATTAGAGCATTTTGAGGATGTAAGCAGTAGAGTAGATAAAGGAGAACTAGTAGATGTAACAGACTTAGAATTCCAAACAGCACCTGATAAATCTATACGAAAGCTTAATACACAACATAAGAGCTCATGGAGTTGAGGTGATAGATTAACATGGATTCAGAACTGGTTAATGGGCAGAAAGTAGGGCCAAATGGAACATTTTCAAACTGGCATTCTGTGACTAAAGTCACCACATTCCCAGAGGATCATAGGGCTGCTCTCTGAATAGACAGAAACAACTGGTGGAGAATTCAACCTAAAAGTCACCACACCTCAGGGGAGGGGCAAGGTTGAAAAGGTAGAACCTTCATGGTATCCTCAGCCAGTGTGGGAACTGAATCCCTGATTTATGTGTTACTCTGCAAGCAAAGCAGTCATCCAACTCAGCTTACTAACTCACAGCGGGCTGTGACTAGCAAAATGTTGGAAGTAATAGCTACTTAAACTGATGTAGTGATTTAGACAAATGGAGAGTAATATATCTAAAGGTTTGCTGATGTTACAAAGCTAAACGGAACTGCAAGCTATAAGGAAGAACCAAAATGACTTTAAAGAAATATAGGCAGATTACGTGAATTGGCAAAGTGGCAGAAGGTGTATAATGCAGAGAAGTGTGAGGTCATAAGAACAGAAAAACTTTTTTCAAGGTCAATAAACTTGCAAATATTGATTCAGCGAGACTTGGGTATATTGATACAAGGAACACAAAAGGTTAGCACATAAGTACAGAAAGCAGTTAAGAGAAATGATATGTTCACCTTTATCGCAAGGGAATTGAAGTACAGGAATAAGTAGATTTGTTACAATTATGTGAAACTTTGATGAGACCACATCTAAAATGAGGTGTGTAATTTCGGTCTCAGTGTTCAAAAGGGTAAGCTTGCACTGGAGGCAGCACAGCAAAAGTTCACAAGATTGGGCTCAGGGATGAGAAGGCTGTCCGACAATGACAGGCCAAATAATTTGGGTCTGCTTCTTAGATGTTTAAAAGAATGAAGATGATATCATTGAAACATTCAAGATTATGAAGGGGTTTGAGCAGTAGATACTGAGAGGCTGTTTCCTCTGGCTGAGGAATTGAGAACCAGGGGCATAATTTCAGCATACAGAGCCAATAATTTAGGACTGAGATAAAAAAAAAATTCTCTATCCGAAGGGTTGTGAATCTTTGGAATTCTCCCAGATGGCTACCAACTATTGAATATATTTAGGGCTGAACTACACATTTTTGGTCTCTCAGAGAATCAAGGTTTATGGGAAGAGATTGGGACAGTGGTGTTGGTGTCCAAGATGAATATGACCACATTGAATAGTGACAGATTTGACGAACCATATATTTCCTGAGATAGTAGGAACTGCTGAAGAATTTTTCTGAAGAAGGGTCTCGACCCGAAACGTCAGCTTTCCTGCTTCTTTGATGCTGCTTGGCCTGCTGTGTTCATCCAGCTCTACACCTTGTTATATCATATATTTCCTGATTCTATTTCTTGTGTACTCATGTTCGAAAAGGCCCATGTTTTGGTTGACTGCCCAATTAAGAATGGCAGGCAATATTCTGATGCTGCCTGCCAATCAGAGGACAAGCAGTTCTGCAGTCTCAGCTGTGCTACTCGTTGAGGTGGGTGTTGCTGACGCAGGAGAGGAAATTATTATTGGTGTAATTATGAACTATGGTTTCACATTTGGCTGGAAGAAAATAAAATAGATGAAAGTAGGTGAGTTCCTCACCATTTTGGGGCCGGATGCTTTTGAAATGTGTCAAAACAATGTGGCCTGTGAGATGTTAGTACTATGAACTATTCTGAAATTAATGAGATTCTGGACTGATGCTGTGGAACAGCTAAGAGTATGATTACACAGAGTTGCATTGTATGAAAGGAAGCAGTTGCCAGGTGAGATTGTTGCAGATTACATTTTCAAATTAAATGGACTGTCACATGACTGTCAATATGACCCAAACTGCAAAATTAACCTGAGGGACACATTTTTTGAATGCATAAATAAGAACAAAATCTAAGCCAAGCTTTTGAGTAAAGCCAATAAGCTAACATAGAAGGAGCTTTGTGATGAGACCAGAGCAATCAATGGCTGAAAGAGATAGTTGCAAATTGCAGGGAAGTTCCTTTCCGGGCTGTCAGAGAGGGCCATCTGATTTCAGTGAGATCCAGGCCAAAGCAGCCAAGTTCACAGGACAGAATATTCCTCTTTCTGGTCTGACGGGGGTAATGATGAGAAAATTGTGAAAATACAGAGGCTTTTTTTAAAATCAGAGTCTTGATGTCTAGAAAAAGTTTTGTGATTTTCCCCTTAAGCTTTAAATGGCCATTTCTGAGCCTCACTCTTGAACAGTGACTATTTTGTTTCCAAGTATTTGCATCTCATTAATACTCCAACTTGCCTTATTTATATAGCACAAAAAAAACGCTCTCATTATGTCCACTGTATCAAAATCTTCCTTAACTTTAAAGACCTCTATTAAGTTATTCCTCAGTCTTCTTTTTCCAAGAGGAAAGAGATTCAGCCTGTCAATCTTTTCCAAATACATACCCACGTCTTTTTGGTTTCATCCTAGCAATCTTGTTTGCACCTACTACAGTGCCTCTGTATACTTTTCATCATGTAGTGACCAGAACTGCACACAGTATTCTTTAAGTATGCTCTAACCAAGGTTTGAGATAGGAAAGTTATTAATTTTATTAATTTTTCTATCCCTCTAGAAATATATCTAGGGCAAAATTTTCCGCTCTCTGGTGTGGCATGAGCAATGGTGAGAAAGGTGGGAAATACAAAGACAACAAAAGAGATCAGAATTTCAACATCAAGAAACATTATTGTAATTTTCACTGAAGGATTTTCATTCATTCATGCTATAGATGTGACTACTGTAAGAATAAGAATGCTTCCCAACTTGTCAATTTTTCATATATTGTTATTTTACTGATTTGATACCTGGGAACTTTTGTACATGCATCATTTTATGTTCTAATGTACTCTCTTTTAAAAGTGAGGGTTGTTCAACCATAGCTGCCTGCAGATGAATGAGTGTTAGTTTTACTAAATGCAATATACAACAGCCTCCAACAAGCTTCCCTGTACAGACAGGGAGAGCCCTGCCATCAGCAAAGTGCCAGTACAATCCACTCAATTAGGGCCGGAATTATGTAAATCAGCTGTCTGTCTCTGAGGATCAGACAGCCTTTCTGCTTCTTGGAGCGCAGCTACCCTGGCGAAGGGACAATGAAGGACAGCTGCTCCAATGTGGCTCCCTTCTATTCTACCAACCCTCACCTCTGATCCTGCCACCCAGGGATCAGTAAAATTCAACCCAGTAAGAGAAGAAAACATGGAGGGAAATTTGACAGAATTGAATGGGACTTCTACAACATTCATTACACCTTAATGTTAATCTAATTCTATGAAGTAATTTGAAATGTTGCAATAGATTGCAATCTAAATATAAGGGTTTTCATTAATAAGAGTACTGTACCTGGATCAAATGACATTCCTGCCACCTCCTATTTATTATTTTCCTAAGGCTTTCTGGGCCAGGCAAGGAATGGCCTCCAGTCCCTAAAACAGTGTGAGTGTGTAACCGATTTTCTACTGCCATTCCAATGCAGGCTTTTATTCTTTATTGGTCAATTACGAGGCTCCAGTTAGAACCAAAGAACATATAAACACATTGTTTGCTGCAACCCAACAGGGAGAATTTATTCTGAAGCTGTGCACTCTGCAAGAATTTGGAACAAACCAGAACAAGCCCAGGAACTTGACTGATGACTCACTAGTATGACTTATCTGTGCTCATGCGACTCACCTTTTAGAGGGACACTGTCCCAACATAACATACCCCAACTATAATACATAATAGTTTTATTGATAATCACTGAACATATTGCATAGAAATGGATCGCTTAAGAATAGTCCAAAAACCAAACACTTGGTTGAAATAAACTCTGAAATTATTGTGAAAATGTACTCATTTCAATGTTAAGCTATTTTCCTAATCAACCTGTTCAGAGATGTTATTACACACCTCTGGAGCGGATAGTCTTCAACCTAGGTCTCTTGGTCCAGGAGTAGGGACACTACCACAGTGCTACAACAGGGCCCTACATCTGTGTTAAGTCATTAATTGAAGGATTTGCATCACCTGTTTCTCAGTGAGAATGGCTCTTCCCAACAGTTGATCCTCCAGACCTTTAATGGTGACAGTGAAGTCAATAATTGAAGTTTGAGCACTTATCTCCGGAGTATAAGCTGGATTTGCCAGTTTTGTAGTAATGTACAATCGGAAACCACTCATGACATCCATCTCCTTATCTCCTATCTTTACCTGCAGAAAGGACATCCAGAGGTTTGGTCTATAAATGCTGGTTTTGCTAATGGCAACATAACCGTACAATAAATATTTTTAAAAGTACAATGTTGATATCTCTGCATTTCAATTATTACCATACAAATGATGCACTAAATAAATACTTAGAAATCACCTGATGTGTAGACCCAGTTTTGATGAAGTTTTTCTCCAGCACATTGTCCAATGCTGGGTCAAGTTCTTCCCCTACATCCTCAATTAATAATGGTCTTCCGAGTGAAAGGCAGTCTTCCAAGTGACTTCTGAAGTATTTATGATTTAAGGACGTTACCTGTAAAAAATTAATTACTTATTTTAAAAATTTGAAATATGTTCATGTCTACTCAATTCTATAATCATCAAGGTTTCATGTCAAGACTTCACAGTCACACAATAAAACAGTGAAAAATGATTCTCAAGTACCAGGAACATGTATTTATTATTGCAGTTCGTGACCACTACCTGAAGTTCATGCTTCGCTTCTTTATTCTTTATCCAGGTTTTCCCCTGAGCCTGAGGATCAATCAACAATGGGAAGCGAGCTGCCTTTGCAATAATTATCCCATTTTGTATTGAGAGGTCATCATTAGGAAGGCCTTGCAAGTTCCACTCTCCAACTGTGGGTCCATCAATAAGCATTTCTGAGACATTTAGATTTATGGTGAATGGAATGTTATGTAATATTATTTCTTGCTGCCAACTATTCAACAACAGGTTTCTAAATTCCTGGTTGAACGGGCCTGCATAAGACAGAAAAGCTGTAGCCAGCAAAACATTCCCTGTCAAAAAAAAAGACATAGAAAAGTGCAGAATGAGAAAAGGCTATTCAATCTATAAAATTCGCTCTTTCCCCTGACAAGTCTGATCTCCCATGAACTCCACCCTCTTGAAGCCTATGAGATGAAAGATGTCATTCCTTTTGTTATCATGCCTGTGGAAGGATTAAACAGACAAATAACAAACTGCTAAAACACCACTTGATCAGTGACTGACTAAAAGAACATCAGAAGAAAGGAATTAATTCATCCTTACAGAATCGCCATTGTCAAGAATTTTTTTGCAAACCTTTCCAAATTTCTTCACATGATGTTATTTATACTGATACTCAGCAGCCAAACAGCAGTGTGGTGAAAGTATTGCACAGTTATTCTATCTAACAATTTAAAAACATTCTTTCCTAGAAATAATGCTCTGCATTGTACTTTACACATTACTGCGCTCTTTTACTGTAATGATATTTCAAGAACAACTTACACTTATATGGCCTCTTTAATGTAGCATAAAGTTCCAATGTGCTTTAGATTTAGTATTATAGAACAAACAGAACATGGAGCAACTTACAGTGGTGTTAAGGCTGATGGGATACAAAGATAGGTTTTAAAGAATATCCTAAAGGGTGAGAGAGAAGTGGTGAGACAGAGACGAACTCTGGAACTTAAAACGGGCATGGATGTAAATGGACTAGTGATTAAAATCAGGGATGTGCAAGAGGCCAGAATTGAGGACAGCACAGATCACATATGTTATAAGATGGAAAAGGTTACCAATTTGAGAGTAGAAAAACCAAGGAGAGATTTGAAACAAAAAAAAAATGCGAATTTTAAAATCAAAACATTGCCAGAACGGGAGGCAAGGCTGATCAATGAGTGCAAGAGTAATGTTTTAGCAAGATTTTCCAAATTTTTACCAGATCGGAGTGTCATTGGCAAGGCCGTCATTTGCTGGCTAATTTTCATTCTTAATTGCCCTTACTGAGCTGTTAAAAGTTATCATATCACAGTGAGCCTGCATGTGGCATGCCCACATGTTAGACATTCAAGAATTTTAACTATTTTGAGTAATGTCAACAAAAATGCATCCCAGTAAAGTGGAAAGATTCTAACAGAGGGATAACCAACCATGGCTAATCAATGAAATTAAGGACAGTATTAAGTTGAAAAGAAAAGCATACAAGGAGGCAAAAGTCAGAGATAGCCCAAAGTTTGGAATAAATTCGGAATTCAACGAAGGAGGACTAAAAAGATAATAAGGACAGTGAAAATAAACTACAAGGGCAAACTAATGAGGAATATAAAAACTGACAATAAGAGCTCTTCTTTAAATATACGAAAAGGAAGAGAGAGGTCAAAGTGAACATAGGCCCTTAGAAAATGAATCTGGGGAGACAGTTATGGGAACAAGGAAATGACAGAGGAGTTAAACAGATATTTTGCATCAGTCTTTACAGTAGAAGATACCTCAAACATCCCATTAATACTAAAGAATACAGAGGAAGAATTAAGTACCATCGCCATCACTGGAGAAGTAATATTAGACAAATTGATGGGGGCAAAAAACAGATAAGTCTTCTGGCCTTGATGACCTGCATTCAAGGATCCTAAAACAGTAGCTACAGAGATAGTGGATGTATTGGTTGTAATTTTCCAAGACTCACTGGATTCTGGGGAAGAGCCAGAGGATTAGAAAACTGCCAATGTGACACCTCTATACAAAAAGCGAGAGATGCCAAAAGCGGATAACTATAGGCTGATTAGCCTAACATCTATTGCTGGAAAAGTATTGGAATCAATTATTCATGAAGCAATAACAATATTTGGAAAATTGTAATCTAATTAATCATAGTTAGCATGGCTTCATAAAAGGGAAATCTGTTTGACTAATTTATTAGAGTTTTGAGAGGAAGTCTCAACCAGAGTGGGTAGAGGGGAACCAGCAGATGTGTTGTTTTTGGACTTCCAGAAGACACTCAATCAAGGTATCTTACAAAAGGTAAAGTCATAAGGGAACAGCGCACGGTGCTGGAGGTAGTATATTGATATGAGTACAGAATTGCTCATGGGCAGAAAACAGTGAGTAGGGATAAGGGGTTCCTTTTCAGGTTGGTGACCTGTGACTAGTGGTATTTCATAGGTATCAGTGCTGGGACCACAACTGTTTACGATATATATTAATAACTTGGAAGAAAGAAACAAATGCGCTGTAGCTGAGTTTGCAGATGACATAAAAATTAGTGTCAAGGCAGATAATGGGAGGGATACAAACAGTTTACAGAGAGATATTGATAGGTTAAGTGAGTGGGGTTACAAGCTGGCAAATGGAGTATAATTTGGAAAAATGTGGAGCTGTTCATTTTAGAAGGGAAAACAAAAGAATAAAGTATTATTTAAATGGAGAGAACTGCAGAAAGCTGCAACACAGAAGGATTTAGGGGTACTTGTGCATGAAACACAGAAGGCTAGCACATAGCGGCAGTATGTAATCAGGAAAGCTAATGGAATGTTAGCCCTTATTTCAAGTAGGTTGGCGTGGAAGAGTAGGAAAGTCTTACTGCAACTGTACAAAGTGCTGGTGAGACCACATCTTGAGCACTGTGAGCAGTTTTAATCCCCTTATTTAAAGAAAGATCTCAGTTCATTGGAGACAGTTCAGAGAAGGTTCACTGGATGATCACTGGTATGGAGGGATAGTCTTATGAGCACAGGTTAACCAGGTTGGGACTCTGTTCAATGGAATTTAAAAGAATGAGGGGTGATCTTATTGAAACATATAGGATTCTGAAGGTGCTTGACAGGGTAAATGCTGAAAGGATGTTTCCCTTCATGGGAGAGTCTAGGATCAGAGGGCATTGCCTCAGGATAAAAGGGCACCATTTTAAGACTGAGGTGAGGAGGAATTTCTGATCTCAGAGGGCTGAGAGTCTTTGAAACACTTTGCTGCACAAAACTGTGGGGGCAGGGTCCCTGTATATATTTAAAGTTGAGATAGATTCTTGGACAATAGGGGAATCAAGGATGATGAGGAAAGGGCAGGAAAATGGATGTGAGGAATGACAGATCATCCATGATCCTAATGAATGGCAGAGTAGGCTTGAGGGGGTCAATGGCTTACTTTTGTTCCTATTTCTTAACGTCTTATCGTTTTATGCAAGCCAGACCAAATAAGGACAGCAGACCCCCTTCCCTGAAGGGTTGGTATTTTTTAACCAGATGGGTGTTTTTTGTTTAAAACAATGATCTCTAATAATGTCATGGTTACCATTACTGATACGTACTTACAATTCCATTTTTTTAATATTAGTTAAGTGATTTGATGAATTAGTTGAATTTAAATTCCACCAGTTGATGTGGTGGATATGAACCCATGCCCTTGGAGTACCAGCCCTTGTTTGGTACTCGAAGTGAGTTATGAGAAACAATGTAATTCTGGTCCATTTTAGATTGCAAAACTGCATTTGATATCAATTCTATGCTATTTGTTCATAAATAATTAATGATTATTTGTTTAATTTTTCATGAGTGAGTACTTTGCAGTTCTTTAAAAGAAAACAGAAATGTTTCACAGCATGAGGTAATTACTTTCTTGCCACTTACCCACAAGTCTTTTCTCCTCAGCAGCAAATTCCTTACTTTGTTTGGTCCAACGTTCTTTCTCGTCTGACAAACCATCAATTAAACTTGAAGCCATTTGCATCTTCTGCCGGCAACGCTCAGCGCCCTCTAGTAACATCTCAGAATCAAGTAATATAATTATTTCAATATTCAAAAATCATCAACCTTCCTTTTTATATCGTTGCATTAATTTGTTTCTACTTTGTGAGTATATACCATCAAGTAAATAAGGCAAATTCAGAGATTACCTATAATGTGGGATGATTCAATTTATGTTGAACCTTGATCCAGTTTGCCCTTTTGGCACACAGAAATCTTTTGCTGATACCATTAGCTTGGTTTCAAAAATTATTTTGTCATTGCTGAGATACACATGCTAAAGGAATACATTCTGCTAGATAATCAAGGAGATTAAATTTGTCAAGTGGAAGTTGGAGGTCAAATAATTTCTGGCTGCTGTCACAATAACTCTGGTGTTATGGTGCAATATCTCCAAATTTTTAACTTTTTGGCTAAACCTCATTAGTGGTACAATTCTTCCGGCATCTTATATTATGTTCAATATTCTAACAGAGTGTATGTTGGGGCTGAAATGTATAGGGAGAACAGAAGCAATTTAAAAAATGCAAATTATGTCTCAGTGTGAGGACAGACTTTGCCTGAGTGAGGCAAAGGCCGAGTGAGTATATCTGGGAATTTACTACAAAGTGGGACTTCAACTGGGAATTCCTTTTCAAAATAACTTTTAAAAAGCAAAAGTCGGGTTTAGACCTAGAGCTAACAGCCTTTCAGTAAGTTAACACGACCTAATGATAAAAGCAGCAGTCTCATAGTGGCAATAATCCATCAAACATCAGAAATCCCTTGTCCAAATAAGGTGCTGATTATTGTAATATGAAGCGAAGCCAAAAAGTGACTCATAGCAATTCCATATAAAGGAGTTTTAAACAACATGGTCAGTAAGCAGCATGATCAGTGCGAATGGAGACTTTACCTGTTTGACACAAAGGCTGAGTAAATAAGTGGAAATTTGGGACAGATGAAGGAAAAAGGTGCTTTAAGTAAGATTTACTGCAAGAAGTAAAGCCTCTGAGAAGCTTCCTTGGAAGCTGACAAAGCAAGTGGCAGTGGATTGGTCACCCATTGTACCTGATACTTGATTTCATTTCCTGTTTGACTTACTGTTGCAGATACACATTTATTCCTCAATGTTACCAAAGGTTAGATTTGCCTG
Source organism: Ginglymostoma cirratum (assembly GCA_024137785.1). Classification (NCBI taxonomy): domain Eukaryota; kingdom Metazoa; phylum Chordata; class Chondrichthyes; order Orectolobiformes; family Ginglymostomatidae; genus Ginglymostoma; species Ginglymostoma cirratum. The sequence goes on along the minus strand of JAHRHZ010000084.1, from coordinate 16,636,415 downwards.
TTTGATTATTTATTTCACTGCTGTTTGTAGAAACCTGCTGCATGCGGGTTGTCTGTTGCATTTCCCTATGTTATAACAGTGATTATTGTTCAAACGTATTTGGTTGCTAAGCGCTTTGGGATAACATAAGGTCATTAAAAGGTAGCAGATAAATGCAAGTTCTGTCCTTCTTGCATATCAGAACAAAATATATAAAAGAACACAAAATAACTCAGTCAAATTAGCTGTACTGTAATTACCTGCTTCTCTCTCATTGCTTGTACATATTCCATCTGCACGATATCAAGCTCAATTTGTTTGGCATCAAGTTCACACTGGGCCTTCTTCAGATCCTCCATAGCAGTGGCCAAGCGACTTTCCTGTATAGTAAGGTTTGCCTTGAGAATATTGGGGGGAAGAAGATAGCTGTTTATAAATGGCTACTACTTTGAATATGGCAGTGTAAAAACATGGAAATGGAAGCAAACTAGGAGCACAAACTGGCCATTTGGACCTTTGAGCCTGTTCTGTCATCCAAAATCATCATGGTTAATGCTCCATCTCAACACCATATTCCTGCTGTGTTGGCAACGCTTGATGCCCTTAATATCTTATTTAAAAGAATCACTTTCATGAATAAACTCATTGATTTGGCCTCCGCAGCCTTCTGTGGTTGTGAATTCCACAGGTTATTGATTCCTCATCTTATTGATGAATGGCCTACCTTTTATCCTGAGGTTGTGACCCCTGGTTCAACAACCCCACAACCAGGCAAACCCTCCTCCCTGTATCTATTTTGTTGAGCCCTGTTAGAATTTTATTTCAATCAGATCCCCTTTCATCATCTAAACTCTAGCGGATAAGGCCGAGTCAAACCAATCTCATTTCATTCTAAATTCTTACCATCCCCAGTATCAGCCAAGTGAAGCCTCACTGCACTCTCCCTATGGAAATTATTGAATTGAAATGTTTAATTGAAATGAAGATCTAATGTTCAGAAAGGCAGGCCCCTGACACCCTGTTCAGGGTCACTGCCTCCTAACACTGCCCATTGAGCATTTACCCAAATAAGGTAAGGTCAGATTTTATCCTCTCTTAGGTAGAGAGAACAAAACTGCATTTAATCTTACAGGTGTGGTTTTAGCGATACCCTGCATATCTGTAGTAAGACATTCCTGCATCTAAACTCAAGGCCACCATATAATTTGCTTTCCTAATTGCTTGCTGCACCTGCCTGTTGATTGTTGTACAAATACACCCAGATTCACTTGTACATCCACATTGTCTAACATGCCACTTTTAAAATAATACCCTACCTTTTTTCTCTCACACCAAAGTGTTTAACTTCACATTTATCCATTGCATCTGCCATGTATTTGCCCACACACATTGAACTTGCCTAGACCATTTTCCCACCCGCTTCTCAATTTTTGTATCATCAGCAAACTTGCAAATATTGCATTTGGTTCCCTCATCCAAGTTATTTATACATATGTGAATAACTGGGGCCCAATCACTGATCCCTATAGTACAGAGATAAAAGGTACTGCAGATGCTGGAGAATCCGAGACAACAAGCATGGGGCTGGATGAACACAGCAGGTCAAGCAGCATCATAGGAGCAGGAAAACTTGACATTTCGGGCCTAGACCCTTCATCAGAAATGGGGGAGGGAAAGAGGGTTCTGAAATAAATAGGGAGAGAGGGGGAGGTGGATAGAGGATGGATAGAGGAGAGGATAGGTGGAGAGGAGGCAGACAAGTCGAAGAGGCGGGGATGGAACCAGTAAAGGTGAGTGTAGGTAGGGGGGTAGGGAGGAACCTGTTTTTCCTCTCACCTATCCCCTCCTCCCACCTCAAGCCACACCCCCATCTCCTATCTACTAACATCATCCCACCCCCTTGACCTGTCCATCCTCCCTGGACTGACCTATCTCCTCCCTACCCCCCCACCTACACTCACCTTTACTGGCTCCATCCCCGCCTCTTCGACTTGTCTGCCTCCTCTCCACCTATCCTCTCCTCTATCCATCCTCTATCCACCTCCCCCTCTCTCCCTATTTATTTCAGAACCCTCTTCCCCTCCCCCATTTCTGATGAAGGGTTTAGGCCCGAAACGTCAAGTTTTCCTGCTCCTATGATGCTGCTTGACCTGCTGTGTTCATCCAGCCCCACGCTTGTTATCTCTATAGTACAGTACTAGTCACCACCTGCCACCAGGAAAAAGATCTATTTATTCTCACCCTGTTCCTGGCCTGTCAACCAATCTCAAGCCATGCAAGTATATTAACTCAATCCTATGTGCTTTAATTTTCCCACAAGATTCTTAAGTGGGACTTTATCAAAAGTTGTCTTGAAATCCAAGTCTACCACATCTACTCATCCTCCCTTATCCATCCTACTGGTTACATTCTCAAAAAACTTCAATAGATTAGTTCAGCGTATCTCTTTTTGTTAAGTCCATGCTGATTTTGTCCAAACCCATTAATGAATAGAACAGAATCCCTACAGTGAGGAAGCACACCATTCAGTCCATTGCGTCCACATCAAGCCTCTGAAGAGTAGCCATCCAGACCCACACCTCTACCTTATCCCTGCATTTCCCCATGGCTAATCTACCAAGCCTGCATATCCCTGGACACTATGGGCAATTTAGCATAGCCAATCCACCTAACCTGCACATCCTGGACTGTGCAAGGAAACCAGAGCAAACCCATGCAGACACAGGGAGAATGTGCAAACCACAAACAGACAGTTGCCTGAGCGTAGAATCGAACCAAGGTCCCTGGCACTGTGAGGCAGCACTGCTAACCACTGAGTCATTGTGCCTCCCCAAATGCTTTCCAATTTTTCTTTTTTCACGTCTTCTGTAGGAGAGTCTAGCATAATACTAAACATCTGCTACAGCTCCTGTTACAATTTATGATCAGAAATCACATTGTCACTATTTTACACGAAAACAACCATAAGCTAAAAATGTCAATGTTTAAATTTTACAATAACTTCAAACAGGGAAGATGCGTGGATAAAAAGAAATCATTCTTCAGGTTGCATTGCTCCTGGTTAACTCTTGTGAAAATGACATCCTATTTTGTGCCTTATCAAAAAATATAAGAAGCAATGTGGCATTGATGTAATTATACTGTGAGAAAGCAAGGCTTACAAATGGCAGATGGTGTTACATGCCTTACTGCTGCAAGATATCCTACAGTAATCCTATTATTTTTCATTAACAAACCTTAAGTGGCAACACCTCTTTATTTATTCCATGAAAGTAAGCCATTGCTTGAGTCCAGGAACAAAGACCTGCCACATTACCACAGACCCGTCTGGCAACATCAATGTTGTAATCTGGCATTTCAAAATAAGGACACAGTAGTTCTACAGTTTCCTCATTGATGCTGTCCTTGGGAAAGTGCTGTGAAAACAAAAGATCATTTTAATGACACATAGATTCAGAAATGTTCAATTAGAAGACTGTTTTCCAATAACTAGCACATTGGTCTCAGGGTCTAACCTCATTTTTGATACAAGGTCCAAATGAAGTGATGGACAACATATGATAAAGCAAAAGAGGCTGGATTTTCCCTCCGGGGGGAGAAAACACAGATCTGGTCTATTTCTGGGTTTCAAGCCTGCCCACGTGATTTTGCCTGTGATTTCCCCCCAGGTAGCCAATTAATGATTAAGTTAAGTTAAAATCAGTGGCTGAGCTCTTATAACTGCAATACAATCAGAGGATTGCCAGTTTGAAAGGATCAACATGCCACAATGAAAGGTATGTAAGCAAAGAGGCTCTTTAAAATGCAGATGCCTTCTCTTTAACATTTTCAAATTTGTTAATTTAAAATTAGATTCAGCAGCAGGCCACCGCTGAGAGAGTTAGGTGGTTATGGGGTGAAACCGCCACTACAGGGTGACCTGTGGCAGCTCATGCAAATCGTCATGCAAGGAAGGCTGCCAGTCTTTTCTTGAGCTCCCTGGTCTACCACTTGACAGCCACCTTCTAGTTTTTTATTGTCCCATCACACCAAAACATCTAGGCTTGTGGTTGCTTCCTGGCAATCGCAATTTTAAGCGGCGACTTTAAGTAAATCATAGTTTCCATAGGATTCAATGTTAAACCCACCATTAGGTTCTTTTGGACATTTCTCACTCAGAAAAAATAATGTAGGAGTTCAAATACTGTACCATCATGTACAACACCTAATTTCTAGCTGAATTAGTTTGCAAAGTAAAATGTATCACTAAATATATAAATATTAAAATGACATACTTTTATTGTTCAACACTGTTCTATTAACCAGCTTCCATTCAATGACAGAAGTTGGTCAATGCAAGTAGCAGCTGGATTCCCTGAACAACTTGTACTATCTGACCTCTGCCACTAGACAGAATCCAGAGCCTCAATGAGAGTTCAGGAACAGAGCCCGTAATGAAGAGGAGAACAGGGGCAGGAGATGAGGCCAGAGCAGGCCAAACTGAGACACAGAGCCAAAAGGGAGATAAGGCCAGAAGGGTGGCAAGCCCCAGAGACAAGGCGGCAGTGGGTGCAGTAGGAAGCAAGGCTGGGAAGGATAGCTTTCTGTCAAGGATGGCAGCAATATGGGGATGTAGGTAGACTATGGGTGAAGGAGGAAGTGCAGCGAAAAAAAGTTATCTAAACAGGCAGGCCAAATAACAGAAAAGCTGGGAATAATATTGATGTGAAACTGACAATGTTGAACCATTGAGAGATAATGGGTACTGCAGATGCTGGAGAATCCGAGATAACAAGGTGTGGAGCTGAATGAACACAGCAGGCCAAACAGCATCATAGGAGCAGGAAAGCTTGACGTTTCGGGCCTAGACCCTTCATCAGAAAATTCATCCAGCTCCACACCTTGTTATCTCTAATGTTGAACCATTGTACTGGCGCTACCTTATTTACAGAGTTGCAGTAAAATAATGTCAAAGGAATCATTAAGCAGGGACTTGTTAGAGATGTAATCAAAAGAATTTAAGTTACATAAATGACAGGCTACGGAAAAATAAAGTCCAGAATCACAATGAGCAGCAAGTTCTGCATTATCATCTTATTCGAATGGAAAGGGCCAAACTGTGCCAGAATCTGTCTCTTCAATTACTGTTTTTATACAGTTGGTTGGCAAGCTACTGTTCCACTCGTGCAGAAGTTTAATGTTGTAGAAGTGGGAGGGAGGGAAAAGCTGAAAGTAAAAGGGTTTCTTAATTCTTTAAGCTGTCTAAATGTATCGATTAACAGGACTTGTTGGTTTTCATTGCTGATTGAGCTATCAAATTTATTAAAAGATCAAAACATATTTTAACCTGCAACTGCTAAAATAATTACAGAATTTTGAATGGATTAAAGCTGCTAATTTTCATCAAATCTTTGCAGAACATGGTGCACATTTTCTGACTAAAGATGCCAGTTTACTATATTCTAATGTGTTACTGGACTGCTTTAGTAACTAGTAACACTACTACTCAGTTGCATTCACCTGTAATGCTTGTAGAAGGTTTCCTGCCATAAGTTTCAGTGATTCCTGCCATGATGGAATAACACAGTTCCTTTCTACATCCAGTTTCACTGGGTTCAACTTCCTTTGGAAAAGCAGCAGCACACAGTCCATTATCCTCATAATCAGATGAGGAGGCCGACCAAGTGTTCGCACTAAGGTTATGTCTGCTGGTTTAATTGTCTGCAATGTTTAAAGCAAATGAATCAGTACGTTGACTGCAAAACCTGGCTTAGATAAATGACAATAAGGTGAAGTACATTATCATGCTGCCTAATTCACTGCTCCACACAGCATCTATTGCTCTTTCTATCCAAGGGGACTGCACTTCAAGCAACTATTAGAAGTTCACCACTGGAATTCTGTGCCAGACATTTGGAGATTTTGGACAGAGGTTGCAAAAGAATTACTGGGAGTTTTCTGGTTCTGCAGAGGTGAATAGGGAGGTGGAACTATGAGAAAACTTGTAAACTCGTGCATCAGGTTGACCTCCTGATGCATCCCTACATCCGAGTGATCTTGACAAAGGATGGATCAATTTGCAGAGGTTACCCTACTTGCAGCAGTGACTAGCCAATTAGACCCAGTTAATGGCTGTTTGGGGTAAAGGTGTTGCTGCGATCTTCCTGAAGACAGACGGGTCCCTGCTAAAATTTGACAGTAGTATTTAACTGGGGGTAGCTTCATGTGGACATGCCATGACGCCATGCACATTCCTTCTCACTCAACCTAGAATGTTGTGATATGGCACCCAGATCCATGACTGCAAACCATCCTGAGGAAGTTATACCCTTCCAACAGATTAACCTTACAGCTTGGCCATTCATGTTTGTTTAACTTATCCCCATCCTGCAAAAAATACCTCCATTTTGAAGTGCCCCTGCAGTCTCCTGCCTGCCTCCATAGTGGCTGATTGTCCCAGTCATATTGCTGGCAAGACATCACAGTGAACGCTCAAATAGGGACTCCCCCACCTCCATTTCTCATTGGATGGGACTTCCAGAGCAGGTTTCTTAGTATCTTCTTGTAGGAAGATTATGACCAACATCTCACCATAGTCAACCCTGGGTTGATGCCAGGATTGCAACCTAGCAGAAAAATTTAGCACAACCGTATCTTTCTGAAGAAGGGTCCCCACCTGAATTCCTGCTCTTCTGATGCTGCCTGGCCTGCTGTGTTCCTCCAGCTCCACACTGTTATTTCTGACTCCAGCATCTGCAGTTCTTACTATCTCTAACCATATCTATATAGTCTTTCTATTTGAAAATATCAAATCTTCCTCAACAACCTTATCAAGCTTGGCAACTCATGATATGCATCACATTCATTTCCTACCAGATTGTGATACAGCACATTCACAGAAGAAGATAAGCTTTTTTAAATATAAAAGCAGCCAAACACTTCAGCAAGGATGATTTCATTAGAGTCATCGAGTCACAGAGATATAGAGCACAGAAAAAGGCCCTTTGCCCATTGCATCTGAGCCAGTCAAAAACAATTACGTAACTAATTGAAGCTAAACCAGATTCACCTTAATGAATATTCCACCATTGCCCTAGCATACCTGCAGAGCAGCTTTAGCTTCCTCTAGTGCTGGTCTGGCAGCTTCAAGCTTTTGCTCAGCCACTGCCTTATCTGCCGATATGCTGTCCACAATTGCCTGGGCTCGGTCTTTGACATTTTGTACCTCCATTTTCACTTTCTCTGAAGCATAAGCCTTCAGAGTCACCTCTTTCAGCACCTTGTAACAGCAGTCAATAAGTACCATTATTAATTATTTATTAGTGTACAGGATCTGTAGCCAGATTTCTTTCCAACTTCATTACATATCAACGCACCTCAACCCGCTACAGAATTAAACATGCTTATGTCAATTATACAGTGGCGACAGTACATTACAGCAGATCCAAAATATTAAATATTCTCATTTAAATTGTGCTGGCACTTCGAAGGCTGCATGGATGTGTAGTAAAGTAAATTATGGTATTATGTTCTATTTCATTTCTTTCTTTTAAAATCCTTTTCTCCTCTCAGTAACCTGTTCTATACCAATTTTTTTGCCTTTCTGAAACACAGTCAACAAAAGTAACTTTCACTCGATGGTACTTTCAAAGTACCAAAGCAGTTCAGGACTCATCATAAGATTATAGATAAAATTTGACACTGAGCCCAAGAATGAGACAAGAATATGTAACCAAAAGCACATTGATGAAGGTAGGCTTTAAAGAGGGTCTTGAAGGATAGAGAGGTGAAAAGGTGTGGGGAGAAAATTGCAATACTTGTACCCTAGGTGGCTAAAGGCACAGGTGTCAATGATGAGGTGAAGGAAATTGCTGAAGTACAAGGTCAGAATTTCAGCAATTTCCAGTGGATTGAAATTCTGGATAAGATAAGAGATGGAGATTGAAGGTCTACACTCATCTGAGTGAACATTAACAGACTTTATTAAACGTAACTATTTATGGAAATAAAATATCCCTCTGGAATGTTATTGATGCAGGTTCCAGTTGCATGTCATCTGATGTCATAGTGACAAAACACCTTCTGCACATGCTCAGTAGCTATTAGAGTAAAAGTATTATTATTCCTTTACTCCAAAGAGCTTGCAGAATTTTGAAGCTGAGGATGAGTAATTTCAAATGTAGGCACTGGTTCGCTTTGAGCCTATGGAGGTTACTCCGTTGAAGGATATTAAATTAATGATGTTTGATAAGAGATAGAGTGCAAGTTGCAGGATTTTGAAAGAGTTCGGGTTTACAGGGAATGGAAGGTAAAAAGCCAACCAGGAGAGAACTGGAGTGGTTCAATACATCAGAGAATTAATTGAGATTCGGACTCAGGTTTGCATCTTACCAATCTATTGTATGTTTGCTGAAAACATTCCAATGCTTCTGTGGATTTAGATTGCAACACACTAGTTGAAACATAGGACACTAAACCCAACTTCTAAAATTTATTTTGATATTTGTTATTAAAGAATTACTGACATTTACTTTCAATGCAACATGTTTACTCTTGACAACTATTAAAACCTTTCCAAAGGAGAACAACTGTAAGAGAATATCCCTTTATTGCAAGACAGTTATATTAACTATTTGTCTCTGGTACCATTGTAGGATATTGCTGACTTTTTGCAAAAATTGGTTACAAGCAAGAGCATACATTATTTATAGTATTTAAACGTGGTCATTAGTCTCCATTATTTAATACGCTATGAACAATAGATTAATAACATTCTGTGAAAAGTTGCACAATTAGTGCTAATTCAAAATCAATATTGGAAAATATCGTTGGCAAATGTGATCATTTGCAAATGTGCCATGGATTAGTATTTTGAGTATACAAAAATGTAATTGATATGTTTTAACCATTTGTCATTTAGTGAATTTATCACCTCATTACCATGTCAGCCTTGTCATTGGCTACTTTAAGTTCTTTTTCCTTTGTTTCCAATTCTTTGCTGAGGGCCACAACTGATTCTGAGGCTTCCTTCAACTTCCGCAAACCTGTCTTCATTCTTTAGGAGAAAAAAAATCAAACATTAGTACCAGTTCTACTTATGCCTTTAACCAACATCAAGAAAAAAAGCCCAATATAACAGTAAAATCACCATTCTTCATTTTAAACTTAGTTTGTGTCCATTTATGTACCAGCTGTGGATCAGTGATAACACCACTGTCTCTGAGTCATAAAGTTGTGGGCATGTGTCCAACTTCTAAGACTTGAGCATAAAAACCTAGACTGAGAGTCAAGAGCACAAATGAAGGATTGCTGCACTTTTGGAGGTGCTGTTTTTGGATAATACTTTAAACCAAAGCCCTTTACGCTTTCTGGAATTAAGTTAAACGATCCCAAGGCACCAACCAGAAAAGAATAAGGGACTTTTCATAATGTTCTGGCAAAAATGTATTCCTTAATCAATACATCAAGGAACATATTATCTGATCATTTACTTATGCTCTGTAAAATTTTTACAGTGAATATATTGGCTGCCTCATTTATTACATTGCATGGACCGAATTTGGCTATCTACAGGCAATTCCACTCACTGGACCAAAAGGGAGGGAGGGTAACAGGACCTAGGATGGTATTTTGCTGGTATCTTTTTAAAGATGACACCCTAACCCGAAAAGCTAACAGCTGGTCAGAAAGCTAATAGCTCAGTGGCCTAATAGTGCCATTGTTAACTGGTGGTCATTGCTAAGGGCTGTAGGCACCCCAAAGACAGATTAGTGAGGTTCAAGGCAGCGCTTGTGGTGTCTGGAAGTTGTTAAAGGTGCTATATATATGTGTAAGAGCTTTCTTTTGCAATTCTGTAAAATACACGGTATGCTTTTTAAATGAACAGAGAATCCATAGTTCAGAATAGGTCAGCTTACACTACCTTTCTGACACAGTTTGCAGCTCTGACTGCTTCTCCTTGTATACAGCTTTGTAGCCCTGAATGAAGGATAGGTAGGATTTAGGTGTAACATGGGTTGACCGCCGGAATCTGTTAATGCAACATAAAAGCCGGTTATCCAAGTACAATGAAGAATTTTGTATTTGTGACAAAATATGCAGCAGCAGTCTAATTCCTGCTTGTCACAGTTCCTGCCAAAAACATTTTATGTCTGCTGATAAATTCATTTACCGTCAACATGTAGTTAATTGAGACTATAACAAATAACGACAAGTTAATGCCAATTGTGTTACATGTTGTGCTGCTACAAAGGTCAACTTCAAAGAGTTATATAGAATTGCAAGTGTGACCTTTAAATCCAAAAGTTTCTTATGGGGTGACGGATATGTGATACACTGAATGTATTAGCCAAAATAACACTGATTCTTCTTCTCTCCCAACCTAATTAAACATATGTTTAGGTCAATTATTTTTAAAATATAATTTTGCTAAAACTAAATGCCAAAAACATAAGTAACAGCTTAACATTAAATTATTCTGGAAGATTTGTAGTAGAAGGGTTTTCCACGGAATGGCTTCAATCTACATCAGGGAGGAAAAATTAAGACTAATATGCAAAGGATACGTTCATTCTTGTGAATTTTTTTTCTTTATTCATTCACAGGATGAGGGTGTCACTGTCTAGGCAGCATTTAGTGCCCATCCCTAATTGCCCAGAGGGCAGTGAAGAGTCAACCACATTGTAATGGGTCTGGAGTCACATGTAGGCCAGACCAGGTAAGGATGGCAGTTCCCTTCCCTGAAGGACATTAGTGAACCAGATGGCTTTTTCCAGACAATTGACACTTGACTCATAGTAATCGTTAGATCCTTAATTCCAGATACTTTATTGAATTTAAATTCTACCATCTGCCATGGTGGGATTCAAACTCGGATCCCCAGAATATTATCTGGTTCCCTGGGTTAACAGGCCACTGACAATACCACTTTGCCGTTTGGGAGGCTATATTCCTACATGAAGGATCTATATCAGGTTAAAAAAAAACACATGGCCACCTTAAATTTAAAACTGAACATAACCATGGATTCCTTCCAGCTTCAAACATTCCTGGTGATACAGCAGATCACCACACTTGGGAATTGTCAACGACTTCCAATGTTTTGAAAACACAGTATCACTGGCCTATTGATGTTAAGTTGGCTTAAGGTATCTCCTCTGAAGTTTTCATTTTTACAGGTGGATTATATTGGAGTGTAAGTGTAACCATGTCATATGTAAAATCCACATTACAATAAACAATGTTTCAATCAGCAATACCCTAAAAGCCAATATAGCCAATATCTCCAGTATAATGGAGATGTTCAAATATTCAGATGCAAGCATCCTTACATTGAAAATTCAATAGTTTTAATAGGTTAATATCAATGAGTCGATTGACGCACCTTTCAAAGTACAACACGCTTTTCTCTGCTACACCATCTTGGAAAGTACCCATGCACTCCACCACTTGATGTTTTACCTCCAGTGTGCATTCAATGTCAAATGAGGACAAGAAATGATCGGACACTAAAAGAAAAAGCAATGCATATATTTTAAAACCCTGGATATAAATCCAGGTAGTGTGTCTTCTTTGTTTAATGAAACAGAATTTCAACCAGTATTTCAGTTCCAACTCAACCTCAATCCAACAATGGTTGTTCTGTTATGGTCTGATGCAAAGTTCAATGCCGACTCTCATGACATTTCCTCCCATCTCCCCTGGATCATGACCCCATTATGTAACATCAAGCTGTAGTTTCCAACACTGTCACTTTCCTCATCAGCTCTGGAGATTTCACCTCCACAGGTTCTCATCTCTTGGACCCCAATCCCACAAAGCCCGTTTCTATTTCCTTCCCAAAAGCTACAAGCAGGACTGCCCTGGCACACCTATCCTTTCAGCTTGTTCCTGCCCCATGGAACTTATTTCTTCCTATGATGGAATCATAGAATGCCTACAGCGTGGAAAGACGCCATTCGGCACATTTGAGTGTACCGACTCTCAGAAGAACAACCCATCAATACCTAGCAAACCCCCACCCTATCCCCATAACCCCACATTTACATTGGCTAATCCACCTAGCCTGCACATCTTTGGACACTACAGGGGAATTTAGCATTGGCCAATCGACCTAACCTGCACACCTTTGTACTGTGAGAGGAAACCAAAGCACCCAGTTGACTCTAATTTTCCCCCCTTTATTCAGCCTGTTCCCACTTACAATTGTGATTCATTAGATACTTTAGGTCAGTTCCATAATTTCCAGTTTTCTGGTCCTAGCCATCTCTTTTTCATCATGGATGTGCAATCCCTCTACACATCCATCTCTCATCAGGATGGTCTGAAAGCTCTATGCTTCTTCCTTGAAAATAGACCCACAGAGTTCCATCCTTCTCCTTGCTGAGCTCATTCTCATTTTGAATAACTTCTCCTTTAAACTCATCTCATTTTCTCTGAGTCAAAGGTGTTGCTATGGGTACCTACGTGGGTCCCAGCTATGCCTGTCTCTTTGTGGGATATGTGGAACATTCCTTGTTCCAGTCCTAATTGGAACCCCACCAGCAACTCTTTCTCCAATTCATCGATGAGGTCTACATTGCTTCCTCCTGCTCTCATCCAAAACTGGAAAAAACTCAGTTTTGTTTCCAGTTTCCGTCCCTCTCTTACCTTCATCGGGTCCATCTCTAAATCTCCCTGATTCCTTGATTTTACTGCTTTCATTTAATAATAGGCAGCACACTATTATCCATTACAAGCCTAATGACTCCCACAGTTATCTTGACTACACTCCCTCACAACAATATAAGGAAATAATAAGTGGTGAGGAATTTCAATGCACTGCCTGGGTGTATTGTAGAGGTAGATTCAGTTAAAAGCCTTCAAATGAAATTAGCTAATTATCGGCAAAGAAAAATTTTGCTGCACTGTGGAAAATAGACAAGTGTGTGGATCTAGGTGAACTGCACTCTTGAAGAGGCAGCATGTACATCATGGGACAAATGCCTTTCATCAGTGCTACGATATTATAAATATTGACAGGTCTGAAGCTATTGGCCTGGCTCCTACAATAAAATTTGCTGCCTCCTATTTACAAGCTCCATCTCTGTCATTGGCAACTGTATGAAGCTAAATCAGACTGTTCACAATCGGAATGCCAAGGTGAACTTTCAATCACATATTCAAAACAGCACAAAAATTGCCTATTTCTACTTATTCAAGTAGAATAAGTAGACTTGTTCAACCCCAACCCTGACTCAGTTCATCTGCTGCTGAAATCTTCAAGAAAGCTTTTGTTTCTACCAAATTAGAGGATTCAAATGCATTTCTGACCAACTTTCAATGTTCTTTCCTCCATAACCTTGATCTCATTCAAAACTCTGCTGTTCATGTTATAACTTGTATCAAGTCTCATTTACTCCATTGCTCACTGGCCCACATTTGCTCCCAATTAAGCAAAATTTTGATTTTTTTTAAAAAAGAGATTATCTTTGTTTTCAAATGTCTGTATTGCTTTACACCTTCCACATTCTATAACTCCTCAAGTCCCACAACCATCCTAGATATCTGTACTTTTCTAATCATGACCTCTTTAACATCCTTGATTTTAATCTGTTCAAAACTGGCAACTGCACATTCAGCTGCCAAGACCCTAAGTTCAGGAACTCCCTAACTAAATGTCTTTTCCTCTATACCTCTTTTAAGAGGTACCTTAAAATCTGCCTCTTTGATCAGCCATCTTATTATGGTACAATGTCCCTTTTATGTGGCTCAGTGTAAAGTTTGATTTATAATGGAATAATGAAGCATCGTGGATGTTTATTACATTAGAAGTGTTACACAAGTAGACGCTGTTGCTGTTACATCATTTGGCTTACTGTTTCCTCAATCATATAATTGTAAAATTTATCTTTACCAATCTCAAACAGAAGCCTACAAGATTAATTCAAATGGGAAAAGAGTCACACTGATACAGGAAGGGGTTCTCTTTTATGGTTGAAACATAGGCAAATTAATAGGGCAATGTGTAGCATTGGGATGTACATGAAATGAAAATGTTTCTTGCCCAACACAACCATGCATTATGTGGATCAGAACAAAATTCAGACACATTTTCTCCTTAGATAACACGGTGTAGAGCTGGATGAACCCAGCAGGCCAAGCAGCATCAGAGGAGCAGGAAAACTGATGTTTCAGTCTTTCACCTTAAGATGCCCACCTGAAAGAAGTTACCCTCCTCCCTCCAGAAAAACCTCAGTGAAAGACCGAAACGTCAGCTTTCCTGCTCCTCAGATGCTGCTTGGCCTGCTGTGTTCATCCAGCTCTACACCATGTTATCTCAGATTCTCCAGCATCGGCAGTTCCCACCATCTCTGTAACAATTTTAACCCCACTGCGAAGCCTCTTCTAAGGATGCCCACCTTAAAGAAGTTACCTTTCTCCCTCCGGAAAAACCTCAGTGAAAGAAGCTTCAAAATCTCCCCTCCCCTGACCATATCCCAAAACCTGCCCAGCTAGTCCCCGCCTCCCTAACCATTCCTCCCACCTCAAACCCCAACCCCATCTCCTACCCATTAACCTCATCCCGCCTCCTTGACCTGTCTGTCCTCCCTGGACCGACCTATGCCCTCCCTAACTCCCCACCTACATTCACCTTCACTGGCTCTAACTCCACCTCTTTGACCTGTCTGTCTCCTCTCACCCTATCTTCTCCTTTATCCATCTTCTACCCGCCTCCCCCTCTCTCCCTATTTATTTCAGAATCCCCTTCCCCTCCCCCATTTCTGAAGAAGGGTCTCGACCTGAAACGTCAGCGTTCCTGCTCCTACAGATGTCTGTAACATCTTTTCCTTTGTGCAAATGGCTAAATTGATTTTTTCATCCATCACTGACTGATGCAATTTCAAACATATCAATATCCAAAGTCTAATTTTACAATCCACACCCAGCTCCACACCTTGTTATCTCTAATTTTACAAGGTACATTTTACAACCCACCTCTATGATTCACTGTTTCAACTTGGAAATATCATTGTTCATTTCTGCATTGGTTGGTTTTCAAAAATATTGCCATAACAGCAAAATTCTTCTCAAATAAATGTTGAGGGTAATATCTGCAGAAATTGTCAAGACTATCATATTGAAAACAAATCTAATAATTTTTACATTTTAATACTAGATTATTGAATAATTTACTGGCCATTTAATATTCATAAAGTAACCTTTTATTCTGTTTTCTTCCAGGAAAGAAAAAGCGATAAGGTCCATTTAACACTAGCCAGACTTCAAATGCAATACTTTACTGTTAATGAAAAATTAGTGCAAATGGTGTTTTCTCTATCTGTTTATTAAGTTGCCTAAATATAACTATGCTGATCAATTTAGTTTTTCAGCACAGATTCATTATTTGAAAAAAAATCAGAATTGCAGTATTGTCAAAACATTTTGTTTTCTTAGAATGAGCTAAACTAATGTATAGATCAAAAAAAAAATGCTCGATGTTACTTCAACAAGCATTAGAGTACTGCCAGGACGTTAAAATGTTATTGTAAGAATACTGCTTCACTGTTCAAGATAAGAATGGAGTTAGTTCATCACTTTAAACCTTATTCTGTCAAACAAACTTTGCTTAATTAAGAAATTAAATGCAATGTCCAAATGTCTTAAGGTTAAATTAGGAGCTTCCCCAATGACTGAATGAACAAAGGCATCAATGGACCTCAATATCCTAAGTTGGAAGGGAATTTTAGCCAAGATCTCTAAACCTGATCATTCTCCAGTATCTCTTGCTGGAAAGTGCACGTTGACAGACATTGAGACAAAACAGGCTACCTCCCAAATCAATTAGCCAAAACATGAGGACTGTTTGCACCAGTTTGAATTCCAAATTAGCCAACCGCTGCAATGAAAGAATGGAAGAAAAAAAGGTCAGAAAATGGCAATTAAGAATAAGTAAAATTATCCAAATGTTGGAAACTGAGGTACTTAATTATTCAATTTACACTCTGACATGGCAAAATTAGTCAGTTAGTCAGATGATTCTCTGTGCCAAAGTAAACACTCACAATGAGATTCTCCTTCCTAAAGTAGCAAATTGAATTTATTACCACCAGGTGGAGAGAAGCCTATATACATGAAATTGCATCTCATTAATTACTCAACTTGATGTATTGAACTTCCCCTTCTCAATTAACTTCTGCACAATGGAGATGCTCAACCCTTCAGAAATTCGACTGCATAAACCAATCACATACCTGGTGACTTTATTTTTCAGCCTCGTCTTAGTGAGTACATAGCTTTGGCTGCCTGTGCCAAAACTTTCTCAATGGTCCTTGATTTCACTTTTGCTGTAACCTCTGCAACTGCAGTACATTTCTCCATGGGGACTAAGGCTCATGGACATATCTCCCTGACCTCTCTATCCACACAGGATGGCAATGCACCAGTTTCAGCCTCTCAGACAGCACTTCAGTGGACAGGATCATGCAGCAGTTTTTAATATCAGAAAGGCACTTTAGCACAGAAGGCATAGCTGACAGCTTGAGGCTGTGAGTGTCACTTTAGTGCAGGAGACAAGGTAGGAGCATATGGCTGTAGGAAACAGTGAGGCATTAATGTGAAGGGTGGGGGGAGTCTGTCGCGATATAACAGGGTGTTGTGCTAAAGTCAGAGGTGGTAAATATGCCAGCAGTTTATGCAGCAAATACACTACATGTACACAAAACAACATGGCCATGTGTAAAAGGAAAATGGGAGGCATGTTTAGTGGGCTGAGGGTGGACTCCAGTCACTTAGGGGATGCTACCACAGTCAGTCCAGGATTGGACTAATTCTAGCCTGGGGGCTGGCCACAGTCAGGCATGCTTTGGTCCAACCGCTTGACTGCAGTTTGATTCCATTTCAGTCAAGGAATGCGGCCAAGATCAATCCTAGAATTCAGGGCTACAATGTGAGTTTACCTATAAGGGCTGTTCCAGTAATCTTGAGTTAGGTACTTTCTAATTAACCTGTTCAGGGACGTTATTACAACCATCTGGAATAGCTGGACCTAGGTCTCCCTGTTTTGATTTGATTTGATTTATTAATGTCACATGTACCGACATACAGTGAAAAGTATTGTTTTGTGTGCTATCAAGGCCAATCACGGCTTATATAAATACATCTGGGTAATAGAACGGAGTGCAGAATATAGTGTTACAGCTACAGAGAAAGTGCAGAGAAAAATCAGCTTTAATATATGAAGGGTCTGTTCAAAAGTGTCATAAGGTATGGTTACTAAGTTTGCAGATGACACCAAAATTGGAGGTATAGTGGACAGCAAAGAAGTTTACTTCAGAGTACAGCGGGATCTTGATCAGATGGGCCAATGGGCTGAGGAGCAGCAGGTGGAGTTTAATTTAGATAAATGTGAGATGCTGCATTTTGGAAAGGCAAATCAAGGCAGGATTTATATACTTAATGGTAAGGTTCTGGCGAGCATTGCTCAACAAAGAGACCTTGGAGTGCAGGTTCACAGCTCCTTGAAAGTGGAGTCACAGGTAGACAGGATAGTGAAGGCGGCTTTTGGTATGCTTGCCTTTATTGATCAATGCATTGAGTAAAGGAGTTGGGAGGTAATGTTGCGGTGGTACAGGACATTGATTAGGCCACTATTGGAATACTGTGTGCAATTCTGATTGCCCTGCTATAGGAATGATGTTATGAAACTTGAAAAGGTTCAGAAAAGACTTACAAGGATGTTACCAGGGTTGGAAGGTTTGAGCTATAGGGGGAGACTGAATAGGCTGGGGCTATTTTCCCCGAAGCATCAAAGGCTGAGGGGAAACCTTAAAGAGATTTATAAAATCATGAGGGGCACAGATACGGTAAATAGACAAGATCTTTTCCCTGAGGTTGGGGTGTCCAAACTAGTAGGCATAGGTTTAAGGTGAGGGGGGGGAAAAGATATAAAAGGGACCAAAATGCAACTTTTTTACGCAAAGGGTTGTGTGTGTGTGTGGAATGAGCTGCCAGAGGAAGTGGTGGAGGCTGGTACAATTACAACATTTAAAAGGCTTCCGGATGGGTGTATGAATAGAAAGGGTTTAGAGGGATATGGGCCAAATGCTGGCAAGTGGGAGTAGATTTATCTAGGATATCTGGTTGGTCTGGACTAGTTGGACTGAAGGGTCTGTTTCTGTGCTATACATCTCTATGACTCTAACAGTGGGGAAGAAGCTGTTCTTGAATCTGTTGGTACATGTTTTCAAACTTTTGTACCTTCTGCCCAATGGAGGAAGGTGGAAGGGCAGCTGAGTGATCTCATGTTGGAGCTATTATCATGATCAAAGCTTGGAAGGACTCCTCCATCTTGCTACCAAGGCCTCTGGAACTCCTGCCTGATGTGCCCTGCCTCTTTCTGTAGATTGATCACGTGATTTACGGTCAAGTACAGAGACACATCATAAATATGAAGCTCAGCTAGTGCCTGGTCCCCAGCATTCCTCAGAGTATCAAGGATCTTGGGCACTTCTTCTTCCACCAGCTGTGGATGCATGTTAATGGTGTGTTCACCAGATTGTATCCTCATGTCTAATCTAGCTGAAGTACTAGCCAAGGTACAGGTGAATGCTTTGCTGATGCATTCTCTTGGGGTGGCGGGTTCAAAGATGGTGATGGCACAAGGTGACTCAGGTTGTAGCTTCTTGTCCTGGGCCTGGTGATAATGCCTACAGAAGAGCATATAAAGAATTAATTGGTGAGGATACAGAATAATATATGCAGAGAAATGTGTTTGCCTACATGCTGATCCCGGAAGAGCAGAGATTTCTGTTAACTTACTGGGTTGCTGGCCCATTCATGTCTCTCTATCACTACAGTAACTGTCCTTGTTTTCCTGGCCGGCTCAATGGTCCTTTCTTCAAAACAATAAAGATCTTTAGTTCACAACAGAATCTCCCCTCCCCCCCACCAACCTCACTGCAGTTGTGTGCCAATGTCTCCAGCACTGGGCTAAACAGAAAGGTTGAGCATGATTGAAATGGCTGCAGGAGCAGTTTTTGAACATGTATAATCATACAAGCTGGAAGCCATCCCCAGTAACTAAGTAGGCAGGAGGGTTTAGTAGTTTAAGGGAATTAGATGGGCATGAGTCCTTGAGAGTATGTCATGTAAGTGATGCAGACTTTTGCAGGTTATGGAGCAGCACAGCAAGATTGAGTGATGCGAGTTTGTAGCAGTGGAGAGAAGTCAGTGCCACTTATCTTTGCAGACAGCAGGAGATCATCCATTCTCCTGCAATACTGCTTGCTGTCCAAGGCTCAAATAATGCTCCTCTTGTGGTTTCTCGAGTGCTACCTTCTGGTTTCCAGTGGCTACTTTTTCAGTCTCACAAACTCCTGCATTAGTAACAATACCTTTTGTACTTGTGTTGTTATACAGGGAATTAGACACTCATAGAAGCAGACTACATCAATATTCCCAATATTTTTCACCGATCCATCAAACGTAAAGTCAAAACACATAAGGAAAAGTATTAAATTCCTGAATACAATGGCATTTAAATTGTCACAAGGCACCTGATACAAGTTAGTAACAAATGGTTTTTAAAAAATAACGGACACTTCTGTGAAAAAACAACGGACACTTCTGTGAAAAAACTATCACTTTAAATAGTGTTTTTGATGGATTAGTGAAATCACAGCAAAATCATTGTATGTTTGTCTCTATTGCAGTCACTGCAACTCAAGAAATTCATAGCATATGAGATTAGGACATAAATGCAAGTCTCTGTGAAATAAAACTGTTTCATATTAAATTATACCATTTACTCAATGTTCATTAAAATCATGTCATTAAATCTCTATCATATAGTTGCTCCCTGGAAACGTAGAAGATAGGAGCAGAAGTAAGCCATTCTACCCCTCGAGCCTGCTCCACCATTCAATGTGATCATGGCTAATCATCGGACTCCACACCCTAACTTCACTTTCCCTGCATATTTCTTGATCCCTTTAGCCACAGCAGCATAGCTACCTCCTTCCTCAGGACACACATGCTTTGGCCTCAACCGTTTTTTGTGGTAGTGAATTCCAGAAGCCCAACACTCTCAAGGTGAAGAAATTTCTCCTCATCACAGTCCTAAGAGGTTTACCCCTTATCCTTAAATTACATCCAGAATTCTTGAAGCTTTAATCCATGGACTCAACATTAATTTGCAAAGAATTAATTACTTCAGTTTTCTGTTGCCAGTTAGGTGAGTATTCTTTTATTTTAGATGTTTGAAACTGTATTCTCCCTCTCCCGACTTTTTAGCCACTCAAGCAACATAGCAGCCCCTCTCTGCACTTTACAGTTCCCACACCTCACTGAACCAACCCCCTTGTAAATCCCCACCTGCATGAAGCTCTTCTGGTTCACTCACCATGTTTTCTAAAGTAACTCATGCAGCATTTGGTTTGCATGGATAATGAGCTGAGAAGCATGTGATTGTGTGTGATAGGTCGCCCCTGGCTTTTTTGGATATGACACTAAGGCATTCGTTGAAAATCTTGGCCAATATTTCTCATGTTGAATCTTGACTATTGTTACATCATTTCCAGTGCACTGAGATATGATCCTACCTGCAATTAGGGCATCCTTTGGCCAACGGCTAAACCAATCCATTGTACACCCAGAAATCAGTGCTGGGAATTTCAAAGCTCGATTACGAAACTTTTCTCCGACTGGTGAGAAACAAAGCACTACATGCAAGTTTTGCCGGACTCGGCTCATGAAGTATTCATATAGGTTCTCGTTAGTTGCAGGCCGTCTTGGAAACTCCTGCTTCAATACAGGAGTGAGATCATTGTTAACTTCATCCATTTCATCTCGTGTAAACAGGTTTGAAACCTATATTGAAATAAAGGACAAATTTAAAACAACTTCTAAGCCAACCGTCAATAGAAAGTACACCTAGGCAAAGTATCCATTGGTTTTCAAGTCTGTGACAACCTCAGCAGGAAGGTAAGCTATGAAGCTTGCAGCAAGGTTTGTGCTTGATCGGAAAGCTACATCATCTTTATTATTTTTGCACGTTCAGGAAAATAAAGAAATACATTTTTCATTGTGTTAGATTGGTTCTGTTCATTCATATGTGTGATTTTGAATAGTGTGCTGGGAGTTAATTGAGGAGGGAAAATGCTCATTCCAACCTTTTTATTCTGTTAGAATTAGTTCTTACTCCACAATGAGGGAAGAAAGTAGCTACTTGCTGAGTATCTGGTAAGTGATTAAGGTTTATTTTATTTCTAAGCTTTAATATTAATTGAACACATATTTGTTATAAATAAAGTGAAAAGTGTTGTATAATGTCACCACTACATTTGGCACCATCTTAAAAACACAGAAAAGAAACCAAGACATAGAGCATAAATGTAAAAAATAACAAAATAAAGTTTAAGGTTCAACTTTACAGTCCTTGTTAAGTGCCTTAGCCATGGGCCTGGATTCAGATTCTGCCATCCTGATGCTGAGTCCAACACCAGCATGAAGCAAAACTTAGCCAAACTGCTGCCGTTGAAACCATGTAGCCATTCTTCAGCGCAATTTTGCTTCCACTGACCCCATCGCTGCCATGAGCCTGCTCTGGGCCAACCTCAGCACTGTAGCTGAAGGTGCCGGGTCTCAATCCGGGCCCAAACTCAACATAATGCCCACCACGCAAGGCAGCCACCGCTGCTGCTGCTGCCAGTTCCCACACCAGGCACGAGGCCCATTGCTGCCAGGGACGGAAGCTTGCTTCTGACTTGCTGGATAACTGTCCAAGCTATCCACAAGACGGTAAGCCAAAAAAAGAGGAAAAAGGAAATGGAACAAAAAGAAAGGAAGAGAAAGGAAAAGCGGATGAGCCACGGACTCCTGAGCCCTGGAGTCAGAACACTGCTCTACTTACTCCGCCGCCATCTTGACCAACTCCATAACATAGTACAGGAACTGGTGCCAAGATTAATATAATACATATAACATAAAAATAAATAATTGAAGGAGAAAAACAATTAGTTAAAACATATTAGGATGGCAGTGCATATGATGTGTCTGAATTGTGATATGTAGGATCTCCTAGATGTCAGCGTGATCCAGGTTAATAACATCTGTACTACCTATTTGCAGATCGAGTAACTTTGACTCTGGTTGAGCTAGGGGCCAAACAACAGAGACTGCAACACTTCAGGGATGGGTAAATTACCTGCACACTTTTTCTCAGGAAACAGTCACATTCCTTAGGACAGGGTCTTCTGATTTGCTCACTGTTCAGGAAGAGGAGAGTATGACTACAAGTGAGGCAGGTAAGGGGACCAAGATAGCATGAGCATAGATGCACCAGCCTTTGCAATTGTGAAACAGGTGTTTTTCAACTTGTTTGGATAACAGTTTGGGTGAGATAGCTGAACTTGCCACAATGTAACAGGAAACCATTCCAGAGTAGGGCAGCAGAAAGGAACGTTAGTGGTAGATGGGGACAGTCTTACGAGGGGAATTAACACTGTTCTTTACAGCAAAGACTGTAAGTCCAGAAGGCTTTGTGATAAGACAGCTGCTTAAGGTCAGACAAGAACAGAGTCGGGGTGGGGTGGGGGGCTGATAGTGGATATATCAGCATGATGGATGTAGATACCAAAAACATAGGTAGAACAAGGAAAGCGATTCTGCATAGTTAATACAGGAAATCAGGTTCCAAGTTAAGAAACAGAAGCTCAAAAGCAATAAACCCTGGAGTCAAGAAATGAGAGATACAGAAAGGAGGAAACTGAGGCCAGTGAGCTTAACATCTGACATAAGCAAGATATTAAAAGCTATTATTAAAGACATTAGCAGACCACTTAGAAAAAGTTCAACTAATCGGGCAGAGTTAGCGTTGTTTCATTTAACCAACTTATTTGAATATTTTGAGGAAATATGTGCAATGGATAAAGGGGAACTGGTGGATGTAATGTTCATTGAAATCATAGATTTCTTATATTTCCTGAAGGCATATGGTTATTGTAGAAAATAAAGGCTCATGATCTTGAAGGTAACATATTAGCACTAGTGATCGCTCCACAGACACCCGTGTACTGACTCTCTTGAAGTTCCATATTACTAGCTAGCTTACTCTCATATTTCATCTTCTACCCCCTTATTGCTTTTTATAGTTATCCTCTGCTGGTTTTCAAGTCTTCCCAAACCTCTGGCTTCCTACTAATCTTTACCACATTGCATGTTTTTTCTTTCGCTTTGATGATGTCCCTGACTTCCCTTGCCAGCCATGATTGCCTCATTCTCCCCTTAGCATACTTAATCTTCCTTGGGATGTATTTCTCCTGTGCCTCCTGAATTACCCCCAGAAACTGCTGCTCCATTACTCTACACCCCCATTGCTGCTCCACTTTCTTTCCTGCTAGGCTCTCCACCACTCAGATGAGACCAGAGCTCTTCCAGTCCTCAACAGTACGCCTCCATTGAGGCTTTATACCACCTGACTGTGAGGCTCTAACACAGCAATGAGAAATTTCCCATATTCTCTACATCTTTCCAAATCATTGTTGAGCAGGAAAGTATGTATGGCCTTGTAGCTCATTTACTCACAGGATGCAAACAAACCAAACCAACACCCTCACCCGCAACATTCCACATCAGCAGGCACAGTGACATATCCCAGAACATACACCACCCATTAGGGAACAGGGAGATAAAAATGTAGACCAGGCCATCATTAACCACAGCATCAAACTGAACCGGAGACGCCAGACCTCACACTGTTCTTTTGGAGAAAATGATGTAGGAAAGCCTCCAGGAACTCTCAGAAATTGCACAACCCAGCACAGGGCCTTCCAGACTGCCCAAGAAATTCAAGAATATCCCTTTGTGTCACAACACAATCAACGAATGAGGAAGTGCAAAGGGCAGCATGCAACGACACTCCTTTTATCAGTCAAACACAGAAATCGTGGACTGACAGAGCCAAAGGAAAGCAAGGAACAACTGGGCTGTCAGCAATGTCGGAGCCCTCAGGAGAGATACAGGATGAATTGCTTTCAAACAACAAGAACCTATATCACTGAATCAGAAGTCACACGACACCAGGTTTTGGTCCAAAAGGTTTATTCGAAATCACAAATTTTTGGAGCACTGCTGTTTTGTCAGGTGGCCGAGTGGCACTCTGAAAGCTTGTGGTTTCAAATAAACCTGTTGGGCTGTAACCTAGTGTTGTTTGACTTCTGACTTTTTCCACTCCAGTCCAATACTGGCACCTCTACATCATAACGGTATTGCTGAAGCCTTGAAAGATATGTCAAATGCAAGCTCCAGCCTAGAGCATCATGTGGTAGCAGAAAGCTTGAGAGGGCACTTCGAAGATACTGCACGACTGGAAAATTACTCCATCATGAACCCAGAAAGTATTAAAGATGAGCTTAATACAAGTGATGAAAGAACTTCTGCAGACCACTTCTTCAGGGAAGAACATTGAAGGGTTACCCAGAAGATTGAGCTCAGATCAGCACAGATGGAGATTCATCTACAGGTATGATCAAAAAGAGAAGAATCCCTGCCAGTTCACAGAAAATAAAAAGACAGAAAATAGGAACAGAAGTAGGCCATTCAACACTTTGAGTCTGCACTGCCATCCAATATGATTAGACCTGATCATTCTACTCCGTGCTCTTTTCCTGCTTTCACCCCATACCTTTTGATGTCTTTCATCCTAAGAACTATGACTAATTCCTCCTTGAAAACATTCAATGTTTTGTACTAAACCACTTTCTGTGTCAGAGAATTCCATAGGCTCAACACTCTCTGTGTGAATAAATTTCTCCTCATCTCAGTCTTAAATGGCCTACTCCATATCCTTAAACTGTCATCCTGGTCATGGGCTCCCCAGTCATTGGAAACACCCTTCCTGTGTTTACCCTGTCTTGTCCTGTTAGAATTTTCTAGGTTGTGGTTGGTTCGCTCGCTGAGCTGGTTCATTAGTTCGCAGATATTTCATTACCCTGCTGGGTAACATCGTCAGTGCAGCCTCCAATGAAGCATTGTTGTGTTTTCCCACCTGGTGTTTAAACTCTGGTGTCCATTGGAATTTGTTACCTCATTTCTGGCTTTTCTTTTGCAGGGGTATATATATAAGGTCTAATTCTATGTGTTTATTAATGGCCTTCTTGGCAGAGAACCAAGCCTCTAGAACTTCCCATGCTTGTCTCTGTTTGGCCTGTCCTAGTATCCTGATGTTGTCTCAATCAAACCAGTGGTTCTCCTTATCCGTGTGAATGGAGATGAGTGAGTACAGGTCATGTCTTTTTGTTGTTCATTGGTGTTCATGTATTTTTGTGGCGAGTTTCCTTCCTGTCTGTCCAGTGTAATGTTTGTCGCAGTCTTTACATGGGATCTTGTGTATCATGTTGGTTCTGATCATAGTGGGTAAGGGGTCTTTGGCTCAAGTTGTGGCGCACAAACCTATGTCAACCCTACACCAACTGCTAACTCAAACCAAAGCCCCCTTTCCCACTATGGACAGAACTTGTGATCTTGTGATGTACAAGATTCCACGCAAGGACTGCAACAAACATTACATTGGTCAGACAGGAAGGAAACTGGCCACAAGAATACATGAACACCAAGGAACAACAAAAAGACATGACCCGTACTCGCTCATTTCCATTCACACAGATAAGGAGAACCACTGGTTTGATTGAGACCACCATCAGGATACTAGGACAGGCCAAACAGAGACAAGCACAGGAATTTCTAGAGGCTTAGTTCTCCGCCAAAAAAGCCATCAATAAACATGTAGAATTAGATCCTATACATACACCACTGCAAAGAGAAACCGGAAATGAGGTAACGAATTCCAATGGACACACAAGTTTAAACACCAGGCGGGAAAACACAACAGCGCTTCATCGGAGGCTGCACTGATGATGTTACCAAGCAGGGTAGTGAAATGCTTGCGAACTAACGAACCAGCTCAGCAAGTGAACCAACCACAGCATCTACAACCCGAGCTACAAATCTACTCAAGAACCTTAATTTTCTAGGTTTCTATGAGGCCCTGCCTTCATTCTTCTAAACTCCTGTGAATAGAGTCCTAACTGATCAAGTTTCTTCATATATTAGTCCTGTCATTCCAGGAATCAGTTCACCAATGAATACACATGAGGATGTGGCAGAAACAGTCCCAATGACACTGAAAAAAAAACACAACATTGGGGCTCCAAAATCTAGTTTTGCTGACAAAATGGCACACAACGCACCACATGATTTGCTGGAAGGTGGCCCTCAACCACTTCTCACCAGACAACAGACACAGTGGCCATGTGACAGTCAATTCACAGGAAGAAGCCCACCCAGAAAAACAAAACAAATGTTAATTCCACCAGCAAGAGCAGCATTCCACCATGGGGAACTTCCCCAAAGAAAAAGGAACAAATGATGTTCATCTTAGCTCCTACAAAAGAAGCATACACCCAGCACCATTCTTAGCCATTCTCCATGGGGGCTGAGAACAATATCAACATTGAAGCCTTATCCCCAACAGACTTGGTGGTCAGGAAATGGGATGCAGGACAAAGAAGAGAAATGTAGACATGTTAATGATGGGAAAGGGAAAAAACATTCAGGGTTGAATACTTGCAGGGAGGTGTTGTATTAGGCAGCAGTTATCAGTAAGCTAGCTGATGACATCACAGGAAGTGATGTCGGATTATGTGACATACGGTCTGCGGACGGACTCACTCTATGTCATCATGCAGGGATCATATCCTACTCTGTACATAATGTATATAGTTTAATAAGCACTTCTGTTGATCAAGATCTGTTCTGTGCCCCATCTCTAAGCCCCCTACAACATTATTTTAACTGGTTTTGCTGTGGTTGGTGGTTTACAAAGCTGTCTCAGTCTCCGTGAAGGAACAGTGAAGTCTCCACAGAACAGTGTACTCTGACATTCACTAGCAAGGACAGGAATAAAACTGTAGCATATTTTGAAAGGAGAGGAAATACTAGTGTTGGTTTGAAAATATATTATGAACCTTAAAGATTGCACCCTACCTCTCCAGAAGAGAGGACATTGTTCAGGTACTCCAGAAAAGCCTCATCCTTGATATCATTGTCTGTAAAAATAAATGTCACTCCATTTCCCTCCTGCCCAGCTGTTCTGTACAGAAACTTCAGATCCTCCAGCAGGTTTGAGGCACTGTACGACCTAAGCATACATAAATGAAGTTACATATAGTTAGTTCTATTACCTATTCTGTCGTGCTTCAGTACTTTCAATCGATTACAATATAAACCACACAAAATAAATCTATTGCAATATGGTTTAACATTCTCATCCCAATATAATATTATTGCCTTAATTATTCAGTGTGCCTTATTTAACAGTTTGCATTTTAGTAAGGACAGATTTCCAAGGACAGAGTGCAGCTAAGGACATTGCTCCAAGGATTTCAGAAATGACAAAGTTATTGCACAAACAAGGACATTTCTGAAACAAGAAGTCACCTAATGACATTCTGCTTTATTATATTTTTGAACTTAGATTAATTTAAGCGATATTAGCACAAAGTGTGAGCCGAAAACCAAAAGGAAAATCTGCTCTGCACTTTCTAATTCCACAGTGGTAGGAATGGCACCTCAACAATGTAGCAGATTAACTTGTATTATAATGTGAGTGCAGCTGAACAGCGAGTGTAAGTCTCTGGATTTAGGTCAGTGGGGAGATAGGGAAGTGGAGAAGAAAGTGTTTGGTTGCACTTGCTTTTGCCCTTCCAACCATCCTGCCCTGTAGAAACTGGTTCCTGCTGAACTATAGGGAAAGGAGCTAAGAGTTGAGCCACAGCGGTCCTGCAGCATTGAATGATCATGCCAGCATGTCATGGGTAAGTGGTGGTTGGTGTGTATTCCTCTTTTCTACCTCTTCTGACTTGTTTTTCAGATTAAAGATTCAAGGCCTTTAAAATAAGCTTATATAAGCATAATTCTTTTAAGAAAAGGAATAACTGAGGGCTTAAGGGAAATCATGGCAGCAGAGCTCACATCTGTGACATTTTCCTCCTGTGTTATGTGGCAAATCATGAAAACTTCAGTTTTCCTTGGTGGGCATGTGTGCAGGAAGTGTATCTAGCTGCAGCTACTGGCTAACTGCATTTCAGAGCTGGATCTGTGGGTGAATTCATCGTGGAGCATTCACAATGCTGAGTATGTCATGGTAGAGAGGTGGGTGTCATTATATTGATCAGAGAAACAATTACAGTAGGAAGGAGGGATAATATCTTAGAAGGCCCCTTACAAGAAGCTGAATGGGTAGTACTTAAAAAGCAAAAAGGAGCAATCACATTGCTCAGAATGTTCAATAAGCTCCAAACAGTCAGAGAAAAATAGAACAGCAGATATGCAGGCAAATTTCAGAGCCATGTAAAAGAAATAGAATAGTAATAGCAGGGAATTTCAACTTTCCCAAAATTAAATAGGGTAGACATAATGTGATAGGTTTAGAGAGCACAGAATTCTTAAAATGTATCCAGAAGAGCTTTTTAAACCATAGAAGAGAGGCAGCAGGCCTTTACTTAATTTTAGTTAATGAAACTTGTCAAGTGGTTGAACACGGTGGGGGAATATTTTGCAGGCAATGATCATCCCTTAAATTCAAGATTGTTATGGAAATGGACATGGCCCACATGATTCAGGCCCCTATAAGACTCTGCCCTAACATTTTAATCCAAAAGTAGAGATATGCATCAGGTAGTCCTTTCATGCAATATAAGCTGATCAGATATACAGTTGCTATTATTCTTTGACATGCTGTTCATACCAAGAAATACTAATACTTCAGTTGTGGATTTACCTTGTGAGTGTGACTTGGAATGTCTGGTATCCAGCAATAAATGAAGTGAGTCTTGTCAAGCTCTGTTTTCCTGACCCACCCACACCAACAAGCAAAGCATTACCTCGAGGAGTTCTAATGATACGCGATATCTATAAGTGAATCCCGAGACAAAGGTTAAAATGAAAATCCTATCACCAAAAATAATTGAAGAATTGTAGACAAGGACATTATAAATGATGATTGAAAATCAATCACAAAATTTTTAGAAGTTATATACGGTCATGTCACATCATAAAATTAATTCAGTTTTCCCTAGATGGTTTATGATTAATCTCAGTTCCAATAGTTGCAGCAAAATTTTATCTTTTACTATACACCCTTTCCCATGAGCTACTTTTAGAAAAATGATTGCGATGCACCCTCTCCCTTTGGCCAAATGCGTTTGCTTGTGCCTTCAGCGACATCAGCCATACATTCTGGAATAGCTTTCCTAAACCCTTCTGTTTAATTTCCTTTTCCTCCTTTAAGACCTTCCTTAAAGCCTATCACTTTGAGTAAACAGCTGGTTGACACATCACCCCATATCTTAATAACTCTTCTTTTAGATCAGGATCTATTGTAATTTAAACCTTTGCCTCCGTGTTGCAAGTTTCTACACATGAATGACAATGTACAAATGTAACTTATTCCATTCAAAGTTGTGCTAAAAACTTGCCACCCAACTTTAAGAAGAAGGGATTCACAAAATAAAGCTTGAAGAAAAATAAAGTTAAAAGGAGAACTGACTGAGGTCACTAATTTGATAAAGGATATTGAATCCTATAACCAGGAATTCTTGATAGGCCTCAGTTGACTTCTGACTGTAACAGCAATGCAAGTGCAAAAATGGGACTGGAACTCCATAATGTGAACTTCCATCTTCCATAACATGTTTGGCTTAAGAATGGTGGCCTCATGAGATGAGTTATATCAGCCTCGAGAAGAGTATAATCCAGTCCTATCTTGCTTTGAAGAGCAGTGAAAGGCAACAGGTTAGACTTGAAGCCTGGACTCCATAAGAGATGAAGTCAAATTTGGAATTTTAGAATCAGCCACTTACACAGGAAAATGACAGGTTAAAATAAAACAGAAGATTGCATGAGTTGCAGAGATGGCCGATGTACCAAGGAGAATCTGCTGATCACGTGCAAATGAAATGACATCTCCCCCCACCCATTTCCTCCACATCACCACCTACCCCTCCTGCAAACCTTGGGGGAGTCAGCCTTGAAGATCAGTAAGACTATTACTACTGGGACTGCAGTAAATTTCAAAGGCCATAATGATGCCACCAAATAATGAAACCCTATCAAAACTGCTCAAAATCAAAAACAGAAGAGACAGGTTTAAATGGGAGGAAAATGTCAAAATAAACCGTTTTCACTGGTGTTGCTGGCATGAACTGTTGGTCAGTGCACCTGTGGGACTCCAAGGCTATTCTTTGAATTGTGTCATGGGATTTTTTTTTCCACCTCAATTTAATATCATCCAAAAGATGGCAGTTTCAACACTGCACTGCACTGAAATATCAGCCCAATGTTGTGATGACAGATGACCCCTGAAGCATTTATGGGCATATTAAATTTGTAATTACAAATTATTTCTGTTACAAAAGGACATACAACCAAAATTTGTTTGCAGATATGAATTCAATGACTGTCTAGAGAGACACACCTTGAAATGTCACACCTGATGAGATGTCAAGGAAGCTTCAAAGGAATGGACTTAACTGGGAGAAGTACAAACTGAGTTGTAATCTCCTGGGAATTATCACAGAAAGTTAACATGATGTGGAGGCAAAGACAGTAGGAAACGTGGTTTGTGTCTTCCTCTTTGAAGAGTGCACAATAACAGTGGTTGAAAGCCAGTTCAACCTTGGTCTGTCTGTGCTAGTAGAACAAAGTAAAGTCACCATATTACTTCTGGATCACAGGACTGCTCTATTCTGGGAGAAAGAGAGACACTAGTGGTGATTTAACCCGAGAGTCACCTTGCCTCAGGCATTGGTAACCTCAGCCAGTGCAGGAATTGAACAGGAGTTGTTGGCATCACTCTGCATCACAAATCAGTCATCCAGCCAACTGAGATGACCGACCCATGCCGGTGGAATAAGGTGTGCTAGTAAGCTGAGGCGCCCATGCGTGCCATTTTGCTAAGGTATTCGTGTGTAACAGCCTGAGTTTGAAGTGTATTGTGAAGGTCAAAATCAAAAATGGTCCACTAGTCATCCACACTTCGCAGATAAAAGACTCCCTCACTTTGACAGCTGCCAACCAGCAACTGTCAAAAAGAAACAACTTGAAAGTATTTCAACTAATCTGCCAAGCCCAGAATCCTGAAATCAACTGCACATCTACCAATGTGTAAGAACAGTCTACTCTTCGTGAATGACTCAGTGAGTGTATTGCATAGTTTTAAAATTTTACCTTTTCTTAGACTCACTTCTCATTTCTAATCTGTGTATTTATTACATTTTTTCACAACATTTAGTAACTAATAATCCCATTCTTTTCATTAACTCAAGACAGCCTGGTTAAATTGGCTTCTTTTGGAACATAAGTTTGGTCTCAGGGAAAGCTATCCATAACGAAGATGATCTTTTGTAAATTAACTTTGTAGCAAATAACTGAGTTGGGCAGATGAATAAAAAAGGGGAGCCAGTTTATCCATCCTCAACTGAAAACTTGACAATTTGGGGTTTTCCATTTGGAACTGTAATAACTCGAGAAACCTTACCCAGGATCTGGTCGTAACATAGCTAATTGGAAAGTAATTAAGCTTCTATTCTTTAGAGTAAGGTTTTAGACCTCAGTCTACTAATTCAGAGGCCTGTGAAATAAGGCTAAAATCAGAAAACAATATTCCAGCCGACCTTAATCCTTTACTCCTAAAATTCCCAATAGTTTTGTCAATTCACTATGAACAAATATTAATCCAAACTCAGGTTTGTAACAGAAAATCAGAATTCTCAAGATTAGTAAGGGCTGAATTACGTTCACAAGGTAAATAAATTCTATCCCACCTTGGCAAGGTGAATCATAGCATCTTCAAAGAAGACTAAATCTAAGTGCCCCCCGCGTACAGTCTCGTTGTAAAGGAACATGAATAGGTTCAACCTCTCTTTCAGCATATCTAAAGATTCAACAGCCTCATACACTTTGGGCATCTCATATTCTGTATCTTCTGGTTCCTCGCCTGGAAATAGTAAAAGAAAGAACAAATTATTTTGTACATTTTAACACGGGACATAACAGATGGGCATTCTCAAGGAAATAGAAAGGTTAGCTATTTCTCCCCTAAAATTTGAATATGAAAATTTAAAAGCAACTCAATCAGCTGAGCATAGAAAATGCTAACAGTGTACTTAAATACATTCTATAATTAGGAGCTTCTCTGAACAAAATGAATTTGTGAGATGCAAATGAAATGCAAAACAATTTGTGCAGCTTTTATCTCAAGGTGAATAAAACTGAAGAGTTTTTTTTTAGAAAAAACTAATCTCTGAAGAACCAGCAATTTAAGGTTTGGGTTTTAACAGGTTCAGCAAGACCTGCACAGAATTCAGGTAAGTAACTGATAAGTAGCAAGTAAATGTTGCAAGACATTGTGCCAGGCATTGACCAATTTGAACATGAGAGAATCTAACCACCAGCCCTTCAATGGCATTACCACGACTGAATCATCTGACTATCAACTGTCTCAGGGTGGGACGGGGGGCATCAGAATCTGAACTTGACCAGCAACACTAAATACCATGACTATAATAGTGGATAAGAAGCTAGGAATTCTTAGATTTAGATTTTTATCATCATGTGTACTTGAGTACAGGAGCATAGTGAAAAGTATACAAAGAATTCTGTACTAAGTAATGCATCCCCTGAGTCTCCAAAGCTGTTTCATTTTCTACAAAGCAAAAACTGGATGGAACGTCTTCCAATTACTCGGATGATTGCAGATACACAAAATACTATCAAAAGAGAAAACAATCTACTTGATCGGTACTCCATCCACTGCCTTAAACATTTACTGCCTCCCCCACCATAGACTTTGAGTGTGTGAAATGCACTACAGCAACTCACCATCATTAGCTGCTTCCAAGTCCACCATTGTACCATCTAGAAGGACAAGAGCAGCAGATACTTGGGGAACACCCATCAAGATCTTCTCCTAGTCACACACCATCCTGATTTGAAACTGTTCTACTATTCCTTCATTGTCACAGAGTCAAAATCCAGAAATTAACGGGCCCTCCCCTAGCTCTGAAGGTTACCTTTGCTACACAATAATGGGTCAAGATGATAACTCCCCAATTTCTCCTCCAGGGCAATAACTGCTGGCCTTGCCATTGATACCAACGTTCCATGAATCAATAATAAAAAGCTCCTTTTAATTTGAGCCAGATTTTCACTAGCCCAAATTAGACTCAATTTGGCTGGTTTGGGAGCTGACGCCAATAATTCAGGTGGGGTCAAGTCCAGTAACTGTGGGCAGAAACTGTGGGTGTTTAGCTTTGCATTAATGTTTAATTGCTCACCATGATTGTAAAATTGTGACCCTAAAATGACGAGATTTGATTCTGAGGAAGGGTGACTGGACCTGAAACACCAACACTGTTCCTCTCTCCACAGATGCTGCCAGATCTGCCAAGACCATCCAGCAACATGCCCCCTTGTCTCAGATTTGATTTTTTTTGGTCTTTCATTTCCAGAAAAATGAATCCAAAATAGTGAAAGAACTTGAAATTCAACATGTGGCTGAAAAAGGGGAAGTTACGCTTAAAATTTCAGTTTTGAAGTTTGTCTGCCAGTTCTTTTCGTCGCTGCATCTACCAAATGTTGTTGTATGTTCAGCACTTAAAGTATCTTTCATGGACAATCAGTCCTTTATGTGGTGTTCATAGCAACTGAAGGTGTTCATCTGAAGGCGACTCTGTAAACCAATAGCTCAAAACTACCCGACAGTTGACTCCATCAGAAACTACAGCCAGAACCACCTTCCTCTTTTCATTAATTTCTATTGCAAAGTCAAAAATACAGTAGCTGCAATTGCATATGAGAAAACACACACTTGAGATATTATATAGATGCCAGTATTGCAGAATTCTCAGCATAGCCGTCTGGGAAGCACACACAAACAGTACAGGTTTCATGCTATACAGGGCACTTAGAACTCCAGGCATATGGGACCCCCATTTTTCCTGATATGTATGTAAATGATCTAAACCCTGGTGTACAAGGCACCAATTTGAAGTTTGTGGATAATACAAAACTTGGGGACATGTTCAGTTGTGAAAAGGATAGTGTTGGATCTCAAGTGAATATGAAAAAGATGGTGAAATGGGCAGAGTGGTGGCAGATGAAGTTCAGTGTGTAGAAATATCAGGAGATTTATTATGGCAGGAGGAAGACTTGAAGCACCATCGCATACAAGGCAGGAAGTGTTTCTAGGCATTCTGAGTGCTGGGAATAGTACTCAAATAGATAGGTAAACATATAAACCTTGAAAATAAGAGCAGGAGGCAGCCTTCAAGCCTGCTCCACCATTCACTATGATCATGGCTGATCATCCAACTCAGTACTCTGTTCCTGCTTTCTCCCCATACCCTTTGATCTGCTTAGCCCTAACATCAATATCTTGAAAGCATTCAATGTTTTGGCCTCACCCACTTTCTGTGGCAGAGAATTCCAGAGGCACACCACCATTTGGACCTCATCTCAGTCATAAATCGTCTATCCTGTATCCTTCAACAGTGACCTCCTGGTTCTGGACTCCCTGGTTACCGGGAACATCCATTTTGTGCACCCCCTGACTAGTCCTGTTAGAATTATATAGGTTTCTATGAGATTCCCCCTCATTTTTCTAAACTCCAGGTACTTGATGCCAACTGAACCTGCATGTTGACCTGAAGAGAATCCTGAACTAGGATTCCCAAGTCCCTTTGTGCTTCAGAATGCTGAAGCCTTTTCCCTTTTAGAAAATAGTCCATACCTCTATTCTTCCTACCAAAGTCCATAACCTCTTACTTCCTCACACAGTATTCCATCTGCCACTTGTTTGCTCACTCTCCTACCCTGTCCAATTTCTCCTGCAGCTTCCCCACTTCCTCAACACTACCTGTCCCTCCACCTATATTTCTGTCATCTGCACACTTAACAGCAATGCCTTCAACTCCTTTATCCAGATCGTTAATGTATATTATGAATAGTTGCGGTCCCAACACAGACCCCTGCAGAACTCCACTCGTCACCAGATGCCATCTTGAAAAAGGACCCTTTAACCCCACTCTGCCTTTGGCCAGTCAGCCAAGCCTCTATTCATGTCAGTATCTTGCCCCTAACACTATGGACTCACACCTTATTTAGCAGCCTCCTGTGTAGCACCTTGTCAAAGACCTTCTGGAAATCCAAATAGATCACATCCACTGGCTCTCCTTTGTGTAACATGTTTGTTACTTCCTCAAAGAATTCTAACAGATTTGTCAGGCATGACTTCCCCTTGATGAAGCTGTGCTGACTCATCCCTATTTTACCATGCACTTCCAATTACTCCACAGTCTCATCCTTAATACTAAACTCTAAAATCTTACCAAAGACTGAGTTCAGGCTAACTGGCCGATAATTTCCTGTCTTCTGCCTCTCTCCCTTCTTAAACAGGGGTGTTACATTAGCCATTTTCCAGTCCTCTGGGACTCTTCCTGACTCCAGCGATTCCTAAAAGATCACTGGCCGATGCCACCTCAATCTCCTCAGCTATCTCCTTCAGAACCCTTG
The DNA here is from genome assembly GCA_024137785.1 of Ginglymostoma cirratum. Taxonomy (NCBI): domain Eukaryota; kingdom Metazoa; phylum Chordata; class Chondrichthyes; order Orectolobiformes; family Ginglymostomatidae; genus Ginglymostoma; species Ginglymostoma cirratum. Next base: position 16,600,850 of record JAHRHZ010000084.1, on the reverse strand, counting down.
GGTGTAGTCCATCTGGTCTGGGTAATTTATGCGCCTTCAGACCTTTCAGCTTCCCTAGCACCTTCTCCTTAGTGTTGGCCATCATACTCACCTCTGCCCTGACTCTCTTGAAATTCTGGTATGCTGCTAATGTCTTCCATTATGAAAACTGATGCAAAGTACCTATTCAGTTCTTCCATCATTTCCTTGTTCCCCATTACTACTTTTCCAGCCTCATTTTCCAGTGGTCCATTGTCCACTCTTGCCTCTCTCTCACATTTTATATATCTAAAAAAAAGCTTGCAATCTTCTTTTAACGTTACTAGCTCATATTTCATCTTCTCCTCCCCTTATTGTTGCTTTATTTATCTTCTACTGGTTTTTAAAGGCTTCCCAATCCTCTGGCTTCCCATTAATCTTCATCACATTGTGTGCTTTATCTTTCACTTTTATGGTGTAGCTGTCTTCTTTTGTCAGCCATGGTTGCCTCATCGTCCCCTTAATATGTTTCTTCTTCCTTGGAATGAATTTCTTTCACTTCTAATCTCCATCAATCCTACAACTGTCTGGACATTCTGTCTAAGACCAATTCTAGCCTTTCATGCAACCCAGCATCCATTGACCCACTAATAACATCTTGGCTCGAATTATGGGGATTTGCTCCCTACAATAAAATCAGAAATTGCTGGAGAAACAACAGGTTTGGCAGCATCTGTGGAGAGAAAACAGTAAACATCTCGGGTCTGGAGACCCTTCCTCGGAACTGGACTTGGAACAATAGCTCTGTTCTCTCTCCACAGATCCCACCAGACTTGTCGAGTTCACCCAAAAACCCCTACCCTTCTTTCCCCATAGCTGACTGTCCTTCCTACCATCTTTTCCATAAATGGAGAGGTTCAAAGGAGGACCTAAAGAGGAGAAAATACAAATAAAAATAGATACAGGGTCTTAATGCAAAATTAAAGAAAAAAAATTGTACAGTTAAAATGAATATAAAGATCATAACATTACTGATTGATGTGGTCTATCTTATGAGCTCAAAATTCAGATACGATTACGCAATAACCCAAGTATGTGCTACATCCTGCGTGTAATGTCAAATAATAATGACCTGTGGCCTCAGGTGGATCACGTAAGAAATCTACAAAGAGATTATCACTCTCCACATTGATGATACTCTTGATTTCTTCCCCAAGATTTTCAGTGGCAACATGGATCAATATTTGATTGAACCATTCACAGTCTTCAGAGTTTGTAAAGCGATCAGCCACCACTCGGGTACATTCATGTTTCCAAAGCTTCAGAAGCATCTATTTAAAACAATATTTGCAATAAGGCAAGGTTTAATATTGGAATCCTTTACATTTATTGTCAATTTGTTTCAAGGTTTATTTTGACAAACAATCACAACTACCATTGGGAAAATTACTGGTTAACATATAAGAACAGAGTTCAGAATAAGAACATAGTGAAACAGTAAGCTCAAACAAAGCAAAGAGAGGCAGTGAGTGATATTTGAGAAATCACAGGCACTCGGTGTCTGATTTTCAATTGGACAATTCCAAATCAGTTCCAATATATACCTGGAGGCTGGTGCACTCACTAGATCTTAGTCATAGTCATAGAGGTTTACAGCATGGAAACAGGTCTTTCAGCCCAACTTGTCCCATGCTGCCCAGTTTTAACAATTAAAATTAGCCCCATTTGCCTGCATTTTGTCCATATCCCTCCTTATCTATCCCATCCACATATCTGTCTAAATGTTTTTTAAATGATGAAATTGTACTCGCTTCCACCACTACCTCTGGCAGCCCATTCCAAACACTCACCACCCTTTGTGTGAAAAACATTGCCCCGATGGACCCTTTTGTATTTCTCCCCTCTCACTTTAAACCCTTTAGTTTTACACTTTCCTATCATGGAGAAAAGCTGTTGGCTTTCTACCTCATCTCTGCCTCTCATGATTTTATAGACCTCTATAAGGTCACCCCTCAGTCTCCTACACCCCTGGGAAGAAAAAGTCCCATCCTATTCAACCTCTCTTTCTAACTCAAACTCAAATCTTGATTTTCCTTGATTTTAATGGACTGCAATTATATGGTCTAGCAATACACAAGGAAATGTCCTGACCACTGTATTAAAATACAGTATTCACTAATGTTCTTCTATAATAATCAAGATATATTACAGAAACTCTCCCTGCTTAAGCAAACCTATCAACAAAAAAAGTACTTTGATAAGCACAGTTTCAAATTAATTTTGGAGATTTATAGAAAATAAAGGACCAGGCCATTGCAATGGTGACAGTTTTAAACCCACAGGTTAGGCACAGGTAGTTCCACTAATAAAATACTCAACAACTTTTAAAAATAAATTAGGCTTTTTGCTTCTACATATTCATCTATAAGTCCACTCAATGAACTAAAAAAAAAGGCACTTGCATTTCCATAGCAACTTTCACATTCACAGGATATTCCAAACTACTTCACAAGGAAACTACTTCAAAATTAAACATTGCTCCCCTTGTGAACTAAGATTGAGGAATTATAATGGAAAATAAGAGAACGGCAAAGACTTTAAAATTCATACCTTGGCCCAGACTTTTGCTGGTGCAGCAAGTCTTTACGAAAATAAATGATGTGCTGGGGATTTGTTAAAAAGGGATTGAAGTGTAAAAGTCTTTATTCAATTATGAAGGGTATTGGTGAAACCAGCCCCTGGGCTGTTGTGCATATTGCTGAATATATTTGCCTTAAAGGATGTGCAATGAATGTTCACTAAACTATTTCCTAAATTAAGAAGATTATCCTCTGAGAAGAGATTAAGTGGAATTGGTCTACATTCTCCAGAATAATGATGAGTAATCTCATTAAAACATGCAAAATTCTTAAGGTGCTTCACAGAGAAGATGCAGGGACAGTGCTTTATTTGGCTTAATATAAGGGGTTGGCTTTTTCAGAGTGAAATGAGGTGCAATTTCTTCAATCAGACAATGTGGATCTTTGGAATTTTCCGTCCTAGAGAGTTGTAGCTTTGTCTTTGGGTATGTTCAAAGCAAAGACCAATTGATGTTTAGGTACAAAGAGAACTCACAAATGTAGGGACAGTGGAATTTAGGTAGAATATCAGCTATGATTGTACTGAAGGTGGAACAGAATCAAATGGACTATTCCTACTTGTTATTTCCTTGCAAAACAATATTTGCTGTCCAGTGCTATCTTTATTGTTATAAACAAACACAACATCCCAGTTGTACAGTCAGGGCAGGATTTTCTGAACTTTGAGTACGATTTTGACCCAATCTCCTACTTGAATGTTCAAATTATTTCTCAATCAGCTGCAAATGGATTCCCCATTTACCTTCAATCCACCTTGGTGCTGACTTGAGGATTCTCAACAAACATTGCACTTAAAAGAATGAATGGCTCCAAACCTCCCTCCCATTACCTGGGATATTTCAATCCTGAGATTTCCTTAAACAAGCAGCTTATTTGCTTTCAGTGATATTTTTGATGGAAGAAGATTGATCACGACACTATTGTGGTATCTTTTGCCATTAAGTAGAATAGGCTGAGGACTTTGGCTTACAGCAGCTCTGCTAATACAGCACACCCTCAGCAGTGGGCTGGGGTGCCATGCTACATTTTGTGCTCCAGTCCTGTAGTGGGACATGAATCAGCAAACTTCTGATTCTGTGGCTACTATATGGTCTTGCCAGCTCACGATGATATATGAGCTGTTTCTCATGATAAAGGTTGCTGCCACAAACTTCTTTAAGCATAGAAAATGATAGGGCTTTCATGGTCTAATGTGATAGAAGAAATCCACTTTCTGGTCTAACTAGAAGAGTCTGTTGGTATTAGCAAGGTATAGTTTATTGCACATTAGCAACTAATTACGGATGATATTAATATGATAGATATCATCAGAGGCCTTGAGGAGACCCAGATGTTATGTCTCACTCTTTCGCGATCCTACATTGTTCTGTCCACAAGTCTACATGACTTCATCATAGTAGGTGGTACTTATGACACTCCTCAGTATTAACCCTTTCAGACTGTTTTACCAGAGCTGATCTCTCTTGTATGGAGAACAACCCTCTTATATCATCTATACATTTCCCTTCAATATCACTTGCAGTATTGTGTTCACTAAAAACTGGGCATTTATCATGGACGAGGTGGGGATTGAGATGAATTTAAATCATGACTGATCTTCCCCGTTTAAGTCTGAGACCGCAATGTACTGTTTGATGTAACGATTTTCATTTTTTCCTATCCGTTATTGAGGTAAGGCTGACAGGTGTTCCTCAAATCCTGCTTTTTCTTTTAGTTTCTATCTGGAAATAAGCCCACACAGCAAAATCTTTTAAGATGTAATCAAAGATAGGGTTTATGAACAGTTCACAATGTGGAGGAATTGATTTGCTGCTTCATTCACACACAGACAAACAAAGTAGAAAGAAAGAGAAACAGAAGGGAGGAAGTTACAACCTATGACTTTCTTTTAAAAATGATGTTGGTACTAGTTTACATGATTTAGAGTCCAGTATGTCAATGTCCCATAGGGAGTCTGTCAGTTGGCTGACCTTATACCAATTCTTCTCCTGGGAGTTGTATTGCAGATAGATGGCAGTCAAACATGCAGCAATATTTCTTACACTTGGAGAAGTACTCTAGTTTGGCAGTCAAAGTCTGGGAATGAGACTTTGCTCAGATTCAGTACAGTACCATGGGCAGGCATTTCAGGTGTTGAGGACCTATTTCAGTGAACTAATTGGAAAGTAATTAGGCTTTACCAGTGTAGCTTTACCTCCTCCATTGAAGCTTTCATTGCAAGGTGACAAGGTAATTGTGAAAACATTAACACTTATTTTACAGATTCGATATTTTCCTTTGGCCGGAGCTGGCTGGAAGTAGATTTGTGACCATGTGGGTAACAGAGTTGAAGCCTAACATGCATGATGGGAAATCATGCTAACATTAAGTAAACAGCAGATTAGTATGCTGTGAAAGAAGGAAGTAAAACCAGACTGCTGATACAGCAAATGGCTGATCCTAAAGTTTATTCGAACTCTATGGTTACAAAAAAAAGAGATAAAATAAGCCTGATAATAGGAAGCAGATATCTCTTGTTTACACCACCCTTGGAATCTCAGAGTCATGAGTGTTCTGATCAAAGGACATGTCATCGAGCATTCTGCAAGCTTGGAAGAAAAAGATATAAAAAATCCAACATTAGGGACATCAATCTCAACAACTTGATTCCCACCATCGTGAAGATGAGACACTGAGTTTGGAATTCAGAAAAGTTTACAACTCATTGGTGTGAACCTGGCCAATTCATCACATCTGGGTAGTATTAAGTCATGATGCTTACAACTGTGTAGTGAAAACAACCCAGAGTAGTGAATTGAATACAAAGTGATTATGACTTACTGAGATACATGTATGCTAAAATTGCTTTAAATACTAATAAAAATTAAGTTGTACTAGAGTTTAACTTGAGTATCTTTTTATCCATCATGTAAGCTGACATCTTAGTCCAAGGGTCAACTGAAAATTCATCTCCAAGTCCTTTCTGCCAGCAATAGTTGTAAGCAGAAAGATTCAGGAACTTCTGGAAATATAATCATGTGATCACCCTCAGCCATTTTATGAATCCAACAGGATATTCCATTTTTAAAAGAAACAGAATTTAAGCATGAAAATAATAGAAGCGAATAGAGTTTTCCTTGAAATTCCTCTTCATGCCCTCTAGCCATAATACATTTTTAAAATGACACACAAGCTTGCCATTACAGTGCTTGTATTCTAAGCAGACAGTTGAGAGTGGGGTCAGCACTTGAATACCACTGGTGAGAAAAGTAAATTTTACAATCATGGAGTTTATTTTGAGATGGAAAAAAAAATTTTCTTGTGCTTCTTTCCATCTTAGAATGCCTATTGCCCACTAGCGTCCTCTACTTTGGGGAAATAAAATGTAGATTGCTTGACTACTTTGTGAGAATATTTCTATTCAGTTAGCAAGCTTGACTCTGGTTTCTGTTCATCTGTAATTCAAATCCTCCAATGAATTCCTACTCCTGACCTCTCAAACCTTGGCCTCCAAAACTGCTCCAATGAAGCTTAACATGAACTTGAGAAACAGCACCTCTTCAATTAGACAATTCACAGTTTTCTAGGCTCAATGATGAACTCAATAATTTCAGATCATAACTTTTTCACTACCTTTCCAGATAACAGATATTGGTGATAATTTTTCACCTCCTTTAGATCCAGTTTTCATTTCTTCACATCCTATTACCATCTTCTATTGCCTTCTACCATCATTCCTTTTGCTAGTCAATCTCAGCTGCCTTCCATTTTCTCACAGTTCCTCCCCATTCCCTTTTCCTGCCTTTGTACTAGTCTATAATCTGTTACATCTTGGTTGTTAGTTATGACAAAAGATTTTCAACCAGAAACGTTAAGTGTTTCTTTCTCTCCATAGATGCTTCTTGGATGACTGCATATTTAAAGTGTTTTTTGCTTTTATTTCAGATTTCCAGCATCCACTGTATTTTGCATAGTGACTTCGACAAGAGAGAAAATGATATGTGTGGGCATTCAAACATGCCCACACATAACATAGCAAAGCTGGACAAAAAATAGGAAGGTTATGAGATGTGTGAAGAAGAGGAAATGTTATGAAGCACAGTGTTGTTATTTGAAAGTAGGAAATATAAAAGAAGAAGCTACATTTATAGAATGTCTTATCATGTCCCGTTATAGTCCTTCACAACTAGTAAATTACCTTTGAAGTGCAAGCACCATTGTTATTACAGAAAGAGTACCTCTTTGTAACAAACAACCTCCGCAGTGGCGTTGAGCATGCCCTGCCAAATTCTGGAGAGATCTCGTAAATTAAACACATAATGAAACTTGGCTGGTGTAGGAAGCATTTTGGCTTTGACAACTTGCCACAATTTTCGTGTGATGGGAACAAGCTGAGCTGCCAAGCCTATCACCTCTTCAGTGAATCCCCGCTGCTTGCAGAAATGACCCACTCCAATCACACCTGGAGCCATTAGAAAATAATGTCATAGAAGAGAAAATCTTGCATAATTACTTAAATTACTTTTCAAAGTAACATTTCCTCATGCAAAAACAGTTATTCCCAACATATTCCTAAATATTGCATTGCCTAACCAAATACAAGTTTCCAAGTACTGACCACAATATTAAATCTATGGTCACTAATTACATTTCTACAGCTGGATGTGCATAAAATTTATTGCAAATTTTATATTAAGGGTGACAATTGCAATCTGTAAATTATAATGATACTAATTTGCAAAAAGAACTGTATATCCATAAAGTTTGACTTACCAAAGACTTTATCAATGGAGATATTGGAATACAGTGTACAGTTAAAAATGGAGAAATGTCTTTTCAGTCTTTGAGGAATGTCATTCCGTCCTCCACCCGGGTGAATCATTGCAGCAATAAACTGGATGTCCACAATGTGTGTGAACTCTCCTGGCTTCTCCAGGTTATAGAACCCCTTCTGTTCCATTAGCTGTCTTAAAATCTCATTGGTTACCTTAAATCATAACAAAACAATATTACTCAAATTCTCAGAGATAACAAGGTATGGAGCTGGATGAACACAGCAGGCCAAGCAGCATCATAGGAGCAGGAAAGCTTGACGTTTCGGATCTAGACCCTTCATCAGACCCTTCACCTTTCTGATGAAGGGTCCAGACCCTTCACCTTTCTGATGAAGGGTCTAGACCCGAAACGTCAAGCTTTCCTGCTCCTATGATGCTGCTTGGCCTGCTGTGTTCATCCAGCTCCACACCTTGTTTTCTCGGATTCTCCAGCATCTGCAGTACCTATTATCTCTCCTACTCAAATTCTCCTGTCAGTGGTTTATCCCATCCCACTCTCATTGTAGAAGGTCCCAGTCCCAGATCTGTAGGAAGATACAGTCTCATCATATTACATTGCTGAAAATTTAGTACAGTTCTTTGTAACTAGTTAACTGTCGCATAATCATGCAACAGTGTATCAAAACACATTAAGAGCAGTCAAAGTTGAAAATACATTTTACCAATTCAACTTTGTGAAGAGTGAGTTACTGCTTGTTAGATACTGGCCCTTGATATCTATAGTCCCCAAGGACATACCGACAAAGTTGTGATTTTTATTGGTCAAATTTTCATGAGAGCAACCCATGGTTTCTATTTTTGTCAGACAGAATTACTTTCCTCAATCCTTGTTGGTGTAACATAAACACTTATTGACATGCTGTCCTAACGCTATCTGTTCTTTGGCCAGTTTTAAAAGGACTTTTCAAATCAATATTGGCAGGCTAAAAATATAAAACAAGCAATCCATTCCCCACATTTCGCTGGTACCCCTTCCCAAGGTGGATGTGCTGAGTTATGAAACGTTTCAATTCAAGCTACCAGCCTCAATAGTGGAAAACTTGTCCATAATATTCACCTATTCCTTATTTTCTTGCCCTCACACTCCTGTTATTGGTCATCCCATAGTTCATTCTCGCAGTGGTCTGTTTTTCTGCGCTACTTGGAAAATAAGGAATGCCTTCAGTACTCAATTGGATGAATCTTGACAGTGAAAAAAAATTTGCCCATTGCCAATATTTTATGTCTAGCAAGGGATAGCGCTAAAAGAAGATAAAGGCATAGATTTTTTTAAAGCCACATTACACTGTCCCAGGTTACCTGCAGCGGTATCCTGGAGGTTAATCATTGATTCTTGGAAACTTTCAGAAGTCCTGGACAGTTGGGAACCCTGGTTTGGATTCATATATATATTTACTCTACAACTTCTCCAGACTCAATTGTTTCAGAAATCAACACTCAAAATTTAACAAGGTGATGTTTTCCTTAAGCTATCGGCCTAGCTCATGCTTAAAAAAAACGCAACGTTTGGACTACCAATTTTACACCTTCTTGGCCACCTGAAATTATATATCGGAAAATACCTACTTTATTTTAATAAATATAGTATAGTTAGATACAGATAACAAGATGATGGCAATCTGAAATGAACAAAGTCAACAAGTAAACTAACTGAACAGTTGTACTCGCCTGATCACCCCACTTGTTAATAATAGGCATGTTTATATCATCTATAAACACAGTCATTTTCTTTCCAGCTCGAGGTCCATAAACATTCCCCATTCTTTTGTCCACATAGCTTTCTATAGTTCTCTATAAAAAGAGAAAATATGTACACTTAATATGAAAAATTGAAATTCTTATAATCTTTTGCTACATACTAACCACATGAAAATTGTGTAATATCAACATTGGACTTGGAAAGTGAATGAGTTTTTGATTCTATTTGGAATAACTTTTCTTGTAAGTTTACACAATAACTTTTAGAGGAACACAGGAACAGGATTGGGCCATTTAGCCCCTCAAGTTTGTTCTGCCACTTAATGAGATCATGGCTCATTTGTGGCCTAACTCCTTAAACCTGCCTTTGACCCATGTCCCTTACCACCTTTGTTTAACAAAAAGTTATCTCTTTCAAATTTAAAATTAATAACTGATCTTGCATCAACTGCCATTTATGGAAGAGAATTCCAGACATCTAACGCCCTTTGTGTGTAGAAAGGCCTCAGAAAATCTCTCTTGAATGGTCTCACCATAATCCTCAGATATTGACCCCTGGTTCTAGAATCGCCAACCAGTAGAAATATTTTATATTTATTTACCTTGTTTTTTCCTGCTAATATCTTGAAGACATATCAAATCACTCCTCAACCTGCTAAATTTTAGAGAAAGCAGGCCTAATTTGTATTATCTCTCCTCACAACATAACCCCAGAAAACTAGGTATTACTTATATAATTCTATATTGTACTCCCTCAAAGGCCAATCCTTCCTAAGGTGTGGTGCCCAGATCTGATCACAGTACTCCAACTGGGGTCTAACCAAGGTTTCGTATCACTACAGCATAATGTCTGCATCCTTATACTCCAATCTTTCAGATATAACAAACAAGATTCCATTTATTATTTTCCACACTTATTCATGGCATTTTAAAGATCTATGCACCTGAACCCCCAAGTCTCTTTGGATATCCACTGTATGTAACTTCAGTCAGTCTAGAAAGTACATTGATGTATCCTTTCTCGGTCCAAAATGGATAATCTCACACTTGTTTATATTGAAATCCATTTGGCCATTCATCTAGTTTATCAATATTCCTTTGTTATTTTATGCTTTGATCTACACTATCTACAATGCTACCTAACTTTGTGTCAATATTTAATTTAAAAAATTACTGAATGAAAGGATATAAAATAATGACATGAGTGTATGATTACATGGCAATGAACAATCCATTGAACAGTCACTTGAGGTTCGACATTAGATGAAGACCCTCTAATTTTTTTCCTGATATCTGCTGGCCATAATAGAGCCGGAAATCTGTCAGCAAGGACTGCAGCTGACCTCAAGTCAATGACACAAAAGGACATTTATACAAGAGGATTAATAACGATAATGACTTTATAGTACAAATACTGAAAATGTGCAACTGATCATCATTAAATTCCATATTCAGTTGTGAATAAGTAACAGCAGATTTTTGTGCCATAATTTAATGGATGGATTCAAATGACATCTTAAATTGCAGGACATTTGAGACACTCAGGCAATTTGGTGATCACTTGAACTCCAACACTGATGTATAGCTTGTAATTCTCAGCTGTCTGTTTGGTAATTAGTTTAACATCAGTTCTGCTCCTATGGGCAGGTGGGTGGTCAAGAATTTTCTTCGAGGTCAAAGTTAGCAGATTAGTATACTGTTGAAGGTGGATGGAAGGGATAAGAGACAAAGGCAAGGATACAAGGAGGCAAATAGTGAAAAGGAAGAAATGGTGATGGGAGAAATTATGAGGTAAGGGGGATGCAAGATGAATGGGGAGAGGGGGTTGAAGCAGGGAAGGGTGCAGAGAGGGGTAAGACAGAGAGGATTCTGAGAAAGATGCACTTCCTTCTCACATGGATCATCCTTTCCTCCCACGAAGAGAGGGAAATTACCACAGAACTGTAAAGGGTGATGCATTAGGAAGAAGACCAGAAGGTTTGTGGTGCAGGAAAAGAATTCCAGATTAGGGGGAAGCGTAGTGAGGTGGGGGGGGGTGCAAGAGGAGATATCCCTTGATGTGAAGGGCTGTGAAGGATTATTATAAAGAAAATGGAAAATATCCTCAATATTCGGAACAGATATCAAAAAAGCAGTTTCGGAGAATGGGATTATGAAAGCATGTGTATGGATAAATGTTTTTGCTGGGAGGAGTTACTGGCAACATAGCAACTCAAAAAAGACAAATAGAGTGAGTCTGTACTTGGGAGTATGCCATCAGCGGATGGAAGGAAAGGATTGTTAACAAGCAGATGTCACAAGTGGGAAGTGGATGTGTGGAAGCATTCCTGGAGGATAAAATCTAAATTGCATGACTATCGTGATAGTTTGAGTGCCTTGGAGAAGGGGTTTGGAAAAAAGTCAGATTTGGAAACATGTCAGAGTTAGAAAGGGTTATTATCATGCCCCACTGGAAGACAGGATTTTAAAGTCCGTCAGAGTGAAGAGGTGTCAGTAAAACATCAAAAGTACTTCATTAGGGGGGAAAGAGTGCTTTAGTGGCAAACCTCGAACCTGCTGTACATGGTGTCTATGGGAAGTTGTGAAAGCTGACAAATTGCATCATTAAGATGCGCAAGATGGAGATTTTGTCTTAGTCAATGTTTTTCAGGGAGTTATTCATTCACTTTATACCTGCAACATGAAAGGTGTAGTGGCTGAGGAGAAGTTGAGGCTTTTTGGTTGATGAATCTCAGTGTTATACTTAGAAAGGTAGCTCTTTATGATGACTGTCTTAGCAGTTCCTTGTTCACCAGTCAAAAGCACACCCTGTGAAAAGACAGCAATTTAAATCATTTTGGTTAATAACTTCCTTCTGCTCAGGGTGGCACTCCCAGTGTAAAATAGCAAAGACAGCAATGAAGAAAGGGTACAAATGTTGCATAGTTGAGATTCAATTGAAGATAAAAGGTTTTCTAGATCACATTCATGAGCTGCGAGCTTTGATGGCTATTCTAGGTGCATTTCCAAACTTCCATATTCCACTCTACATTGCAGTCACTATCATCAGCTTTGAGCCTCCCCAGCTTCCCACCCAACTCTTTTATCTAAAAATTAATATACCAAATTTTCCACAAGCCCCAGGCCAACCACATAGAGATACCCAACAGCATTATCCACTGTCCCCTAATCATGGGGGAGGCGTTGACCTAATGGTTTTATCGCTGGACTGTTAATCCAGAGACCCAGGTAATGTCCTGGGGACCCAGGTTTGAATCCCACCCTGGCAGATGGTGGAACTTGAATTCAATAAATATCTGGAATTAAGAATCTAATGATGATCATGAAACCATTGTCAAAAAACCCATCTGGTTCACTTATGTTGTTTAGGGAAGGAAACTGTCATCCCTACCTGGTCTGGTCAACATTTGACTCCAGTCCCACAGCAATGTGGTCGACTCTTCACTGCCCTCTGGGCAATTAGGGATGGGCAATAAATGCAGCCTAGCCAGCGACGCCTTCATCCCGTGAATAAGTAAAAAAGAAAGCCACGGTGGTGTTGACTTCCAAAGACTCCCCCATCCATCCTCCCATCCCACAGTACCCTGGGACTTCCCATGTTATATTGGTTCCCACATTTATATCCAGAGTTCTCTCTCACTCTTTCACCCAAGATTGGTCCTGTTCCTGTCTTCAAAAGGGACGGTCCCATCTGTATCCTAGCACTGTGGCATTAGTGTCTACTTGAATTTGCCACTTTCCTCAATGCAATGATGTCCCCTGTTAAACCCTCCTTCACATTTACTGCCCATAACCCAGGTCTGACCATGGTCCATCATACCAGACTGACTAGAGGGTAATGAGCATGAAACACAGAAAGCTAGCACACAGGGGCAGTAGGTAATCTGGAAGGCTAATGCAATGTTAGCTCTTATTTCAAGGGGGTTGGAGTTTATGCCAAGAAAAGTCTTATTGCAACTTGCAAAGTGCTGGTGAGGCAATATCTAGAGTACTATGAGCAGTTTTGGCCCCTTTATATAAAGGAAAGGTGTAATTTCATTGGAAGCTGTTCAGAGAAGTTTCATTAGAATGATTCCTGGTACAGAGGGATTGTCTTATGAGCAAAAATTAACAAGGTTGGGATTCTGCTCAATGGAATTTAAAAAGAATGACAGGTGATCTCGTTGAAACATAAAGGATTCTGAAGAGGCTTGACAGGGTAAATGCTGAGAGGATGTTTCCCTTTATGTAAGAGTGTAAAACCCAAAGGGATGCCATTTAAGACTGAGATTTGGAGGAATTTCTTCTCTCAGGCAGTTGAGATACTTTTTATCTCCCTGCCTCAAGACCTGTGGGCGCAGAGTCCTTGTGTATATTTAAGGCCGAGATAGATTCTTGAGTAGTGGTGATTGTGGGGAAAATGTACTAAAGTAGAAGTGAGGAATGTCGGATCGATCATGATCCTATTGAATGGCCTAGCAGACTCGGGGCGCCAAACAGCCTCCTCCTGTTCCTATTTCTTATAGTGTCTGGGAGAGTACTAAACTGCATTGAAATTAGGTGAAATTAGCTAATCATGAGACACAAAAGTATAGAAATATGGCTCTCACTGTTTAGACATGACACCCTCATCTAGCCCTTGAGACCTGGAGGAGAAAATTGGATTTCCTTCCTTCTCAATGTCAAAAATCCCTGCTTCTATTCTTGCCATATTTTCCCAGTTTTCTCGCATTGCCCAGGTTGTTCAGATGATGGGAGAATTCTTCCCCATGTCTCCAAAATGAAATCCTGGATTCCATTTGTCCTATTAATCATTTTCTCAACCTGCCCTGCTACGTTCAATGATTTGTACACCACCAGGTCCCTTTGCTCCTGCAGCTGCTTTAGAATTGTACCCTTTGACTTACATTGCATCTCCTCATTCTTCCTCTCAAAATGCTCAACTTCACATTTCCATGCATTAATTTCATCAGCCATGTATCCATTTACTGCACCAGCCTATGTCCTTCTGAAGTTTATTATTCTCCTCCTCACAGCTCATGATACTTATAAGTTTTGTGTCAGCCGCAGATTTTAAAACTGTGCCGTGCACACCAAATACAGATCAAGAAAAGTACTGATTCTAATACAGATTCCTGCGAATCTTCGCATATACTTTCCTTCATTCCAAAAGGCAACTATTTACCATTATTGTTTCCTGTCGGTCAAGAAACAACTGGGAACCTCCAAAAATCTCAATAAAATTTGCAATTGGGCAGAATGGTGATGTGTGATTTGAATACAAAGGCATTTTGCAGTTACACAATAATTAAAAACCAAGGTGTATAGGTGAAGGATCAGAAGTAGACATAGTAATTTGAATGCTGAATTACAATCCTGGATCAGAAATCTATGCGACCCCAAATGATATTGTCTCACATCAAGACTTACTATACAATGTTTTCTTGTTACCAGTAGACCACAGATTTTGCAACCAGTCTAATTAATCTATGAATATTTTTGCCGTCTGCCATGTTGAGTTAGTTTACATCAGGTCTAACAATTAATGATAAATGTGCTCAAAACATATAAGTTTTAGTGATTGTAATGAGGTTAGCCAGGTGGACATCACAGAATGAGTTCCCTGATTGTGCCAGATTAAGAGCCCCAATCAGGGAGCCCTGGCTGACAGATAAAAACAGGAGTGTCAGGCATCTTATTCACTCTGAGAGCTGGCTCTGAGGAAGCTGTATCAATGTCAAGGACTTTACACATCTAAATAAAGGGTTACTTGGTGATGGGATACCGGCCTCTGGAGTTATTTCAGGTTCCTTAGCATATCATCATTTCGGGTCTTTGGTCTCATGGTTCAGGCCCTTGCTCTAGATTCAGATCTTACTCTAAGACTTGTTGGTAATTGAAGAACACAGACATTAAAGCATATGCCAGGGCCAAGCCTCAACCAGACAACTGGTAGGATTAGTATCAGGAGGGTCACCAAGCTATAAACCCACCTGCCAAATTCAAAACTAATGATTGATATTGACAGAGCATTGTAGCCACCCCATGTAATATGGGAAAACCTGTCAGTGTGTGTACCCATCAATTCAAACAATACAAAATATCAAATATAAAATGAAAGGAGATGATGCTGGAAATACTCAGCAAGCCAGGCAGCATCTGTGGACTGAACATTTTCTGTTATTTCAGATTCCCAACATCAGGAGTATTTTGCCTTATTGTTGTAATGGAAAGTAGCACCATTAGGTCATGTAAAGTACCATCCAGGTTCATTTACTGTTAAAAATTTATATAAGTTAAGAATAACACAGTCAGGATTTTCTTTCTGCATGAGTGAAATGAAGGACCCTTTCCATTTGCATTGATTTTTAATCTGATTTAACATTCTATGCCAATTGTCTTTGATTTCCAGCTTTCTGTTTAACTATTACAAACTAATGCAGTGATCAGTGTATCCAGAAAGTTCAAAATACCTTGGACTGTTTGGCAATATTATGAATAAGAAAATTCGTCCTAACAATGTCCACATTTGGCACTAGGATCGATCCATAGTCTGGGATGGCATCTACAGGATAAATATACTCCTCCACCTGTGTGCTCCAGTGTAACCAGTTCCCTGTTGTAAAATGAAAAAGAAAACACTTTGAGAATTGCTTCATAAAATGAAGGGCAAAACATTTGATAAACAAAGAAACACTCAACTGCAATATTTTGAGTGAAAAATAATTAATTTTAATTGTATGGCATCAACTCCCCCAAACAACTTGCAGGGCAAAAATAATTACGGTATTCTTACCATCACATTAAGCAAGCAACAGCAATGTAACTTCAGAATCATACATATACCGATTGTTAAACATTCACTTTGTTTCTACAAAGGAAACACGTTTGATGCAGTTTCAGAAATAACTAGAAGATAATAAACACCACCATGTATCAAGATGTGCTAAATATAAAAATGAAGCTCTCTGTTGGTTGACCTGTTTGTACAATTGCCAGTTCCCCTTTATACTTAGAAAAACTTCAAAGACTAAAGTGTACAAAAATTGTACTTACGCTTGATGATGGGCTAAAATATGGGCTAGATTCTAACTTTGTTTGGATTCCCCACCTGTCCTTACTCCTCCAATATCAAGGGCATGTGTTCAGAGGGTGCTCTAAGATTTCTCCAGAAAATATGTATTCTCTTTAAGGGCCTCCATACAGTCTGTATCACTTAAACCCGGCCTTCTAAATGTCAAAACTTCATTAAATTGAAGTGATTAATCCCAAGATTATTGATCACCATCTCTAATTGGAATACATCTGTTGGAATGCAAGGAATTTATCTTTTCTTCACCCCATTTGAATTTCTGAAGGCCCCACCTTAGAAGACAAAGCCAGCACGAGTCAGGGGAGGACTAGGGCCAGGAACTAAACCAATTATAGGCACAGGACTGCTGATGCAGCCTTACTGCGTTCATCTGCCCCATGTGTTTCACAATTGCTTCCAAATAACCATAATTTTGTAATTATCAAGTTTTAAGTTCTGCAAACATGCTTGAATATTATTAGAGACTCACCATCAGGGCCCACAAGGTAGTCAAACATTGTTTCTTCACCAGCTAAAGTAGCTTCGGGCTTATCCAGTTTGACGCAAGTATGATTTCTCAACCAACATTCCATCTTTTTTCTGTCATCCAGCTCAAGAGTTCCACCAATACTCCACATTATCCCAAAGATAAACAATCGTTCTAAGTTCTGATGGTCTAACTCGCCAGTCTGTTCCTAAAGGAGGACAGCAATGATAGTGCTAAATCAAGGACAACTTAAAGTAAAAGTCTGACTATATTTCTTGATACCTCTGGATGACCAATAATGTAGACTCCAAGGAAAAAAATTGTCATGTACTGCTCCAGGCATCTCTGGTAGCTTGAGTCACCAACTCTAGTTACATGCATTCATTGCAAAACCTCTCAACTTTACCTGCACAAATATTTCAAACAGCTTTCTTCATTGCTCTGAATTCTTTTAATAACAATGAATCGAAGTCTTCAATGAAAATTAATAAAACACACTCCTCCATGATTTTTCTCCCAGGTAATAACAGATGTGTCCTGAAAATTAATCTTTAATTCCTGGGGACCCCAGGATAATTCTAACAGGTTGACAACACTTAGTACAGTCAGCAGTACTCCCCAAGTATTGTAGATCTGGTTTAGGGACATACAAGTCTAAATGTCAATAATTAAAATTGAGAATAGTCATGGCATGAGGAAGACAGCAATATGTTAATTTGTTGGATATATATGAGCATAAGAAGATGATTGCTTGGATATCTGAACAGCAATAACAATAAGACTATACCCTTAAAAATGGTCCTTATTCTTTAATGTTTCTTGGTACTTTATAGCTATTTGATACTTCTAAATGATGAACACTAAATTTCGTGTATGTATTTCGAGGGAGAAGAGATAGTAGTTCTTAGGATTTAGATCTCTAACTGAATAACATGGACACCCTTTAAAGATTCTTGGTTGAAGAATCACAGAATTATTACAATGCAGAAGGAAGCCAGTCTACACCAGTTCTCTGAATGAATATTTTGTCTTAATACTATTATTCTGCCTTTTCCTCTGTATATTTGCACATTGGTTGAATATAAACAAATCATTTAATGCCGTCTCAAATGCCTTAATTGAAACCATGTCCACCACATTTTTGGGCACTTGCATTCTGACTACCAACTGTTCACTATGTCAGTAAAGTTCTTATCTTATCACATTTGTGATCCTTTTGCAAAACACTTTAAATTTGGACCCTCTCATTCTTAAAGTCATACAGTTGTACAGCACGGAAATAGACCCTTTGGTTCAACTCATCCATGCTGATCAGATATCCAAACTTAATCTAGTCCCATTTGTTAGCATTTGGCCCATATGCCTCTAAACCCTTCCTATTCATATACCCATTCCGATGCCTTTTAAATTTTGTAATTGTACCAGCCTCCACTTCCTGTGGCAGTTCATTCCATACGCGCAACACCCTCTGTGTGAAAATGGTGCGCCCTTAGGTCTCTTTTAAATCATTTCCCTCTCACCTTAAACCTATGCCCTCTAGTTTTGGAAAACCTACCCTGGGGAAACGACCTTGACTATTCACCCTATCCATGCCCCTCGTGATTTTGTAAACTTCTATCAGGTTCTTGACCCTCTTATGAGCGGGAACAGTTTCTCCCTATTTACTCTATCCTGAGCCTTCATGGTTTTGAAAACATTTATCACATCTCCTCTTAGGCTTCTCATTTCCAAGGAAAATAGTCCCAACTTCTATTGGAGCTACACACATAATTGCAGCTGAGATCTAACTAGTGTCTTATATAAATTCAGCATAACCTCTCTACTCTTGCACTCTATGCCCCTATTAATGATGCTTAGTATACTGCACACTGGAAACCAATTTCAGAAAAGTTTATGGGAATACTTGGGAATTATTTTCACAGAATAGGATGCCTTGAGAGAAGTTAAAAGTACCTTTTCAGAAGGGTTAGTTCTTTCACAGCCTTTAAAGTCTGTTAGAGGTGAACGTAAAATTAAAACCAGGGAAAATAGAATTAGGGCAGGTGAATTGATATCACCCAAAAGTAAGAATTATGCCCAACTTTGCTGGCTTATCAAGTTACCGAAATACTTTCTCCATTTTTTTCTACAGTCTAACATTTAAAAAAGTACAACACTGGTGTTGAGCAGTTTTCATCTGCTTATCCTGTCACTTTCCTACATGCACAAATTTGGGGATATGGTTGTGCCAGTATCCAAGTCTGCTAGAACTTATTGCACACTTTAAAATGGGAGTAAGTCTAGTTTACACATCAATTTCCAATCCTCTTTTGCTGAACAACATCCTATATTCTCCAAAAACATGGGAATAATGTGTCAACACAGAATACAATAAGCAGAAATGATAATGATTTGAATTTGCAGATGTGAGCATGGAGTGTAATCACAAGGAATTAAGAAGGGATTGCCACAGCAACAGGGTACATAGGTCCTGCTAAAATAGATTCCACTATGAACTACTGCTGCATGAGTGGTTATCCATATAATCAGTTTTTCAATCAATCAGGTGATAAAAAATGTAATCCTAACAAATAGTCTGAGATTAAATGGCATACCTTGGAAGGTAGGAGTCCTTGCAGAATGTTAATACTTTGCATAATTACAAAGGCTTCAAGCATTTTCATCTTTTGATTTAAGGACTGTATGCTAAAATGGTAAAGTTCTGGGAACACAGTTACATACAACTCCTTGAGAATTTCAGCCTCATGACGTGAACGTAACTTTAACCAACTCTGTTGAAAGAAAATAATCAAGTTCTAAGTACAGCTTGCTGTCTGTAATACTCAACAAAGAGTTTCAGATCAGATTACCAGTTTTCCTACAGCTGCTGGAATATTAAATGCTGTGAACATCATCTACTTCGAGTCACACACTCACACAAGTCCGAGTGATATGCTAAAAGCCTCATTGAATCACATAGATCAATAGAGCTCGGCTTTAAACATGTCTAAACACAGTCACCCTAATATTAGAGTACATGAACTCCCACTTAGCACGTATTCTAGTGAATCAATTGATTTTGCACATTTGTATCATAATGAGCAAAATACACCTAGAAAAAGGGCAAAGGTTAATCAGTTTTTATGATTGTATTTGCAGATCTTGGAGAAGCTTTCTGATTGTTGAAAGCTATAGTCATTTACCTCTAAGATAGGCCTCCAGTCAAGCACTGAGGAACTCATGTACACCATCCCATTCCTGGAGACAGTGGCAGGAGATGCATTGTCAATGTTGTGAGGCTCAAAAACTATTTTACAATTTGGTGCCATTGGGATACGATCTCCATTTGCCAGAGTGAGAGTCTTGTTGTCATCCAGGACAGAATTAAGATTTTCTATCCAAATAGCATCAACAGGACCATCTAGTACCAGCCAAATGTGGTCACCTACAATATATTCATCATAGATTTGAATTAAAAAACAGATTAATAGCACAATGTAACAGCAAGACAGAGAACTGCTGGAATTATTATGTCTCTAAAATTGTTAGAACATGCTATTTAATCTCAAATACTTGTATATAGTTGATTTCCATGTGTATAGATTAAATGTTAAAACATTCACATTTAAAGGAATGCTTGTTGTCCATATCCTAAGGCAAACACTTAAAGCAGGCAACATCTGTAATACCTACCTTCATCACTTTCTTTCACTGGTCTCTAAATTGGTAATATGCATTTTCCCATTTCTTTCTCTGACTGTATTTCTTAAAATACTATAACCCTCTAAGTCAGCTGAGTACCTGATATTGATGTCTGGCATGGGGGAGGGAAAAATGGGGAAAGAACCAGTAACATTAGATTTCCAACCCAAATCAATTCCGTCACAAGTATTCCATGTAGGGTGAATGACATGTACTGCACAAGACAGTATTTGCTGTACAAGTTACTGGCAAAAGCAAAACAAACAGGGGTCCGTTTGTTAGACAATTCACCCCTGCACACGTTCTTCTGTTTTGGATTCCCAAAACTGGATGCTTGGGAATAAAACTTTATAATCAAGAACACAATCTATCATGACAGTTTAAAAGGACCATCACCAAAACAGCTGAACTTTCATTTAAATGTTTTTGGACCATTCAGACCGTGTAATACAGTTGGGAGGTCCAATGTGTTTATGATATGAAATGAAAAATAACTCCATCTCTTCACAGATTGAGTATGCACCAAAAATCAAGTCCATCTCTCCATTAATAATGGTCTACATACTGGTTACGACATGTAGAACTCTTACGTTTGATAATACAAGCAAAATGCTTTACAACTGAATATTTGCATTTCAAAGAACTCACATATTATTCAATTTTCCAACCTTATTCTTATACCTTTCTTGGCCCTGAGAGTTTTTCTCCACAGCGTAGAAAATATTCCATCAGTCCAGTCACTGGTTGCAACATCGAGATGGCCAAACATTTGAGGGGCTGTAATTGCTTTGGGATTCATCCGCATCTCTCTGTGAGGCTTACCACACTCTGTTCAGCATAAGATAACAAATTAACTAAAATATTCAAGAAACAACTACTGCCTTTCAGAAATGCCAATGACTGCAGCAGGAATAAAATTTAAAAATGTATGTCGGGCAACTAATTGTTGCAGTTGGAATAGTCTTTGCATCTCTGAGCCTAAAATGAAATATCTGCCCAAACGAATGTAATTAAAATCCATTTTGAATTTTGCCCACTAAAGCAATTCTGAGCAAAATCGATTTTGACAAACTCACAGCAATTTCTCTTGGCAATAAATAAATAAAATTAAACCATCATAATTTGACACAACATAATATTCTCTTTGGAATCATCAATGCAGAAATTGAAAATTCTCCTCAGTGTAGTACTCGTCTCTCTTCTGAAGCTGTTATTAAGGCATGTCTTCAGGCATCATGCAAGGAGCTATACTCTACACCTACATCTAATGATGTTGAAGGACTGCTGGTAACATTCTCTGTCTGTGCATGGGTAGTGGATTCAGGAAGCTGAAGCCATTCATTAGGTACACCAATTGATGTGCAAGAGCTTTCCAAAGACTGTGTGGCTTTTCAACTCAGTGAGAACACTGGAGCACACACAGATTTAAAGACGTATGTATGCAAATCACTGAAAGTAGATGGAGAAATTGAGGGGATTGTTAAAAAGCAAACAAGATCATTGCCCTTATCAGTACAGGCACAGAAAACAGAAGCAAGAATATTATGTGGAACCTTTAAAAACACTGAATAGGCCCCAGCTGGATGATTGGGTTCAATTCTTGAACCCATTACACTTTAGGAAGATACCAAGGCCCCAGAGATGGTGCAAAGGAGATTTAGAATGATACCAGTTATGTAGAGAAACCTGGGTGTCCTCCTTATAGCAAAGGAGGAGAAGAGGAGATTTGATAGACGTGTTTTTAGACATGAATAGCGTTGACAGAATACAGGAGAGGTTTCCAGAGGCAGACAGTTGGTAACAAAAAGTCACAGATGTAAGGTAATTGCCCAAAGTACCAGAGCTTCATGAGAAAAATTTATACTGAGTTGATGTGGTCTTGAACTCATTGTCTAAAAAGGGCAACAAAAACAGATTCAATCGTAACTTCCAAAATGAAATTGGTTAAGAACACAGAACATAGAACAGTGCAGCATAGTACAGGCCCTTCGCCCCACGATGTTGTGTCGACCTATTATCCTACTCTAAGATCAAACAATTAGGGATAGTCAACACGGTTTTGTGAAGGGTAGGTCGTGCCTCACAAACCTTATTGAGTTCTTTGAGAAGGTGACCAAACAGGTGGATGAGGGTAAAGCGGTTGATGTGGTGTATATGGATTTCAGTAAAACGTTTGATAAGGTTCCCCACGGTAGGCTATTGCAGAAAATACAGAGGCATGGGATTGAGGGTGATTTAGCGGTTTGGATCAGAAATTGGCTAGCTGCAAGAAGACAGAGGGTGGTGGTTGATGGGAAATGTTCATCCTGGAGTTCAGTTACTAGTGGTGTACTGCAAGGATCTGTTTTGGGGCCGCTGCTCTTTGTCATTTTTATAAATGGGGGCGTAGAAGGATGGGTTAGTAAATTTGCGGATGACACTAAAGTCAGTGGAGTTGTGGATAGTGCGGAAGGATGTTGCAGGTTACAGAGGGACATAGATAAGCTGCAGAGCTGGGCTGAGAGGTGGCAAATGGAGTTTAATGTGGAAAAGTGTGAGGTGATTCACTTTGGCAGGAGTAACAGGAATACAGAGTACTGGGCTAATGGTAAGATTCTTGGTAGTGCGGACGAGCAGAGAGATCTCGGTGTCCATGTGCATAGATCCCTGAAAGTTGCCACCCAGGTTGATAGGGTTGTTAGGAAGGTGTACGGTGTGTTAGGTTTTACTGGTAGCGGGATTGAATTTCGGAGCCATGAGGTCATGTTGCATCTGTACAAAACTCTGGTGCAGCCGCACTTGGTGTATTGCGTACAGTTCTGGTCGCCGCATTATAGGAAGGATGTGGAAGCATTGGAAAGGGTGCAGAGGAGATTTACCAGGATGTTGCCTGGTATGGAGAGAAGGTCTTATGAGGAAAGGCTGAGGGACTTGAGGCTGTTTTCATTAGAGAGAAGAAGGTTAAGAGGTGACTTAATAGAGACATACAAGATGATCAAAGGATTAGATAGGGTGGACAGTGAGAGACTTTTTCCTCGGATAGTGATGGCTAGCACGAGGGGAGATAGCTTTAAATTGAGGGGTGATAGATATAGGATAGATGTCAGAGGTAGGTTCTTTACTCAGAGAGTAGTAAAGGCATGGAATGCCCTGCCTGCAATAGTCGTAGACTCGCCAACTTTAAGGGCATTCAAATGGTCATTGGATAAACGTATGGATGATAATGGAATAGTGTAGGTTAGATGGGCTTCAGATTGGTTTCACAGGTCGGCACAACATCGAGGGCCGAAGGGCCTGTACTGTGCTGTAATGTTCTATGTTCTATGTTCTACCCTGCATACCCTACATTTTACTATCATCCATGTGCCTATTCAAGAGTTGCTCAAATGTCCCTAATGCATCTGACTCCACCACCACCGCCGGCAGTACATTGCACACACCCACCATTCTGGGTGTGTGGAATACTATTATAAATACTATTTTGCATCCACACAGCTGCTGTTACTTTAATGTTATCAGATTTATGCTTGCAAACAGATTTATTATGTAAAGGTCCTGTCAACCCAAATATGAGTTGGTTCATTTCCTCTTATATGCTTCCTCAATTGGATCTTTGCTATGTGGTACTTTTGCCTACACAAGTCAACTACACAAGCGTGCTATGGAAAATATCTTACCGAGTATTCTGTATACACTCCAGCTGGATCAGATAACTTCTTTAAATTTTGTCTCCATTTTAAACAGAACTTTACCATAGGGTTTGAAAAGATAAATCCAGGAACCCACCTATACCAAAGATCTACTTCATCAATTAATACAGATTACATGTTCTCTTTCAGGGTGATGTGTTCTTTCACACCCTTCCTGAACACCGCTTATGTCCTTTTTTGATTAAGCATGGTGCTCCTTAACAAACTGCAAAGGGATTGAAATTGTATTGTGCACGTTTAGTTACAGAAGTATAAATAAGTTTGTGTGAAATTCATGAGATCATCATGATTAAGGTCATTAAGCAATGACCTTAATCCACATTCAATTAATGTTCCCACAAACTCACAATGGGGAAACTGAGTATAAGGTACAAATCATGAAACATGATGCAGGTTAAACAATTGTAAATCTCTACTTGCATAACCAGTAGAAGCAAGTAACACATTCTTCCCTTATTCACTTTACCACACACAGTATATCAACAATTTAGCATGCATTGGTTATTTTTCTAATTTAAAGCAACTAGACATTTTCACAGTCAGCACTGCAATTTTTAAAAATGTTTTTTTTTCCCTTATTCATTCACAGGATCAAGGCATCGCTGGCTAGGCAGCATTTATTGCCCATCCCTGACTGCCCAGAGGGCAGTTAAGAGTCAACCACATTGCTGTGGATCTGGAGTCACATGTAGGCCAGACCAGGTAAGGATGGCAGTATCCTTCCCTACAGGACATTAATGAATCAGATGGGTTTTTCCGACAATCAACAATGGATTCATGATCATCATTAGATTGTTAATTCCAGATATTTATTGAATTCAAATTCCACCATCTGCCATGGCAGGATTCAAACCCAGGTCCCCAGAACATTATCTGGGTCTCTGGATTAACAGTCCAGCGATAATACCACTAAGCCATTGCCTCCCTTTGTGCCAGGAAAATCTTTACCTGTCATAGCCTTCATGAGGGTATGAATACAAGATGTCTTTCCAGCACCACTTGGGCCCAGCGTCATCATACCATGTCGTACATTCTGCGTCTCAAACAACTGGATAACCTTCAGTCTCCATGGTGTATGTTTTACTAGGCCTCCATCTTCAATCTAAAAACAAAGTCATATATAGTTGTTAAATAATTACTACCTCTAAAATTAACACGAAGTAATATTTAATTTTCATTACTTAAATACACTGAACTTTTCAAAATGTATTCAATCAATCCCATTTTCCACTTTAGAATATTAATTTGAAACTGCCATGCAATTCACAAGGCATTGTCTATTACAGAATGTTGCTAAAAGCTGTACAAATAGCTCACACCAGTACCTGTTTGTCAATAGCAGCTTCAAACTCAGGATAAACAGACTTATCCAACTGAATACCAGCAAACAAATCCTCTATCAGGCTGAGAAATAGTGGCTCATCCTCATCAATCTGTAAACAGAAGTCAGAGAGAGTGAAATACTATGCTAATACCTCACTTGCACACCATGGGTTGAATGGACTTCAGCAATTATTTAGGTTCATGTTGTAGACCAGGAAAGGAGGTTGGCCCCCAAGCATCAGTGCTGAGGCTACTACCTCTCCCTCTTGGACTGACCTCCCACTTCTAATCTGGCAGCACTGTTGATGATCAACTAGAAATTTGGGATCCAAACATGCTTTAGGGCCTTGTAAAAAACAACAAGTAATACTTGCTGTATTTCCGGAAGGAAACAACATATTTTTGTGCTTTGCTGTGACTTCATTCCATGGAATTCTTGCATTATGTCATAAAATTTTACTTCAAGTTTTCTTGCTCTGGTTCAGCAGTCTACTGCTATCAATCTATCCTCAGTTGTCTTCCATAATGTTTTTAAAATTTTGTAGTCAATTATTTTATGTATTTTTGAACCAAAATGATTTAGGTTATCATGAGTTGGTCACACATATGGCCTAAAATCCTTTCATAAAAATTCCCTGGTACATTCCCCCAAAATACTGTGTGTTTGGAACTCACACCTTCTTTACACAACTTCCACCTCTTTTCCCAATTTTCAGTGATAAGATTGATCAGAATATTCAACTCTCTAAGGTTTTGGAGTAGATCTGTAGCTCGGGTTGTGGGTGTTGAGGTTGCTTGGCTCGCCGAGCTGGTTTGTTGTTCTGCAGACGTTTTGTTACTGTACTTGGTAACATCCTCAGTGCAGCCTCTGATGAAACGACGATGTGTTTTCCCAGAGATAAAAGGTACTGCAGATGCTGGAGAATCCATGATAACAAGCGTGGGGCTGGATGAACACAGCAGGCCAAGCAGCATCATAGGAACAGGAAAACTTGACGTTTCGGGCCTAGACCCTTTTTCCCGCCTGGTTTTTAAACTCTGGGGTCCGTTGCGATGGATTGC